>SJOL01006401.1:503536-558127 GCA_004794785.1 Opisthorchis felineus | reverse complement strand
TCCAACCTATCACTTCAAGATTTTGGCAACCACACCAACCGACAAAAGCCATTAATTGACACTCAACACTAAGCTAGTGAGATAATCTGAAGAGGGCTAACCGATTGGTTCTCCGTCTGCCTTATAACCTGGCCAATTTGGTGACCTGCTCACTTGGCCTGATGAAGCTTTTGTGTCAAAAGCGAAACGTTGCCCAATTAAAAACTACCGATTGTTTACCAAGCCCTTCTGAAACGAACGTTATTTTTGTTGTGGATGGTGAGACCTCCGAATATTTGCTCTGCCTAAAAAAGATCTCATCGATAGTAAATTCCCAGCCCTTGACAGTTCACCAGGGCTCATCTGTCAAACATGGTTGTCGGCATACATTAGATGTCAAAAAGTTGTCTGAGAAATCAGTTAGCATAGCCCAGAATGAAAGGAAGCAATTGGGGTCAACCAGTGTTAGGCTTTTGAATGGGTTGTGAGGTGTTTTAATTGGACTAGAGTCAGAAATCCATTGACTTATTTCAGCAGAATAATAAAATACGTACCTAGGGACAATACCTCCGTTTGACCGTTGTGAGCTGATTCAAGGTGAAATTGCTTTGAGAGCGCGGATCATAAATATTCATCATGAAACAAATTCTTTAAAATCCGTAATGTGTTGTTACTTCTTCCCATGCTAATCTCACGTAATATACTGGAAAAGATCCGCAGCGTCTAGAAGTAAGCTACTATTGGATCTTGTTTCACAAGGTACCACAATTAGTGTGCCTATCCTTTTGATGTGGTAGTATTCACCCGGGAAATTCTCCTTCTACTGAGTTGTTTGATACGCTGCTGCTGTTTTCGACTATTTGTGAGAGCAAACAAGTCATGTAGAAGACCTGTCAATATTTGAAGTTAGGGATGAAAAATCGAAGCTAAAACAGTATGAGATCGAATCCTGCTGCAGCAATATCCTCACCAGAGCGAAATGCGGAGTTTATTTTTATTCTACGATCGACAATTTCTAATTTCTAATGACATTCTCTGGGGACTATGAGTTCATGACTTTGTAAGTATCAGGACTACCTTGAGGGTGGCGAAAATTTTTAGAAAAAATTTCTATTTACCTGCAGGATGATTTTCACCTATTTTAAACACACTCGAAAAAAACAAGCAAAATCTAGTCGGATTACACATGCCAGGTACATAACTGAAATTGAAAAAAAGCTGGTATGGTAGTTAAGGGTGGTTAAGGACCTTGAACTTCAACACCAGGAGACTGATTCTAGTTAAGTGTACTTGATTTATTCCAGTTAGGTAGAAATACGCGGACCGACCAGATTTGCTTTGTTTACTGCACCAGCCATCGTGCATGGTTGACCGACTTACTACAGGGTGACTGATTAAACTTAAACACATTTTCTCATCTGAACAAACGGTGGACTATGAAATTCTGTATACAGTGCCACTTCCTCTAGTCAACAACGAAATCGGCAGCTACAGGAACGGTGGTCTCTTTGAAGAGGGCCGGTTATCCTACTACTATATCTAATATGCATTAGCGTTTCTGATGCTCTTATCCAATTCTTTTAAATGTCGCCTAGGTAATTGTGTTTCAGTTGCGTTTTGATCAGACAGCCGTGAGTAATCTGCTTTGAGAAAATTAGCAGATCAAGCTGAATTTTGTACGTTTACCGAAGAAGTATGCAGATTTACACTTCGATGGTTATCCAATTCCCTTCTGGATATGTTTGCTTCTCCTGTTCGCCTTGGTGATGCTTGATTCGCGACAACTGGCAACGCATTTTACTAAGGTTTTGTTTATCTCATGCATAGACTAATTTTCTGTCTCAATAACAAACAGCGACTTGACCCACTTCAACTAATGATAAAAAACGGAAATGTCGCTTACCACCTAAAAGTGGTGTATAAACTTAGTGTTAAGACTATCGTTTATAAGTTTTTGCTTTTTATTCGGGTAAGGCAGCTGATGGGTAATCGAACACCAAGCAGATCGGACTTCATGTAAGACCTAAATTCCAAGTTTCAGTTAGCCCTTGCGCCAACATGTGCGTGTTCACTGAATGCGATAACCAATGCAGACAGCAACAAAATTAAAGACTGAAACGCAGACAAATCTACATGAATGATCGCGGATGATCATTATGTACACAGCTGTTCACTCTAAGACAGTTGATCGACAATACGATACACTCGAACTCCAATATACCTCACATGGGGTGCAAAATAGTCATTCTGAACAGTTTACAAAGAAACTTGTGAATGTTAGAACAGCACATAAAGATTCTTGCGCCTGAAAAAAAAACAGATAACCTAGATTCGACTATCCTACTTAGAAGTTCTTTAATCAGTCCAATGTGCTTACTTTGTGGCGGCGTACGTAGCCCGGATATCGTAACTGGTCAAACAATAGGTGACCACTGATCTCTGAGAGACAATAAGGCCGTTGAAGTAGTCCAAAAAAGGACCATGAATTTCCATATTTTGGGTAGTTTAGGATAGCTGGGCCACTCTATAAAGGCACATTCGCCGTCACAGTTTCAAAAAATTGGAAATTTACTCTAATTACAGGACCACTTCTGGATACGGGTGCTCGGTGGGTAACAGCGTTTCACAAGCACAAAGTGTCAACCATTTCTAAGGTAGGTTCAGGGAAGGCATATAAAAATGCATTTTGACCTGACACTTGTATTTCCATTCGGTGCCAAATACGACTTGTCTAACTACCTGTCCAGTGAGACTTATTTGCCAGTGAATAATCAGCCCCCAACAGTTCACTACTTATGCCAATGAAATTCCAGATGCCACAGTACCCGCACTTGAAGTGCACTTTGATACGATGAATTACCAACTGTTGACTAATGGCTACATATAAGTAGCACATAAGATTTCAACGGCCAACCTAACATAAGGGTTTGGATTGAGGTTACGCTGACACTGACAGAGCAATTTCCATGGCGGGTGCTTTGCCTGTTCAGCTGGAACTGCAATAGCAGTCCGGAGAGAATGGCACGGCCAGACACTAACATCTGAGTGGCTGCCACGTAGATGCAACTTTGCAAATGATCATAGACTGTGCAATCAAAGGGGTAATTGAGTTGATTAAGAGTATGATCCATTAATATGGATAAGAAGTGTGCACATCCAAGGTTGCTACTTCCGGGGAATTTGGTTTCATACTTTTTAAGAAAATCATCGATCCCTGAAACCAGAAACTCCAAAGTGAAGAAAAGAAGACAAAAAATACGTCATGCTCCCACCTTCAAAGGAGCAGGAAAATGATAGTTCGGTTTGACAAAACTAACAATGGCCTATCGGGCATCCGATAACAAGAATAACTTCTAATGGCTACGCATGCAGGTTTGATCTTTGCCAGTTCAGGGAAAAACAACAGGTAATTAACTCTAAAACCAAATATGAACCTCTGTATTCCACAGTGGAGGTGATAAGCCACTAAATAGTGTTGCCAGAATATGTCCCAGAATTTGCTTGTTAAAGGTTTTCTTGAAAAATGCCTTAGACTGGAGCCAGATTGTGGTCATATGCGTACCATAATATTGTGCGCTGAATTAGTTCAGGGGTGTGCAGAGTAATGTGGAGTCTTAGGTTTTTCACAAACCTTGGGTGCATAAGCATGCTGTGAAATGACCAAGAATCTACTATGGTATAGTGATAGTGGCATTTATTTCTGAAGCAGGATTAATCGGCTCATCCAATGATGCTGTACCAAATTTCCTGAGTGGTGCACAGGGTGCAAGCAAATAAATTTTATTTCAAGACGGAAACCCGACTAGCGTTCTTCAGGTTAGATGTGACTGGGTGGCACGTTCAGTGCTTGCGCATGACAAAAACATTTGAACTGTGCTTACCCACCTATGTGGTTCTCAGATTCTGTATCCCAGGACCATAAAATCGTAAAACAAAAGACGCCACTGTGTCACCTGGAGATCACTGTCTCCAACAAAAACAGCATCACACACAATCCGCCACAGACTGCATCACCGTGAAAGGTCGCTTGACTAAGGCCACTACCAAGATTCAGGTCGCACTGCCTTTCGTACCAGACACTAAGTATCCTATTCTCGTATAAGAAATATCAACAACAGAATCAAGCTAACGCGGTATTCAGTCGGCAAAGTGTGTTAACCACTAAACATGCGGCCGTCACAAGATTTACAAAAATTTTTTAAAGAATCACTGGGACTAACTATCACCAGTAATGCAGGCTGAGCTACATTATGACCCATGAAGGAAGTGAAAAAGGTGAGCTTTGCGGGTGTGACAGAATGCTTTCTATCGAAGTGTTATATTCATAGGTGAATGACTTGCACGGATAGATTAACGACAGAATGAAAATTCCGGAGAAAGGTGTGTGGGTATCCGACCGAAACGATCAGACCAGGTAGCCCGTCGGGCAAAGAAATGTGTCCCGCATGTTGCAACCTGTTTGTTGTCATCGGTTTTCACACAGAATCCTAGTGACGTAAACATACTACTTGAAACTTTATTACCATATCTGGGTGTATATGGCATGCCAGAGAATTGTGTTGTGCCTTGCTCCTCCAGGGGACGGCTGACTCGATAAGAATATCTAATGTCCACAAAAAGCTGGCAATTGCACAATTCGGTCTTAATTTATTCAACACGTCTCACATGATAGTAATCCCCACATAAACGAGAATCTTTTGCAATGAATCTCCAAACTTTTTAAGATGCTCTGTTTGCTGGATGACGCTAGGGGCTTTCTGGATGAATCGCTTGATGATGACGTTGATGGCGATGGTGACGACGATTCTGATGACGACAATGACGAGGACTGTGGTAATGATGGCGATATTAATGCCGTTGCTGACCGTGATCACGACTATGATAATAAAGTTGACTGTCACCCCTTCATCCAACACTAAGACAGCTATGACGGTGCGCTTACGTACTGAGTCCAAACATGTACACTGTATGGAGTAGTTGCGGACGAACACGATGACAAACACTAAATAGTCTGGCCAGTAGAAAAAATGCTGGTTGAACGTTTGTCAGTTCCTTTAACTAAATTAACAATCAGGCATCAACTGCGTTGCACTGGTCACATATCAGCCAGATCAACTGGTACTGGATTGTGAACAGAGTGAAGATAGAACATCACTTGAAATGCTTCAGTTACATGGACGTCCACAGAAGGAGACCAGGATTATTCATTCAGAGACGTAAAGGGTTACGAAATGCACAACTGTAATTGAGTTATTCGGAGTTTTGTCAGGAGCATGGGAGAGGAGACTTGTAGGCCTTTGAGGTCACAAGATATAAACCAGCGGGCCAAAGAATGATTGAAATCGGGGAAAGTCACTCGTTCCAAAGGCTAATCATGGAAAATATCAAAATGTTTCTACAAACTTTAAAGTTGCTCGTTTGTTTTTCTACAGCGAAAAAGGCTATATTGTGAAGTGGTAGTAGTTCATGTAGCTGTGCATGCAAACGGTTGCTCGCTTCGCGATGTTCTCCTTAGGAATCAGTTTCTTCGGAGAGACGGTGTGACAGGCGGTTGACAAAGTGTAGCTTGCCCAGAGGCCGATCGTAATCTTCCATCGACATACGCCGGTTAAGTTGCAGTGGCGTTTTCTGCATCTGCAAATTGCTCACTGAGAGTAAAAATGCATGTGAAAGTCATTTGTTTGTTCGTTTTAACATACATATTATAACTTGCATCGTATGAGATATTCCAGGCATGCTTTATTGAGATTTTTCCGAATTCGGTCGATTTCTTCTAATAAGAGAACAGAATGTGCACATCCGGCGCGTAAGACAAATTGGGCTAGGCTGAACACAACTTATGTATCAAAACTGCAAATTGCAACCTGTAGCCGTATGTACAATCATTTTCCCAGGAAAAACACCCATCTGGTATGACAATTTGTGAAAAAATCTCATACCCATTCATTTTGGACAAGTCCGTTTCAAGTTGTTGTTGTAAGTTGAATCACAGTTATTTGAACTTCACTGGCTAGTAATCCTCTGAAAATCGCACCATGTGACTGAACGTAGTAGAGCAGCCGCTGGTGTAACATTAATAAGATTTCCCTTGAGGCATTTCGTGGAATACTTCCCAATGCGATTGTCAGAAGGTCGTATGTCAGTTTTTATCTCAGCACAATAATTGGGGTGAACATACAGAATATCAGCCAGTTATTTGTAACAATGAATATAATGCCTCAGCTTTTTGAGCCACGCAACCGTGCAAATGATTGTTTTTCTCCTAACTAGTGGAGCTTATTCCTCATCTGAAGCCAGAGGAAACCTTTCAGCTTAAATCCGCCAGTCATTCAATCGTTCGTTCATTCATTCATTCATTCATTCAATCAGTCAGCCAGTCAGTCATCATCGACAGCATGACATCAGTGTTCACTGCCGTACATCCATGATTTATTTGAAAGTCCTATTGTGAAGAAGAGAATGAAGGTTGTCGGGAAAGGGACTTAGTGCTAGCTTAATACAATCATTGCGAGGTGCCTACACCTCCACGTCTCTCAGCTCCACAGATATCATCATTTCAATGCCAGCTGGTGTGCAGAAGGAAAACCCGAAACTGTCCGGTTTCTTTCCAATTCTTTTAGCGTTTCGGCGAAAATAATTGCACAATGATAATTGTTACAGGCTCACTGACAGGGTGAACAATGGATTCAAGTGAAACCTCCGGTGCTTGAACATTTCAGAGATTACCTACTTTCGCGGTCTCTTATTGGCACCATTCACTAAGTATTCACTATCTTCCAGCCCACCTTCGGAGTCTGCGATGGAGCGGAATGAATAATTTGATCATAAGGTGCTGCTTTAAGATTTTCAGCATTCAGAGGCGCGCAAAATTTATAGTGCCTTATCTCTGGATGCTCAAAAACGTGTCTATGTCGTTTTCCGATTATCAACCAGACACGTTGTTGGTATCCTGAGATGGATCCCACATAGGAAAGAAGGACATCCGAGAACTCAGAGGTGGATTGGTCGGATGACTTCTATGTTGTTCACCAGTCTGGAGGCTATTGTGGATTTACTGTTCGCCTTTTCTGATGTGGGCAACGTGCCAAGGTAACATTTGTCTCATATCTTTCTTGAAAGGGTCCTATGACTGATTGCTATTCGCCTAAAACTTACAGCACTCCTCACAGTTAATCTGTAGCGTCAGGCTGTAAAACCGGTCGCCAGAGGGGTGGACAAAATTCCGAAGACGAGCTACTTCTTGGGATTTGATTACCAGCCGCATCTCGAGAACGCCGGCGTGCAGGAAACAGTTGAAAAATGAAACATTTGTTGCGAGCGCTATAACCCGTAATCTTTGAACGACTTTGTGCTTAGAGTCTCTTACAGTCGCTATTATTAGAGCTCATCATCACTCAAGCGCGAACATGTTCACCTGTGTATCTATGAGGGTATATAATCAATTCGGGTCACTACGCTCCATAAAAACGCGCTGATAATGTCACCACGATTGATGATGAAACGTTTGCAATCAAATTGCCCAGCTCAGTGTACAAACCAAAGACCATCTACGCTACGTGAGCCACCGACATTCTCTTCAATAGCAAACAGCTGGATGTGGTCAGTTGAAGAATTTGGAGCACGCTTGGGGCTCAGATTTTGACCTTTGCCATAGTGTTATGTTGGTAGATAAAAATCGTGGTTCTACTTCTCTGAAACAAATGACATTTAAGTGAGTGGACTTATGAACTGCTATCTCTACAAACTTGAATATCTCCCCTGCACGACATAACTGGATGCTCTCGTGCAAATGGGTCATTCCAAAAAGCCGTGCGCAGTTGTGCAGGGTTCGGGTATACCTATTCACGTGAAGCCGAAATAATCGAGTTTGGGCTTACATATTTTACGCCATTTCGCGGAATTGCGGTGTTTGCCCGGCACTCAAAGCATAACGTCAGTGCCTCCAGTGAAATAAAGGATGCAATTTTGTGAGTTAAAACATCATACTCCGGCCAGCAGGTCTCTAGCTGCTTGTTGGCTTGTCTTATTCCGTCCGATTCATATAAAATTCAAAGGCCTGCAGGCGGCTGCCTGCAAACTGTTTGTAGTTCATTACTTGTGCACGGACATCTTGTGGTCTAGCCACTAATGATTGGCAGATCCGTCTCTGAAGCCAGCCAATCATATTAACATTGTCACGCATGGTAATTGTGCTACTCGACACTGGGATTGTCAGCTATATTGATGTGAGAGAAAATCATTGCTACTAGTGAAATGACAGAAAATGGAGGTCTTCGGACATTCAAACATGTATAATGATAGAGTGACTTTTTCATCAGCCGCATGTCACTACAGCGCAGAATAAGCAACAGCATTCAACTGCAATAGTAGAAAAAAATGCTGAAAACGGCCCCAAAATCGTCTTATCAAACGCGAAATCAAGCTGGTTGTTGCAGAACAACGGTTCAGGAGCAACAAGCTTGTTTCGCGTTACCATAAAGTGTGACAACACCTAAAACCGATTACAGAGGTCACCTAACCAGCTAGTACCCTGTGCTCATGCATCTTCTATGAGGGTAGTGCTCGGCTCTGCAAACAGGACACCGCATAAGCGAATTTATACGTATCTTGAAACACGCGTAGACAGAACCAACAAGTTGACTGAGGTTTGAGCACGAGAGTGTCTGTGCTTTGGTATCAAAGTCCTGATAACTCAATCCTTTGCCATTGGGGTCGATTCGAAGGTCACACCGTTAATCGTAGGACACTCAGTCAAGACAGTAAAAAGTTGATGATACTGGGTGGTATTACACGGTTCGTTCAGGTTGTATGCCTTTGTATAAGGTTATGCAACTTGTGGATAATAATCTTAGATCTTTTAAACAAGTAATAATGCTTGGTTTGTTGCACGTATCCTGAGTGTGGCGCATTCCCACGCCTTCAATATCTAGTCAGCCTACCCAAAGACAATAAGGACAAAGACGGCAACAACTCTGAAGGCCACCATTTGGAACGCGCTTGTTCATTTTGGCACCCAACCAAAAGGTTATAAAACCATTTCGTTTGAATTCTGGTTGGTGCATGTATAAAATAAATACTATTGTAGTTGGAAAATTGATCTGTCACGTTAACCAACTGGTAGCGACTAATGTTAAACTAACATTTATTGAATTGTGCATCACTATGTTCCATTTGAATCTTCCGTTAAAACCAAATTAGCTTACAAATGAGTCTACTTCGCAAATTGCCTACAGTTTGGGTCCAAGTAGAACATAGGGTTGACGTAAGTCCGAGGAATACGTCTACGTACTGAGTCCAACGACGGTCGAAACAACTCATAGGCTGTCGATTAGTTTCAGCAAGTTTATAAGTGGTGTACTCCGTCCCTAAATTGAACATGCTATTGCGAGCTTTTCAATCAGTGATGGCTGATACTTTTTACTGCGTCATTACAGGTAAGACGTCAAGCTTGCGTAAATATTACGCAAGACACGGTTCGTAAATCATTCCAATATATCTAGAACCGTGTTTCTCCGGAACGGTTCAACCTTATTACTAAGCGAAGAGCTCTCGTATCATTTTGCTGAAGACAAATAGTTATTTGCAGCGAAAGAGCGCACCAACTATAGCAAACGTAAATGTAAATGTAAATGTACTGAATCCCATGCCACAGTGGAACACCAGTTTAACCAACAAGACCTCATGCACTGGTTCCCGGTCCTCGACGTTTTCCGCTCAGTTTGCTTTAAGTCTACATTGATTTTTCGGTCAGAGTTATCAAATGCATTACCATTTAGTAAGGATATCGCAAAATGAAAAAGAATACCTCGTAATGTCAGAATAAATAACTCACAAAGTCCAATTCCTTGCAGGAAAAACTGCATGCTTGTTATCACTTTGTCCGGCTGAAACCGAAAGAAATGTATAGGACAATCGAGCAAAAACTCTCCAGAGATTGGTGAAAGTAATGTCTTCGTGGCTTCAAATCTCATCCGCTAGTTTAACCACATGTCACGCTAATGAGTTTGTCAGATTCAAAAGAATGTACATGGGAAACCTATTGCAATTCACACGCCATGTGATAAACGTGAAAAATCGTCGATGCTTTCACTGAAAATTATTTTATGCTGAGTTTGAAAAAAATTCACTTGGTAGCTTTTCGCGCGAAAGGACTGTGATCAACAGCACTGACATTCTGTAGGCCACAAGCATCCGGGCGTTCCCTGTGGACTTCACACCAGCGTAAAATATTAAACCTTGATCTTGAAAACACATCATGAAAATGTCGTTACTGTGATTCCGAATAAAAATCTGGTTGACCATTTCTTTGTATGTCATTTGCTTGAACTTTCTGCTCTTGCCAGATAAACAGAAAACTAGGTGACACCACACTGCGTCGTTATAAAGCGGAACTGTTTGATGCACCAATGAAAACGCACGTTCACTGACACTGGAACGCCCACTGCCGCACTACCCAACTTTGCTTTGCAACGAAGGACTAAACTAGTGACACCTGCAAGGTGATTCCCTGGAGAACTAACGAAGTAATGGCCAGCTAACCTGGGCCACCATCGTTCTCCTAAATAACACCCTCCTACGGACCGAAGCAATCCCATGGTTTATCGGTCTGTCACTGATTTGGTGTGACATTAGGTCTATGCCCAAAGAAGGTAAGAAATTGACGGTACCAAACCAGACAATCTTATGACCAGGGAAAATTTACGGTAGACCGCTTTGATTGTTACAGCATCGAGAAAAACCTTGACCAAGACAACCACGTGAACATCTTCGCTTTAAACATGCAACCATACAAATAAGGCAAGAAAGGTAGAAAACTGTAGAAAATGTTCTTAGCACCCCAATATTAGACTGCGTAAGTTATTCCAAGTATCCGAAAAGATCAGAGTCACACAGGAAACTTACTTTGGATATACAAACGTCAGTATGTTTTAGAAAGTAGTGGGAGGCCATTGGAGATCCTGAAATATGAAGCCCGAGCACATGCAGCATGGGCAAAATGATACCCCGAGCAGTGTTTTTAACCTATCCTGGGTGCATGTGGCCCGCTCATTTCAGTAACAAAAGCACCAGTTGGTTTGTACTGCTACAAAAACAACAGACAACGTATTGTCTCAAAACATTGCATCAAACCGATCGTCCCACCGGAAACAATCACGAGGACTAACATACTTACATTATGCATAGATTAAAAAAGTACAAAAGGTCTGCCAACCATAGGCCACAGATTAAGTTGTGATTGCTCGATACCATTAGCAGCGTTATAACACTCGGTTGTGAGTATATCATGACTACCTCGCGCTTTTTGTCTATGTATGGTATCATACAATCTGTTCGAAAGTCATGAATTTACTCCGTGCCAGTATGCATAGGCTCAACCGAAAAAGCATACTCAGATGGGCTATACACAGCCGTAGAAACGAGGGTATTTATCAAGTCCCGTCAAAATCACTCTCGTTTAAACGGTCGTTCATCACTTCCCACGGTCATGGTCGTCTTGATAAGCACACAAGACTGGATTCGTTGAAATCAAATCTTCACAAAATCACAAATCAAATCTTCCAGTGCTTCTCATGTGACATGGAGTAACCAAACTAACTAAGCATGGATAGGGAAAATATTGCTAGGGGTTTGATTTTTGCAATGAGATCCCATAGTTGGAGTTCTGGATGCTGTTTTGTCACATTCATTTGCCGGCGGAGTTTCATTGGTTTAGGATGGAACTACGCAGGTTTGAATACCAGGTAGTAAGATAGTTTTGCTGCCAGGTGGATGGGAACTCAAGCACATTCTATACCATATTTATTGCATACACATCAAAGCGACTCACGCGTTCTGCTATTACATTTGCAACCCCATCGATGACGAAAAATTCGCGTGTGGTTAAACGACCTTCCGCATGCTTTTGAGCTTTCTGAAGGTCTTCAAAGAGCTGTCGGCAGGCTCGACGTTGCGAAGACAATGAACCGGTAATTAACAAAACAGGACATCTGGGCATGAAAGTAAAAGCGCATAGCTATCATTCCAGAACGGTTATGCGAAAACATCTGAAAACCACAAAACGGAGTATATAATTCTTATCAAGTCGATGGAGACGTGCCACACCGAAGTGATGCACGTTATATGATGGCGTTCAGTGGTGCCACATTGTGCCGTGAGCTGTCCATCATCATCATCATCATCCTCATCAATCATCATCAATCAATCATCATCAATCAATCATCATCAATCATCATCAATCATCGATCATCAATCATCAATCATCAATCATCGATCATCAATCATCAATCATCAATCATCAATCATCAATCATCAATCATCAATCATCAATCATCAATCATCAATCATCAATCATCAATCATCAATCATCAATCATCAATCATCAATCATCAATCATCAATCATCAATCATCAATCATCAATCATCAATCATCAATCATCAATCATCAATCATCAATCATCAATCATCAATCATCAATCATCAATCATCAATCATCAATCATCAATCATCAATCATCAATCATCAATCATCAATCATCAATCATCAATCATCAATCATCAATCATCAATCATCAATCATCAATCATCAATCATCAATCATCAATCATCAATCATCAATCATCAATCATCAATCATCAATCATCAATCATCAATCATCAATCATCAATCATCAATCATCAATCATCAATCATCAATCATCAATCATCAATCATCAATCATCAATCATCAATCATCAATCATCAATCATCAATCATCAATCATCAATCATCAATCATCAATCATCAATCATCAATCATCAATCATCAATCATCAATCATCAATCATCAATCATCAATCATCAATCATCAATCATCAATCATCAATCATCAATCATCAATCATCAATCATCAATCATCAATCATCAATCATCAATCATCAATCATCAATCATCAATCATCAATCATCAATCATCAATCATCAATCATCAATCATCAATCATCAATCATCAATCATCAATCATCAATCATCAATCATCAATCATCAATCATCAATCATCAATCATCAATCATCAATCATCAATCATCAATCATCAATCATCAATCATCAATCATCAATCATCAATCATCAATCATCAATCATCAATCATCAATCATCAATCATCAATCATCAATCATCAATCATCAATCATCAATCATCAATCATCAATCATCAATCATCAATCATCAATCATCAATCATCAATCATCAATCATCAATCATCAATCATCAATCATCAATCATCAATCATCAATCATCAATCATCAATCATCAATCATCAATCATCAATCATCAATCATCAATCATCAATCATCAATCATCAATCATCAATCATCAATCATCAATCATCAATCATCAATCATCAATCATCAATCATCAATCATCAATCATCAATCATCAATCATCAATCATCAATCATCAATCATCAATCATCAATCATCAATCATCAATCATCAATCATCAATCATCAATCATCAATCATCAATCATCAATCATCAATCATCAATCATCAATCATCAATCATCAATCATCAATCATCAATCATCAATCATCAATCATCAATCATCAATCATCAATCATCAATCATCAATCATCAATCATCAATCATCAATCATCAATCATCAATCATCAATCATCAATCATCAATCATCAATCATCAATCATCAATCATCAATCATCAATCATCAATCATCAATCATCAATCATCAATCATCAATCATCAATCATCAATCATCAATCATCAATCATCAATCATCAATCATCAATCATCAATCATCAATCATCAATCATCAATCATCAATCATCAATCATCAATCATCAATCATCAATCATCAATCATCAATCATCAATCATCAATCATCAATCATCAATCATCAATCATCAATCATCAATCATCAATCATCAATCATCAATCATCAATCATCAATCATCAATCATCAATCATCAATCATCAATCATCAATCATCAATCATCAATCATCAATCATCAATCATCAATCATCAATCATCAATCATCAATCATCAATCATCAATCATCAATCATCAATCATCAATCATCAATCATCAATCATCAATCATCAATCATCAATCATCAATCATCAATCATCAATCATCAATCATCAATCATCAATCATCAATCATCAATCATCAATCATCAATCATCAATCATCAATCATCAATCATCAATCATCAATCATCAATCATCAATCATCAATCATCAATCATCAATCATCAATCATCAATCATCAATCATCAATCATCAATCATCAATCATCAATCATCAATCATCAATCATCAATCATCAATCATCAATCATCAATCATCAATCATCAATCATCAATCATCAATCATCAATCATCAATCATCAATCATCAATCATCAATCATCAATCATCAATCATCAATCATCAATCATCAATCATCAATCATCAATCATCAATCATCAATCATCAATCATCAATCATCAATCATCAATCATCAATCATCAATCATCAATCATCAATCATCAATCATCANCGAGTGGAGAGTGATGGGGCGGTTAGCTCAATCACTGTGCTTGCATCCTGAATTCTTGTTTCTGAGACACAGCACACATCAATGCCAAGCGAGTCCAGTGTGAGAGCAAGAGCAGTTTGTTATCCCCCTTGCTTCAGAGTGCGGACATTGAAGGCGGCCAGATAGAGTGGGTGTCGAGGCTTGAAGATTGATTTGCAGATACCTGGGGATGTCGGCGCCATGTGACGAGCAGACGTTGCACGCAAAACCGATGCAAGACGAACGGAGTCATCAGTCCTAAGTGCTGGGCCTGCAAGGGGAGAGCTATTAATGGGGTGGGGAGAGGAGGAAGAGGAAGTATGTGAAAGAGAAAGAAGGGAGGCGTCAGCAGTAGCCTGTTTTCGCTTACCCACCCTGCTGTATGCAGCAAGTAAGGCGACCCGGCTGATGGCACCACGCGACGGCCGATGTGCACTGAGTTTATTGTTAGACGTAGGTATCATGGTTGTACGTGGGCTGGGATACTGTCAGGGCGCCCACACCTAGACAGGAGGACAATTAGGGTCCCCAACCAAAGTCTTTGGCTCAAAAGCCTAACTGCAAGGCAGCGGTTTTTGGCGGGAAATGGAAATGAATTACCACTTCTACGGAACAAGTCACCAATTGTTCCAACCCCCAACCTGGAGGACCAGGAGACTGTGTTCGTCAGACCTCTAACCATTGACCAACCTGGTATGAGAGACTCTGTGAGTGTCGCGGGGACACCCCTTAGTATAGTTCAATGGGTCGCTGAGGTGCGCAAGCCGTCACACCACGGTAAGGTCCAGTCTCTTCGTGTCGTAAACTGATTCAAAATCATCTCATCACTATGCGGAAACCTCAATAAAGCAAGTTATCCTGTATTATTCGTGCTTAATAACACTGGTTTATATAAGTTTGTGTTAAATGAGGAGAAGAGAACGTAGCATTTTCATAAAGGAAACTACTCACAAGGTTGCTGAAAACTCTGACAGCCCACAACCGGTTTTGCCCTTCGTGGGGCCCATCAGGTAGGCGGAGTCCCCGAGTTTCCGTCAACCTTATGTTTTCCTTGAACCCAAATTGGACTGCTTTCGGCAAATACACCCATTTGCATATCAATTTGGGTTCCACGAGAGACTTAGCCGAATCTCTCCATTAGGATATTCCTCAACTGGATGGGCTGCACAAAGGCCGCCTCATGTTTCAGTTGGTACGATATTCGAGATATCGCAGTATATTTCTATAAAGGAAACTACTCAGAAGGTTGCTGAAAACCCTTCGACAAATACGAGGGCAGAATCAGTCTCGATCAGGGTGATGTTGCCGACGTCCTAAAACAGACGGTGTGATACCAGGTATTCTCATAAAAGTGTAAGTGTTTGCAATCCATTGGGCATGGGGTTTATATCTAGTTGTACAAGTGCATGCTACACCATATAAGCAAACAAAACCCCTTAAAATGCTTCGCTAATTTTCCCTGCGCGTCCAAAGAGATTTATTAAGTAATCGCGCTGGTTTATGTCCTCTAGAGAATGGACAGCCTCGTCAAATATCATCGCCTATTTCAAAAACGAAATGGGTTACAATTGGGTGGAGTGCAGTGATCATGGTCGGATAATGTGACCTTGAGTTGGTCATTTGATCTTTTTCACTGTAAACCAACTGGGCACCACTATTCACCTTAAGTAATCTTAACTGTTGCGTACAATTCGGTTCTTTTGTGCAAACATGCCTAAGCCATTTGGTATTCGTAGTAGACCATGTGGATAGCTGTTGGATTCTTGCGAAAGTAGGTTTGGTAAAATCCAAGCTACAGGTGGCCGGAAAAATTTGCCTAGCGTGTTTTTACACTGCTCAACGCTGATTCTCCAGCGATTACCCTTGCTCGGATAGTAGGCCAATTTTGGACGTGACGTTTTTCTAAACACGTAAGCCATTCATTCTAGCCCTTAAGCAGTGACTGTACCACTCCAATGATCAAGGTTCCATTTGTAGTTTGGATTAAGAAGTCCAGATTCTACTGGTGTAAAGAGGAAAGACCTTGGCTGCGGAGTTCTTCATTAGGAAAACGGCCACTAAACACTTACAGACTATTGGACAGGATAGTCAAACTCTCATTTGCACGTTGTTTGTGAAAACTGAATATCCGTCTTCTTCTTGAACGCGTCTTCTTGAACTCTCCTGGATATTCATTGACTATCAAGCAATTGCAAACGAAAACTGCAAAGTAGTTCTACAAATTCCGTAATGAATTCCACCTTCCATTAGGTCACGGCGGAGTTGCGAGAACACACATACTACTCGCATGCCTCATCAGTGGTATCCACCGTTACACTGGTAGATGGTTCACTTGGCGTCGGTTAAACGAATCGGAGAATCGGAATCAGTAAAAGTCGTTAACAGGCGTCGCCTTTAACGTGCACATTTCACCCAACGAGGTGGGGCATGCGACGAAACAGCGAGAATTTAAGACATACTATGGATTGACGTTATTGAAAGTTAATACTGTAAACAATAATATTTTATACCGCATGTCTGAGTAGCAAAGAGTAAAAGTAAACAATAAGAGTGACTCTCAGTTAGACAGATTGGTTCTGAAACCAAGTATACCATCAACAAGCCGTTCTGATTGATCGTCTAAATGTATCCACTCAATACTACATTAGATTGCTGCACATTGCGTTGCAATGTAAAAACTCCAATTCACGCTTACTTAAGTCCAGCTAGGTTGTCGGTCAAGGTTTTCCGCCTACAGAAAAAAGAAAATAAGGAAGTAGTGTAAGATAACTACTAAATAATAGTGTGGCCACTGTGTAACTACTCGAGAATGAGTTAGTAAAGTTTTGTCAGTTCTGAAGCAGCTAATTTATTGTCGGCGTAAAATAAAAACTTTCAGGGTATGCTTATCGGAGCATCAGATTGTTTGAAACATTTCACAAAGATTTCCAGACGATGAGCGGACATCTACTGTCAGCACGGAGCTGAAGGGAGTACTGATTCGCATGGTAACGTAAACGGAACAACAGTGACACATCAAGAACTCCCAAGTAACTTCGAAGTTCAAAGTTGCAAACGGGGTACTTCAAAGAATTCATCACAGGTTTCACCTGCAGCGTTCCTTGTACCGTACTGAAACCCAGTGGGTTTCATTGGGAGACCAGCAGCCTAAACGACTGTTGTCCTATTTCACTTTGTAGAGCTTTGTACGACTTTGTTATGCCTGAGTAATTTGACTTACAATTGGGTTACAATCTAGCGGATAAAATCAGCCGTTGTTAAAATGTCGATTAATTGACAGCTTTCTTCTTTTTGTTGGAGCTCATCGGCGATGCACGCCTCTGAGGGATTCGAACTTGCAAGACCTCAATTTCTAACTGGTCGGCCACCAGCAGCTGATCACCATTTCGAATAACGTTAGATAAGGTTAAAGTAACGCCCNATTGATTCTTCCGATGGTCAGGCATGCCACACTTGTAGCATCGGCTCGTTCGAGCGTGCCTCCGCGATTCCATCTTGATGGCTGCAAGCTGTTCGGCGAGTTGGTCCACTTTGTCCTCCAGGTCCTCCACTGTTGACTCATCCCTGTTGTTCTGCGACTGCAACTTGGCCAGCGGCGCCTCGGCCAATCCCCGTGCCAGATGCACCAGGTGCTCCACACTCAACTGGCCAGTTGCGCTTGCCAACCGCAACTGGGCACGAAGCGCAGGCTGCACACCTTCGACGAACTGGTCGGACAGCAACTGGTGGGCGAAACTCCGTCCAGTCCCGGCAAGGCCCGATCCAACGACTGCTGCAGGCTGGCAAAAAACACCGTCGGGTCACATCCACGTTCCGTCCTGGTTGTCTTAAACCGCCTCATAGCCTCCTGGCGGTGGACCGGTGTGTCGAACTCCACCGCAAGAGCTTTCTTCGCGGCGGCCCAGTCCATCTTCCGAGGGCCTCTTCTGGACGAATCCAGGGCGGCCTTCGCACGGTCCCTGAGTAGGGTCTTCAGTGCCGCCAACTTACCCCTGTTGGTCTCCAGTCCAGCCGCCTCCGCGACATCCTCGAAATCCCCCAGGAAGGTCCGCACATCCCCATCCTCAAAAGGTTGTGGCCACGGGATCTTCATCCTTATTCTGGTCACGGCACCAAATGTAAAGGGGAAAGCCCTTGGCTGCGGAGTTCTTCATTAGGAAAACGGCCACTAAACACTTACAGACTATTGGACAGGATAGTCAAACTCTCATTTGCACGTTGTTTGTGAAAACTGAATATCCGTCTTCTTCTTGAACGCGTCTTTTTGAACTCTCCTGGATATTCATTGACTATCAAGCAATTGCAAACGAAAACTGCAAAGTAGTTCTACAAATTCCGTAATGAATTCCACCTTCCATTAGGTCACGGCGGAGTTGCGAGAACACACATACTACTCGCATGCCTCATCAGTGGTATCCACCGTTACACTGGTAGATGGTTCACTTGGCGTCGGTTAAACGAATCGGAGAATCGGAATCAGTAAAAGTCGTTAACAGGCGTCGCCTTTAACGTGCACATTTCACCCAACGAGGTGGGGCATGCGACGAAACAGCGAGAATTTAAGACATACTATGGATTGACGTTATTGAAAGTTAATACTGTAAACAATAATATTTTATACCGCATGTCTGAGTAGCAAAGAGTAAAAGTAAACAATAAGAGTGACTCTCAGTTAGACAGATTGGTTCTGAAACCAAGTATACCATCAACAAGCCGTTCTGATTGATCGTCTAAATGTATCCACTCAATACTACATTAGATTGCTGCACATTGCGTTGCAATGTAAAAACTCCAATTCACGCTTACTTAAGTCCAGCTAGGTTGTCGGTCAAGGTTTTCCGCCTACAGAAAAAATAAAATAAGGAAGTAGTGTAAGATAACTACTAAATAATAGTGTGGCCACTGTGTAACTACTCGAGAATGAGTTAGTAAAGTTTTGTCAGTTCTGAAGCAGCTAATTTATTGTCGGCGTAAAATAAAAACTTTCAGGGTATGCTTATCGGAGCATCAGATTGTTTGAAACATTTCACAAAGATTTCCAGACGATGAGCGGACATCTACTGTCAGCACGGAGCTGAAGGGAGTACTGATTCGCATGGTAACGTAAACGGAACAACAGTGACACATCAAGAACTCCCAAGTAACTTCGAAGTTCAAAGTTGCAAACGGGGTACTTCAAAGAATTCATCACAGGTTTCACCTGCAGCGTTCCTTGTACCGTACTGAAACCCAGTGGGTTTCATTGGGAGACCAGCAGCCTAAACGACTGTTGTCCTATTTCACTTTGTAGAGCTTTGTACGACTTTGTTATGCCTGAGTAATTTGACTTACAATTGGGTTACAATCTAGCGGATAAAATCAGCCATTGTTAAAATGTCGAGTAATTGACAGCTTTCTTCTTTTTGTTGGAGCTCATCGGCGATGCACGCCTCTGAGGGATTCGAACTTGCAAGACCTCAATTTCTAACTGGTCGGCCACCAGCAGCTGATCACCATTTCGAATAACGTTAGATAAGGTTAAAGTAACGCCCAGCGTTCTGGCACATCGCTCGTTGACTGGCTTCCCTAGTGACAGTTTCTCAGACGGATGGTTCACACAACTTGTGAGGCTGAGTTAGGTGCCGATTTTGGGTGTACGCGTAAAAGCTGCACAAGAGCCTCAGTGTGGTGAATCCCGACTGCTATGTTGAGTTTCATCTCCCTCGAAAAGCTTTCAATAGGCGGGGAGTAACATCGTTTCGTTTTGCTGTTACAGTGCTACCAAAGACAAGAGTAACCAAGCTAAATGGTTTATTTCTATAAATGCCCCCAGTGAATCAGATTTATTTTTTTGAAACTCTACCACTGCGCTCAATAAACTTCTGTTTCTGTTCAAGTGCCATGCATGAGTTTTTGCGACTGTTTCTCACTATTGTTAGTTTCGTTAAACTAGCTAAGAAAAACTTGAATTTTTTGCTTTGTTTCTTGTCTTTGGGAAAATGAACACATTAACTTTGGGAGATGGTAATAGTGAAACCCACGTTTCTACGCTAATAAGGTACTGCCATTCTGCTCATAAAAAACTCAAGTTACCACGGAAAATGGATGAAGCGAAAGTGCTCATCTTTAAAAGATGTGTAGACTAATGAAAGCGAGCATGAAGTTACAGGCATGCTGGATGGCGATAAAAAAGGGAATTTTCTCTGTTGTCTGTACTCCGCTAACATCAGTTGGATCACAAGCGCACACCTCGGAACAAAGGCCAGATAATGTTGAAAATTCCCTCAGTGATCCAAGAAAATATCATTATTGCGGAAACATGCTACAGGATGAAATGTCCACAGACTACATAAGATGAGTTACCTGCGTCGACTTAACCATAATTGCCTTAAAAGTACACGGAGTAGGTGTGTAGGGTAGCACAACAAACACTAAAACGATAAAGGGAAACTAACTAACGATGGGATGAACACGTTGGCATGACAAGGTTGATGCGTGTTGCAATGTTGCAATCGAATAGGCAACTTGGAAAGTATTCCAACTTCATTTCAATTCAAGCCCTGTTCGAATATTACGTCAAGGTTTCTCACCCTCCCGGTTGCTCAGTTGTCAGTTTTGTCACTTAAATGACTGATGACGCAACAGCCAGCGACTAGTCGCAACATCACGAACATTTCTACCCAAGGTCGCCTTGGATTCGCAAACTATACTGGGTATGATCTTGAGAAAGGCGCTGCTGTCATTCCTCTCCCTAAAGCAAAAAATACCTCCATAGAAGAGTTCCTTTACGTTGTGAAGCCCTGCAACAAACGAGTGAAACTATCAGTGTTCCACGGATGTTCCATTCTAAGATTGCAGTCAACCAGATGCAACTTCAATTACTCGACCATTTACACCACGCCAGATGCAGACTGGCACGGTTGCGAATGTAACGGTGCTTTAATTTCAGATGAGGCTGGGAAAAATAACCAGATACTAGGTTTCTAGTACTGACCATGGAATACGTCTTAAACGAACCAGTATATTCTTTTCAGGATGTTATTTAGATGTAACCTAGTAAGTAGTCCACGTTTCCGACGACGTAGAAGACAGAAACTGTCAGAGGTAAGCAGCGCCCACCGCAGTGTTGCACAGACGTAATAGAGTTGTGCGTGTGTGCATGTGTTGAATGTTTGTGTAGCTTGCTTCGATCGTAGTGAAATAAAACAATAAATAAAACAATAAAACTTTGGTTAACTTGGTTAGGCGAATCCAAACAATGTACAATACCAAATTTCTCAATTTCCATTTCTCAGACATTATTGTCGAGGCAAACAGACGTGTTTATTTTCGGGTGGGTGATTTGCCCTTCGCCTTTAGACAATCTAGATAAAGCGTACATAGAAGACAAACAAGACGGTATCTAAATCAAGCCAAATGTTAAATCACTTACTGCATATAGGATGAGATAAACCTATTAAGGTTCTTAGGGTTAATTGAATGACGCAAGTTTTGCCGAAAATTCTCGACCGCATTTCGAAGTTCCACCTCACTATCCGTATCCATTATCTAAAAAAGAAATAAAAACAACGTCCATGTTAAGCTGATATTTACACCCTGGCAATAACACCGTGGTGCGTCACAACATAGATCTTGAAGGGTGTAAAATTTAAGTAACCAAACAACATATAAAGGATAGGTGTGTACATCCAGCGTAGTCATACATCTCAAGTCGAATCAAGGCTAAAAACCCGGTGAAATTTTTTTCCGCAATTGAAGTGTATCAACTAGGATGCCACAGTGGAAGATGCATGACTCCCGAAAATAAAATAAATGGGTAATTCAAGGTTTCCAAACTTTGCGTGTTCGGCTTGTGTGACGTATCAATAGAAACCCTAATGTTTGTTGACCAGCTTAAAACCTAGTGAAAACTTTTGTTGATAATTCCAAACCACCTATCCTCTCGGAAAATCTTAGTAGGTAAGTAAGTGCCTATTTTTACTGACTGCTGTGATTTCAATGAAAATCCGACGCCTAATATTTAGTCCAAATAGCATGCATATCGGCTTGGAAGACCAAAGTAAGCAGAAGAATCAGTTGCGCGTTGGGGTCCTGTTTAGTCACAGTTAAAATAGAATGGTATAGAGGACGAATATTGTCAACATTGAGGTATACGGGGTAATGATATTCCCCAACTGAGCCGAACAACCGTGACAGAATTTCATTTCCTCCCACATCACCTTTTTGCATATACAGAGATAAAATTTTCCATTTCGGGGAACACAAGACATACTCAAGGCTTTTGATTCTCAAACGAGCTATTAACGGGTCTCACATACCATGTAATTGGTTTCATTTTTTACAGGCACTCGCAGAACAAAGACCTGTGTCTGGCATCAGCTAAAGGAGCACAAGAAGGATGACACTTCACTAGATGGGTGGATGACCAGGTCCTTCTTCGCCGAATTGCTTTCGTTTTTCAATGAACATGCACTCACTTATAAAATGCAAAGCAAAATGGTGGGGGGACGTAACACAGTTTTATGTCCCTAGTAAAAAACTCTAAAAGGATGTGATCCAGGTATTGTTTTAAAGACTTTCGATTAAGATATTTTGCCAAAACACCCTGTCTACTATGGCTCTTTGTGTGCAAAATCTCGCGTGTACATTTTTTCCGGTATGATGCTGTCAGTATAGCCCGTTAACACACATTTTCATCGTCCACATAAATCTTATTGAAATCGACGAGCAATGGCAAACGGCAATAAAAATGTGTAAATAATGTTATATAAGGTAATTATGCTGCTCCAATGATCTGAAACAAGCCGAGAAATGCGAAGACTGTCATTTGCTACCATTTCGCATTGGCTACCAGCACAAAAAATAAATAATCGATAACTTGTACAGTGAGAAAAGGTACTTTACTAAGTTTTTTCGGAATGGAATCGCGAGGCAACCTGTGCGCTTCACTTTACGTAGAAGACTGTTATAATGCTATTGGATATGGCAGACTCCATCGAGCATTCTGTTCCAGCAACTGCATCATAAATATTAGTCTACGGGTAACCATTCAGCCAAAGTGCTGTGTCAGATTCCACAAACTATGCCTATCTAGTGGGTGCCGGCCAAGGCGATACAGATAATGGGCTGTCGGCAGGCCACAACTAACTACCCCATTAAACTTGCCAAAAACGTAAGGCTTTTTTGATAAGGAAACTATTCCATGCAAACAGGCCATACAAAATGTCAAGACAACCCAGAAAACATTATTTTGCTCAGTCAATGACAGTCTAACAAGCAGAAGCAGTTGTTTCTGAACGCAGAACTAGAAGTTAATCTATCATTGGTAATTAAATTTAACAAGCGTGACTCTGTGTAGTGACATGGAATGGTAAAAGATGACGCAAAAGTGACAAGATATAGTGACAGCAACAAATATCGGTTAACGGAGAACGCTGATAGCCTTCGGCCGGTAGAAGGAGTTAAGTTGGGTTTTCCAGCTTAGTTTGGCACCAAAATTTGGACAATTTTATTCTGACTGGAGAAGAGATGCCTTATCAGCTTTGCCAGTGCAACTTGCTGTGCTGTCACTTGAGTTGCATTTCTAGTTTATCGTAACTTTCTACTGGAGGATGAGTCCGCTCAGCAGTTGCTACTGAATTACCAAACACAATGCTGAGCAGTGCCGACGGGTTTTACTTTCCTAATGAATTTTACTGGTAATCCCAGGGTCAAGCTGGTCGCTCCGAGTTCCGCTGCGCCTAACATCATTCTTGGCGCTATGAATAAGCTCGCGATTATTCCGGTCAGTGAGTTTTCTCTCGTTTTAGTCTGCTCAAAAGCAGACAGGCCTTTTGGTGGTCAACTCACATTTTGTTGCTGGCGTTTGCACCTCACTATGTCGCCTGAGTAAATGCAGTTTGCATTCACTATCCTCTAAGTTCCTGGTAAGAAAAATCCACTGTTTGGATTCTAGTTGCTTCAGTGAACAGTGTTTACGAGACTTTGAGCTTGAACTTCAAAGCACTAAGGACGGAAAATTTCGTGTGTCGTCCAGACCAGGCGGGCTTTCTGCAGACACTGCGTTTAATTTACCCATCATTTATGCGTGTGGCTAAAAAGTCCAGGAAAGGCGTACAATGATCAACCTTTTCTTCTTGGGTGACGAAAACCCCTACTTGAAGATATATTTGGACTTGCTTTCCGCGAGCCAAAACTACGTGAGTCAACAAAATGTTCACATATTTCTGGTTGCTGATTACATTGGAGTTCTAGCCCAAGCTCAAGTTTGTTTGGGTAATGTTTCATCTTGCCCCGTGAAACCTAGCTCTTTCAACCGTAAGTCCTACAGCAGAGCTGAAAGGCGTGGCAGTTGTACAAAACTACATCCTATGATTTACATGCTGGATAATAATCATGTGGTGCTTCATAATCGGAGTTATGGTCTTTGATCCAGGCTACTCAGAATGGCAGAATACAGCCAGTAAGAAATGGTGATATGCCTGTGCTTCAGAACTAGTATACCTTTCTGTTATCCAGTGCCTTATTGCATTTTTTAAAAATATTTATCATTTTACTTGCATAGATAGAACGGCTCTCACGAAAGTTGGATACAACATCACAAAGCACAGCGCTCACAGAGTGGCCAATTTTTTATAGTAAAATACGCAGATATTATCCGAGTTTTTTTGAAGCGCACACCCTCTGTGTCGAACAGATTTTAGCAAACAGCTGGTAGTGGTAGCAAAAAACATCAGTGCACAATACATCAATACGCGTCTTTTAGGACAATTCAAGTGTGTTCAGTTGAATGCAGATTTTGATTCTGCTTCTATCTAATGGGCTAATCAAGGTATTTTCACCAGTAGAGCGGGACATTATTACAACATCTACTAACCTAGACCACACGATTGACGAAGACTTTACCAACCTTGGTAACCTATTTGGTAGAAGAGGCACGAAAATGAGACAGTAGTTGATCCGTAAGTTTAAAAAACTTTGGAATGAAGCATGAACATTTCGCCGTCCTCGTATAGGATAGCGGGGGGTTTGGTAATTCATGGAAATACGACGTCTATTCCCATGTGTCCCGCTGCTCGCAGTGCTTGCTCTTGTACTTTTGACTTCCAAACACTTAAGGAAAGCTCACAAAACTGATAAGAAATGGAAGGTTTTGAATACTTTTACTAAATGTATGACATCTTACAGAGTTGGCTGATAAAAATAATTCCCTTGCCACTGGAATAATTGTTATTACTTTGCCCCGATGGCAATCACTTGATAAGCTAATAACACACCTAAATACTACTACTTGTTTTTAACAGGGAATTTAATTAACATGCATTGCTTATTCACCTGCAAAGTAATAGCGCGTCCTAGAAGGCAGGAAGTTATCCATGGTATGCCTTGCGTTCTCCATGGGACTCGATTCCCAAGGAACAGATAAAATTTTAATAACCATAGGAAGAACTAATGACCTCATATTCGAAACGGTTTCAAGATCACCCCATCCGTCGTCCGGGCAACGCGTAGAAACTGTACAATAAATACGGTTCTCCATTAGGCCACAAGCAGGTTCTGCTCCAGCACAAGCAGGTCTGCTCCTTTCAACGTGAATAAGATGCAAATAACCTCAAAATTCCCGTTGGTACCCTACAAGTCTTTATTTTCTTCGCTTTCTGCATAATGACGATGGGAAAAACAACTTCCACCTGGTCATCACGCATGTCGGTGTAGTCAACAACCGGCATTCGCAACTGGTTGGAAGCAGCCTAAGTTGTCAATATCACTATGTTCTTTTACGTTCGCGTTACCGGAATAATCGACCAGCATTAAAACTAAAGACTCCACTCGATAATTGAGTTGAAATTGCCTCATGATGGAGCATGATTGGGCAGGTTTGTATGCGGCTAACTTTCTGCAGAATAATTGGTCTTGCGTGCATCTGGGGATAAAATAATTGGTTGCGTGTCTACCGGTGTGATTCAAGTTTACAACGACTGAGAAGCAAAACCACTGAAAATGGCGTGTTATTTGCTCGCATTGCACACTAGAACACTTTGGTGTTGAATCTTAACCATAGCTGAAATCTTAGATGTTGGCATAATAACCGAAGACCTAGGTTAAAACAAACGGGCCATTTCATGGACCAGTGCCATCCCGTGGAAGCCTACTAATTGGATACCTATATATACGGCCAGATGTAGTGTTTTGATCGGCCATTCGATTTAGGGCAAAAATGTTTTTTTTCAGAACTTATGAATACATAAGGTCAAAACGACAGATCGTGTTCACAGTCACCTTAAAATATGTTACAGCTCCGTATTGATCGATTGCGGTGTAAGTTAAAACATCATTCGAAATTAAAAATTTAGGTGTTTGACTCTAACCCCCACACATGGTTTTACCATAAGAATTACAAGTATTTTTCAACTTTAAACAGTAAATACCATGAAAACACTTCAGTGTATATCACGCTACGGGGAAGCGAAAGCGAATGCGGGTGCTATGCCAGCCACTAACGGTCACTATGGGGGGCGGCCTTTTACGAAGGACATGCCGTAAAGTTAGCATAAAGTTAGCACAATCATAGTTCTCATGCTGCCTAGTTCGTCACCATTCAGGAGGATATCACCAATGAGCTGTTGAGAAGAGATATTCTTTGAGAAAAAGATCCATCTCATAAACGTCACCAATCTTTCATTTCCGGAGAAATATCAGATCAAACTTTGAGTACATTTTAGTTCCAACTCAATTCAGAAGACAGGGATTTCCAAGCACCACTTGTTTATCGCGCAATTACACTTTTATTGTTCCCCGATAATGTTCGCTGCAAGGTGAACTGACGCTTGCTCGAGGGAGTCAAACAAAAATGCAACTAAAATGTTTATTTTGTCGGAATCCTATTATGTATGATAGATAAGCATAATACGCATACTCAGGGGCTCGCAATACTGAACATTCTACTTCATTTCAGTCTCACTTATATTTGTCCTCCCTGATTAACGTTATTCCACTTTTTCCTCTCATGTGGCAGAGCGCCACACTGATAAACTCTGGTTGTATTACACATAATCCCAGTTGCGCTTATCAGAATTTTCCACATTTTTACCGTCAAGTACATTAGCTGGGTACAATGTGTCAGGCGTAAGTTAAATGCGAAGTGGATCTGATGGATAGCTTATCCCAAGTGATCGGAAACCTGTCAAAGGGAACAGTATCAAACTGCCTCAAAAGACACGTTTTTTACAGTGCCTTCTATTCGGGTTTTCATTGTTTCTATCTTAAAAGCAACCATTTCAACAACGAATTCTGATGCAGTGGCTTCCTGACGTTAGGTGTTACCTCAAGTAGAATATAACTGCTCCTCATACGCATGCAAATGCTATAGATGTCGAGAAAAGTTTGCGAAATTTTAGAACGATTGTACCTGTTTACCGTAGGTATAGATCTTGTCTTGAATGCTACCTTATGATGTAGGAAATCAGTTCATACAACTGTCGCCAAAATATCCTCTTGCGTGCACTCGTAAAATCACTTCCATCTTCTTTGTGACATATAACACACTGAGGCTTATTCCCCAAGAGGTACATGACTTCGGTTATAGAAAGCTGAGGTTATTATATTTCTTTAAATTTATCAAGCTAAACAAAGAGCTTTGGGGGTAGCCTTCTTAGGAATCACTATCTACTTTTAATGAACGACGTCTTGTATGCCCATAAAGGCAACCATCATCGACGGCTACACACCAGCGTCAAGGAGAAAAGGTCAACATAGAAAATGGTGTAAAAAATTCATATAAAATTAGGCGTACCTTACTACATAACAAGAACAAACCTCGACAGCTCACTCTATTAAGTTAAAAGCATCTGGACATTATCCTTAGTAAATACCATCTGCGAGGTTGTCCGAGTATCCTTTGAGGGCTACCCAAAAAAAGTAGCGGCCTACAATAAAAGATAAGCGCTAGCTTAACAGTCTGGCAAGGACGTAGCAACATTCCGCCTTTGAGCTCGCGCCATGTCATAAAGGGTTTCTAGCCACGTGGAAGGAGGGCAAAATGATCTAACGGAACCCCTTGGAAAAAATATGGGTACCTCTTGAGCGGTGGCTGTTCACTGGATTGTTCAACAGAATTGCAAACAGTTTGCAAACGTTTCTCCATTGACTGGGAAGAAATCGCTAGTGCACATAGTGACGGGGCCTCCTCGGTTGGTTAAGAAAGGCTTCCTGTTCAGCTGCCCAGCAAACAAACAAACTCACAACACCATGTTTTGCGATGCCTGCTTTTATTCGGCGTTGCCATTTTACTGCCTGTCTTTCCAGGAGTTCTTGTCAGCCGGGGTTTTGAGAAAAATCGAAGGTAGACGCTTGTTAGGCAAGCGTTAATCGTGTCTCAACCACCTTCAACCAACTTGCTGCCACAAAGCTTCCGCTCCGCTTCTGGTTTCTGACTTACTCCGTTTCACCGACGACATGCGTCAGTCAGCTACATTCTGCTATGCTAGGAAGTCTCCAGTGAACAGATTTTTGAAGACAAAATGCATGTACACAATCTATCAGGTCTATGTATAGGTCAGATAAACCTCTACTCTGCAATGCCACGATCGGTACCTAGTTAGGACACAAATCCAAAAGAAATGCGCGAGTGTTATATCGCAGATTAATTGCGGTGGGACCATATGGATTGACCGAAGCCAATGGTTGAAGCTGGTTTTTGAGCTCCAGCTACTTTAATGGAGACTTCTAGACGATTATGTAGGATTTTGTAGATGTCTCCTCCATATCGCTATTGAGTTCAGATAACCAAACCGTGTCTTATAAGAATGCGCTGGATTTGGGCAAATATTTCCACGACAACGCGTTAAGAACGAGGCGAAAGAAAAGGAGGAACTATAGTGGACTTCATCAGATGTTATTTGTGTAATTAATCGGCTTACGTAGTTTGCTGTGATGTAGAAACCGGGAATTACATTCATATCACGTTCATTCGGTACCAGTAGCATTATGATTTGCACGAGGTAAACTCAGTATAGGTTACTAAATGGTGCGCTCCCACGAGATTTCTTTCCGTTTTTTCCATGGACCAGCACAGTGTTGTGCAATCTCAGACGTTACATAGAATGAGAATAGAAAAAAGAGCCTTTCTGTGACTTGAGGTTATTTTAATCGTACGCAGACAGAATACACCAAGCTAATTGATTCTTATGTTAAACGTGTGGAAAATTTTACGTAACGAAACAGATGGTATTCACGTTGTGGGGATTCTCTTTCAAGGTTGATAGACTGCTTGCCTTAGTGTTTAAGGTGTGCAAGGTGCTTGGAAACTTACAGGTCCAAAACGGTGCAGAATAAGAAAGCTTTCAGTTGCCGCGTTCATCCCTGATAAGTTCAATTTCCAGTTTATCAGCTGAAAATGGAAAGGTTGATTAACATCCCAAACTGTCCAGTAAAGTAGTTATTTTTGTGGTAGATCAATGAAGATAAAAGTTGTTTACTCGTTCTGATTTTTCACAATAAAGTACAACAAAGCGGCTAGCCAAAATTCTTGATCACAAACCTGATCGTTTTTGTTCGTCTTGTCCGTATACTGGCAGCAGTTTGATAAAAAGCGAGGTTCGATGGGACTCTTTGCCTTGAATGATGAATAGTTAATGGGAAATAACTTCGTTCCAACAGGTAATAAAAGTACCCCCGTTTGTTCGGATTCTTGCGGACGATTTAGAAATTACCAAGCCTGTAACATATGAAACCCATAAGGCCTGTTACTGCACACATGACTATCAGGAATCAATCATGTGCGTCTTTTTTAATATATCAAGTTGCTTCTCAAAGCTCATAAGTGTGTATGAAGATGACTTTGTTTTCACATATTGTCCTGAAATGTCTGGCTGCAGCTTACTGCATCAAACAGCCATATTGCCTTCAATTTAGTGGATAGGTTTTTGAAATGTTTTATTGAAAAGCATAAGTCTACTCCTAATGGGTTTTCATTAAATCCGTGAGAAAACGTCCATTACTTTACCCTAAACCTGTGCACATTAGTGAATTACTTCGGCGTCGGTCGTTAAGGAAGACTCGAGGCCTCGAAAATATGTTTAGGAAATCCTATTTTGCGGGAACAAGGTATGGCTTTGAAATGTCACTGAAGTTGCTTGCTTTTAAGAGAAAGACTATTTGTGTCATTCAAACCCATGACTACAGTTGTTGAGTCCAGCTCAGAAGGCTTTCATATCTCAATGTTCCTAGCAGCAAGTGGTTCTGGTTTTCAACTCGCAGTTGTGTTTACTGTACATACGTACAGTCCACACTGAGCTGGCTCACTGAGCTAAACCAGCCTACACGCCAGTATTTTCAACGATTGCTTAAAATCGGCAGTTTCTGTCACCCTTCTATTGAGACTCTGATATCGAAAATCACCTCAAACGTTTTGTAGGCCATATTAAATTCGTGGCGGCCAATAGCGATCAATAAAGCAATCCAGCGTGCCTAAGTTAAAATATATATTTGAAATATATTTGTTTGCAAATGAGTGTATTTCGCTAATTTTGTGGAATTTGGTTTCAAGTAGAACATAAGGTTGACGGAAACTCGGGGACTGCGCCTACCTGATGAGCCCCACGAAGGGCGAAAACGGTTGTGGGTTCTCGAAGAGTTCTCAGCAACCTTATGCATGGTGTATTACGTCCATACATGTGTCGCGATATCTCGAATATCGTACCAACTGAAACATGAGGTGGCCTGTTGCAGCACATTCAAACACTTAGAAACATCATAAACGAGAGATTCAGCTGGATTGCAGGTGAGTCTCTCGCAAAATCAAATTTGTTTGCAAATGAATGTATTTCGTTTAAATATACTATGTTCGTAAGAACAGGCAAGGTAATCATCGTTCTGAGTGCCACCCTCGTAAAGTCCTTTCGTGTGTGCAGACTGCAAGCTCTTGAATCGGCATCAGCGATTTGCACTAAGGACAGTCAATACGAGGCATACTTTTTGCGCGGGGATCTTTGGTTCCGGCACCGAAGTGGTCTTTATTATGGTCGGGTTACAGCAGCGTTATGCTCGGCAAACCAATCCACTACTGACGTTTACAGAAACTTTGAAGAGAAAAAACACTCTAAAGAAATAATAAGTCAGTGAACCACAGCTGTCATTGAAGCAGCACAATATTGTGCGCTCCTGGGAGAACTGTATCATTAGCATTCTAATCCTCTAAAAACCTACGGAGCTTAACCAGGTTTGCAATGGATTTACAGGTCGTAAAATAGTCCTCAAGGAACCTCGATAAACCAAATCCTAGGTGCAGTCATTTATTGAGCAAAATTGGTTGACAGAAAGTATCACGTGACTACCCTGACCCTTAGGTGGTGTCCAAAATTGCTACCTTTTGTAATACTTTAATTCAGTTTGACTTGGAAGGAAAAACGCCAACATACACCTGTAATTTATCCAACAATTCCGTAGTATACTGTCAAAAACGCCTGAACCTTAGGGAGGCCTTGTATGATTGTTCGCCAAATTGTGCACCGCTCTTTGTTGCTCTCACCCTGTCCCCAATAAAGTTGGAAATAAAGTCCTCTTTCACATGAAAGTGGGCGACTTTGAAAATTTGAAACCGATCCTGGCTTGTCACTTACGGTAACGTCTGCTTAACTTTGCAAAATCCAAGGCAGTCGATTTCAACGCCTCATCGGGACAACAGGACAATTAATTCCAACACCTTTAGATAAAAGCTGCTAATGTAGCCGCTGGTTACTATATACGTAAAACGGAATCTTGTATGTTCCGCAACCAGGTGGTCACGATTCATTCAAAATGCATCCGAATACCGATATAAATTACCGTAGTGTGATTCTCGAAGTTAAACACCCGGAAAAAGATTAACAGATTCAAGTCCGGACTAGTGGGTTACTCTTCCCTTCGCTTTGGTAGTTGTGATGACCATTCCGGTTTGTTTTTCCCGTAGTAATAACTACCGCCGGTTTTGTCCTGTTTGTCCGTTATCCCAGATCAAAGGAAATGAAAAGTCCTCGCATGTTTTATAAGCCCAGTGTAGCTTTCAGAGCTTTCCAGCAAGATGCTTATGCATTATTTTCCACAGCATCATCATCATCTGCCCTTCTGGAGTAAAGATTTAGGTTTCACATAAAAGTGGTTTTTACGTCATTGGCAGCCAAAGTTTTATTTAAATTTTTAGAGGCTTGTTAGATGTGAATTAATTATTACACAACAATCCTTGAAAGCAGTCAAGCGTGCGTCCTCAAACCATAAATTATTTGTGAGCGCTCCATTCGCTTCTGCCGAACTTTGCAAAAGAATGGTTTCATGTGTCGTCACAATGAATCGTTTTGGATAAAGGTTGTAAATTTTTGGGCGATATAGCCGGACGAAAAATCAATATCCGGAGTCCTCATCCCCAAAAAACCTTTCAGCCGACTGTTGCCTCTATTTCTGTACTTCAGCAAACATCAACACTCCTATGCATGCGCATGAATATCTCTCATCTACCGTACTGCAAACTGTCGCCTACCTTCTACTTTTGACACGCTTAACTGGATAGTTATTATGGTTGGTGTGCGAACAGCTGATGTCCCTGTATAATGTGTTGGTCAGAGTATCGACAAAAAAACTCTTGATCATACAGTAGCACTGTTTCTAAGCGAGAGCTGCTCTGTCCTCCTGGTGTTCAAACAGCTAGTTTGCCCCGCCAAAATCTTTTATCGATTCATCCTCAATCTAATGGTCAACAAGTTTACACTTGTGCGACTGACAAGCAGGAGCTGATATGAAGATGAATTCAGGTGTCGTCATGTCTATCCGTCTCGTTTCACCATGTCACCCGGTATATTAAACATATAGGAACTGGTCAAATAAGCAATACTTGCAAGTAATCAAAACGTCTACCGTAACAGTCTTACTTACCTGCGTATCACTGAACAGAACCTTGGAGCTTGTGAAACTGTTTGAGTTTCAGCAACCGAGGAGCTAACAGTGATTTTTAAATTGACCTCTGAAAAATAATTCTCAAGAAGCTGGTACTTTCCAATTTTTTCTTGTTTTGGGGGCAGTATGGGTACATTCGAACAAATCTGCAATCACTCACTCGCAGGAGATCCAAACATCAATCATAGGACACGAAAATTCGCAATGGAAGATAAGAAATGTAGATATGAAACCCAACCGAGTTGAGCAAGGTTAAATATCACGCCTCGGAACAAACTGACCCTAATCAATCAGAACCATCCCAACTGCTAGCAGATGTTTGCCAGATGCTGGGGGTACCACTAGTTTCTAAAAACTTCGAAAGCACCGAACAAGTTCATCCGCAGTAAACTGCAAAACAAGTTCGAAATTACCCGAACATCAATACATGTAAATTTGTATCTGGCTCATGAAATATATTTCGGGCAAACTCGATCTCATCTAATGTGCAGTATGCAAATGAAACTCCCTAATTATGGTGGAACCAAACAACAGTAAGTTACCTTATCTTTGATTGCTTCTGCAAAAGATGCCGACGCTGCAGTACAGTGAATTAGAATTGCGCCAAGAACCAAGTTGTCGTACATGATCTAAAATAAAGCCAGGAAATATAACCGACCAAAAACATTGTAACTAGCCGTAGATACATTTTAAGACAAGCAAAAACTATGCTCGGGCTTTCTACTTAGCTTCAGAACAACAAAATCTAACTTGGAGTTAATATGCAGTCCAACGTGAAACATAAATTACGTGCTGCACAACGGATGACTTTTATTATGCCAAGTCGGTAGTTCCATGACAGGGTAATGTCCGAATTCTCATCGCAACTCCAAAAGCAACTTCCGGTTGGATGTTGCATTGTGGCAGGAAAGCAAAATGACAATCTGTAGTGCAAATTTTAGCCATTAGTCTTCTAGAATAGGAACACCGAAAAAACAGATACTCGGATCAGTGGTACGTCCAACAGCCCACTCTTTAGCCTAACTAAGCCGTCTTGCATGGCAACTAAAAACTGATCATCTGTGGGCATCGACCTACGCATTCCTCCATGGCCAACCACAAAATAAAGCTGATGTGGACGTAGATACACTGTGTGGTTCATCGTTTCAAAATATATAGAACTTCTGTACATCACTTTTTGTTTTCCTTGAGCGATTGCAACATCACATGCATTTCTTCCTTTTTTGGCCGTTTCGATGCTAAGAGAAGCTGCATCCTAAATGGAACAAATAAATCAAAACTGGTGATGCTAAGATCACCGGATTTGGGAGAACTATAAGATGTATGAATGCCTTCCTTCAATCTTGAAGTATTTGGAACCTTTGGGTGCCAAAGGTTCTAAGCGTCAAGTGCATCTGACGTGGCAGATAACATCCGTAAAACCCTTCTACACTTGAAAAAAACTTTTTTACCGCTTTCGTATGCTGCAGCTAGAGCTTGCCCACTTGAGTACTGCGCTTTTCTTTGAATCAAATTAAAACAAGTTCAGGCAGGACATATATTTGCATCTCACGAGCAAGGGAACAATAGTAAGGGACTTAGCAACAAAACAAACAGTTTTGGCAACTTTGGCTATTCGTTCGGGATAACTTTTGGCGTTTGGTTATGATTGTAACCGATGATGTCGACATTTTGGACATCTGTGGATCAATCTATCGAGGTAACAAATAGTCTTATTGGTCAGCCAACCACGGTCGCTGTCACGAATCAACAAACTTTTTGTTAGGTTTGGTCAACAGAACTGTGCATAAAGTGCAAGCCACATCCCGTAATAGGTCCTAAATGGTGAGTAGAATAAAGCAATTAAGATATATCGGCCAGTTCGACTAGCCGTCCGAACTAACAAGTGAGCCCGCATCGTCAAGAGAAAAAGCAGTTCTACTCCATCCTGTGAGCAAGTGTATAAACTTCTAGTGATCTGCACCAATCAGAATCCACTGCGATACCTGTGCGCCAGTCATGGGCGGCGATTCGCTGTTGCATCGAACGAGTGATCACAAAAGGCAGTCTGACAGCATAACCCTTTGTCAAGGTTATGATCAAGTGGTAGATGTTAACTTGGGGTGCCTAGCCGGTTTCATCAGCTAAAAAGGGTGCACCACATTTTCACGTCATCCGGTTTTACATTTTACGTAAGCAGTTGATGATCAACATCATGTGATGTACTCTTCAAGTCCCAAACTGAAATCATTTATCGGCGATTTATAAAGACACGTTTGTCTACTACACGGAGAAGATACACCAACAAAATTGTGCGAAAATAAGTTATTCTTAGTGCGGATCAGGTGAAAACGAAGTTAAATCTGACATACATAAGCTCGATTGGGATCCGGACCAGAATAACTCGGACATTTTTTGTATAATTCTGAAATAACGATTCTGCATACTTGCTATCCCTTTCAAGTAAAAAAACCAACCGGATGTATCCACCCATTCCACACACAGCCTGTGCGTTAAAATTCGTCATTAATTTGACCATAAATGAAGAGTCAGAAGTGTTCCTAATACTTTTCACGCTGCTGAATGGGAGTGAGATAAGTAGCAAACTGTGGATTTCAAGGTTCTTCCAGTCCTACTTACAAAACGGTTGTTGGTCAGGAAAAGTAGGCTGTAAACTGAAACACAATAGTTTCTTCTTTTGGTATTCTTTATGTTTGGCACGGTGTAACTACCAGCAGTCCTACCAATATAGAGAAACTGACTGAACCCCGTGGTCACAAGCTAAAGGACGATATCACCTCAGTCCTTCAGGAGCACGGCTGACAATGGGTCACTGGCTTTTCTAGGCTGGCCATGTCGCTGAACTCCACGGAGTCTCCCCTATCAGGTTGGTCGGTGTACAGAAATCTGAAGAAAAAAAACCGGCCTCCTGGTCCACCATGCTGGGGGTTGGAAAGTGTGCGACAATACTTAACTTAAAATTTAAGCTACTCGAACAGTCTCACGTCGACCACCGATATCTCGACTTTTGAGCCAAGGGCTTCGGCTGAAGACCTTAATCGTCCTATTTTCTATGTTTCTGCGTCCTGGTAGTCTGATACATACGTGACACTCGAATATGAAATCCAGGTAAACCATTTGGGCTTACGGCAAGTCTATGTAGACGCTACAGACTACGAAATTAGAGTGATCCTGCAGCTGCTGCAGAAGATTGCCTCAGTTTGTATAGCCATACGTTCGCAAGTTGAGTCCTCATTACTGGACTGAATACCCGAAAATGGCCAACTGCGTGCTATCTTTCCACTCCAATTAAAAACTCGCACTGGTCGAAATAATAAACGCTTTTTGTTTATTAAGAAGTACGCATGATATTGGTGAACGTATTTTGCAATTTTGTACTAATCACTAAGTGTCTCTCAGCCATTCTGGATCTGGAAGTGGGCTTCCTTGCGCCATCAGATAGGAGTGAAAGCGACCACATCAGCATCAGCTACCGATGGTGCAGTTCGGTCCTTGACTGCCGATCGATTTGGCATACACCAGTGCGGCAACGAGTGCACGGAAGCTGTTCTAGAAAATCCACAAAACAGTACCTAAAAGGCCTTCTGCGAGTTAAGTAAAGATTATTTTGAAAGCCCAATATATAATAAAGATCATAGTCCAAAATGCTGGATGAAGTATTTTCAACAACAGTCTAGTTAGCACTCTGCTCCTGTATTTCTGTTTCATTCGACACGGAATTTTTTCAGTCTTGGTACGTGAGTATAAAAGTATCAACTTCTGAGGCACTATCATGTCTTTAGGTTTTGAAGCGCCATCGGGCTGCTGGTCAGATGAGCTGCCTCAAACGCTGTTCTAAAATGGAAGAGAAACTCTGAGTATCGTTTTGACTAGATTATTCGTGCGCACTTTGGAACAAGGACCTGTTCCGGGGAAGTCTGGTCAATCGTTGGCCTTAATTTGTTCAAAAATGGTGCCCAAACCGACTACCCTAGCCATAGGGGGTATAAGTCTCACGTCTGTTGTAACACAGCAACTGGCTTCCCCCGAATTGCGACTCTTGAGACGCAAGTCCGACAGCGCCAAGCAAGATTTCGAACTGACAAGGTGAGCATTGAGCATATATTTACATTACATCAAATATTTCAGCAGCGCCACGAATACGAGCAACCAACAACTGACTTTAAAGAAACTTTCGATTCTATGACTAGACTAGGTTTTCTAAATATTCTTGTCCAGGAAAAGATACCCTTTAATTTCGCAGACATTCTTCGTGCTCTTTATTTCCATACCTCCCGTTTGGTTAGGGAACACAGTAGACGGTCCGGAAACTTCCTAATATCTAGCAAGGTCCATCCGGCATGCCTCCTCTCTGCTTTATGTGGATGAAGTCGTTTTGTTGTTTGACAATTATCTGTATGCGCGAAATCTGTTAACTAAAATAGCCTGAGTAATTCCATGTTTTGAAATGCGTTTTGCACCTCAAACTGTACCCATCCCCTTGTGGCTGCCTGAAACTTCAGAATGTCGAGATTGCGTTTGTTGACCGGTTCACATATCTTAGCAGCGGTGTATGCCGTGATTGTGCTGTACAAGATGATGTTAATGCGGCGATAATCATGGTGTGAGCAAAGTTTGCCTACTTGCCTCACTTATGATGTCAGGATCTAAGTTCGCAGAAGCCTCAGAGCTTTGTATGCAAAACTGCTGTACCGTCTTACTTTGTGGTTGTGAGGCTTAGCCCCTCCGATCCTAGGACCCTAGGCGTCTTCGTGTGACTGTCTATCGGTGTCTCCATAGCATACTAAGAGTTAGTCGGCTGCAGTGAGTATGCAAAGAGGTGTCACGTAGGCGAGTACCTGGTGATGAATCCGAATCTTTAGAATAGCAGATTAAACTTACCAGGTTGACACATGGCGGTTGGTTGTGACGTGCATTACATATACTCAGCGACCGTCCAAGTCTTACCATCTTTTTCCATTCCAGGCAATAGTTGACCAAACGTTCGCGGGTCAGGTAATGGCATGGCAACGTGAAATGAAAGAGGCAGCAGTCAGGCCGAGTACTGTGGGAGCTTCGAGCCCACCTTCCTCGATGATCCCGCTTGGTGGTTTTGAACCCGGTAGAACGTGGCATGTAACCAACCATAGTGGCGCGCTCGCTGTCATTTCCTAGCTGGACTGCCCAGTTCAGTTTCGTCCATCGTTGTGCGCTGGGTCTACGCCGAGTGAGGTTGGCAAAGGACGCCTCCAACGGCGCCTAATTCGACATGATGCTCAGATGTGTTTGTTTCAATGTCGTATAAATTTGTAAGCACCATATTCTTGATTGTTTTACTTAAGAGCGTATGACCTTTTTTCATTATTTCTCGACGTTCCCTTTTCTTTCCAGTATCTACTAAGGATTTCTGTCCTCACGGTTGTGTGGCAGTTATATACCAGTATGTATCACTCATGTATTGCTGCTTTTGTTGAGGATGTTATGATGATTGCGATGAGTTCTAAGGCAGTAAGAGAACTGAACAGTAGCACAAACGGAGGTAAAAAAGATACTTAAAAGTGGCGGATATCCGGTGCGTTTAATTAAGGGGAAACTAAGACGGGTATTGGCCCCAATACCGTGGCCAGGAGTGGATCGGGAAAGCAGTCACTTCATATAAAAAAGACATCTGAAGTCATTAGAAGGATGTCGAATACGGCTAACATTAGAGTAGCGGAGAAGTCTAGAGTAGAGGGGAAAACCTCTGCGCTAATTTTTTGCAGTTTTGGGATCACCTTCCAGTGGACATGTAGGCAAAATGAAATGTAGACTGAACGAAGGTTTATGCAGGTCAAACAGCCACAGATTTGCACACAATCGGTGACCAGTAGCCGTGCATAACCCGGTTATCCAGACACGTAGATGAATATCAGGCATAGTTAAAGACTGGGCACTGGCAGGGTATGCATTATGAACTAAGCACAGAAAAAAATCTGGAAATGTGATGTGGAAATTTTGGGACGAGGACTAAGATTCACACCACAGCGACCAGCATAGAGGGCGTAGAAGTGTATATAGAGCGGTTTTAGACCAGCCGAGATGACATGAGGCGGTGTGTGGTTATCAGAGAGTTGTTTTGGGTCCATAAAACCCAAGTAGAGTAAGATCCTCTTAATCCCTTAACCCCAATCGTGTTGTTCTAGGACGCCTTGACATACAAAGCAACTAAATCTGTGAACGACGCACAAGAGGAATAGTCTACTAAGAACCGGAAAAGCAAGGCCTCAAAATCCAGATTCAACTTGAAGACGATCCTCCTAACCGATCAATCATAAATGTTAGCCATATACACTAACCAATTAATGAGAGTTTTGACTGACATAAACTAATGTCAAAGTCGGCTAGTTGTAAGAGATCTTGCCGACTGGTTCTCTGACTACCCCAATACTCGGTCAGCCTAGTTATCTATTCACCTGGCCTGAGGAAGCTTTTACGTCAAAAGCGAAACGTTATCCAGCAATAAATCCACAGATCGTTTACCAAACCTCCCTGTGATGATGGCTACTCAATCGGTTCCAAATAACTATTGAGTTTTAGGATACAACGCAGGTGGTATAAAGGACTGTCACAATAATAGTGCACTAGATCTGGTCCGCTGTTTTGCTGTTATCAAGTTTTGCAGGAGTCGGTACCTTCTCGTGCAATGGATAAAAGTTGTTCCTCCTATGAAAGATGACTCGCAAAATAAGACTTATGAGTGCTTTTTTCGAAAGTCGACTGCGTGCATACATAAACATAAAGAAGCTGCTTCAAGTTTTCGTATGCAATAGTTCGATGCCAGTAAATTTGCAGGGTAGTTTTATTCTACCTTTACTACTGTTTAGAAAAGAATGGGAGTACTTCATGTTGGACGCGATTTGACGGCCAAACACGTGTTAACATATAAAATAACAAAGCGCTTATTGTGTCCGTCAGTTATGTTTACTGGCAAAGGGTCTGGTACTTTCTGCAAGGTCATGTGACGAGGGGAACTAACTCCCGCTATTTACTGGTTTCTAAAGGGTGGCAAACAATTATAATGTGGTAAGTTAACAATTATTACTTGCCGAGGAAATGAAATCGGGTGCATCTTCGGTCCTGAAGCAAAATGCATATAATTTTTTTTACACGTTGACCAGGAGCTAGGAAGAAGGGGAAAATTGAAAATCATTTTTTACGTGATTGTTGACGTAACTTCAGTTTGGTTGTCAGGAGTGGTGTGGTTTAATCTAGCCTAATTTACGGCTTAGAGACCTGGTCACTGCGTGCGGAACATCTTCGGAGTCCCTCTTCATTTTACCATCAGTGCCTCCGAAGCATTTCGGGGTTCTGGTAGGAACATCAGCTCAGAAGTGCTGAGCTACATCAGATGGTTTTCAGGTAAGTTTACTCTCTCTCTCTCTCGATAGAGCAGCTGGCCCTCCTCTATAGGTTACACCGTTGATATCAGGTACTTTGTGTGCCAGAGGATAGTTTACCCTCTTCAGTCAGTCCTGTATCCGATGGTATCAACCCAAAGGAAGTTAGTTCATGCCCAACGCAGCAAGAAAACGTCGCCACCAGTCTACTTCGTCGTCTTAGAATTTCTTGTTCTTCCTGTTGAGAATCCGGAGACGAGACAAACCAATGGATGCTGACTCTGGGAGAAATGACTACGTCACACAGCCAACGACGATCGTGATTAAACGCTGTTGCCTTCACGCAGCACGGAAGTATTAGGTCCATGATACTCGTTTCCAATCGTGTAACATGTTGATTTTGACTAAAACAAATATGCTGGTGGTGTGAAACAACTGCGTACAAACGGTAGTTTGTAGCTGACCAGAATGAGGTACGTGCTAAGCCAACTAAAATAGCCGCTATTGGTTTCTTTTTCACCACCTGAATCCAGTTTGACAAATCGTGATGATGATAACCGCGGGAATAAGATATCGCGAAAGTAGGCAGTTTTATACTCAAGTATTTCAAATATATTTTAGCCCGAGCCATAATAGCTCAGCTTGAAACTTACAAAAGTTTCCATGTTCAGTTTTATCCCAGGACAGATTTAAAATGCTATTTAAAACGCTGTTGATAAATGATTGCATGGTGTGCGTATTGCATCTGGTTAGGAAACAAAAATTGTCGAACGAAGTTATTATCAAGAGTAAAGAAGGTGAAGTTCAGAGACGGTAAATCGTTCCCCAAGTTCAGGATAGTAAATTTCAGACAAACCACATTACTTCTCATCAGATCCTCGGAGAGAAGGGTAAGCAATTTGCAAAGTACAGCTGATCCGCACACGCGTATGCAAATCTCTTTACCAATGCAAATCACAGACTAATCCATACTTTCAATATTGTAATCAGAGGGATTTAAGCCCCGTTGATCCTGTGAGGCCGCGAAATCCGCAAAGAGCACCAGCGTCAGGAAGTGTTTAGCAGATCTACTAGCCTCCTACAGTATGGTCTAATGTGACCTATATTTTGGCCACATTAATTAAATTGATTAGCGGAGTCTTAACTCTTTAGAGATTCGCAAGGCATCATAGTAGACAAAGCAGAAATCTGATTTGTCAAACATCAAATGATTTTTGCAGCCAGAAAACCAGAAGAAAAAAGTCAATATGGAATAACTATGTAAAAAAAATCAGGATATCATGCATATTTTTGCACATTAGGCTCACCGTTATCATCATTATCTGGGCACAAATGGGAAGTACTACGTCGGATACTTATCTTTAAGAAGCTAGACTGCATAAATTCGCGTGCAAAAAACACCTAATTTCGTGTGGTTCAGACGAGAAAACAATGCTTTCAAATGTGCCGCCTAAGTTGGAGAAGTTCTCTTGCATTCGTTTCACGCCATTTTAATTTTTGGAACATTAGTTGGCACTCTGTCTGGTTAGAAACCACGTAGACAGCATCAGTGTGCTTCAACAAATAACTGTGATTATGACCAACGTTGCACTAAGTGCAGCCATTGGTTTGCTTTAATAAGGATAAACTAGACAGAGAAGCACTTAACCCATTCTTAGTAGTTTGAAGTTTTTCCCTTCATCAGCCCGTTATTTTCTAAAAAATATCATGAAGGCTACTGAGCGTAGATAAGTATTTTTAAATAAGGTTGGGACAGTTTAATAGAAAATCTTTTGCTGTGATGAGGCAGTTTTTGTCAGGTTCACAGAAATTCCACCATTAACCTAACCAACACTATGGCAAAATTTAACGTTTACGTTTCAGATTACGTTTAGCAATCGCATGTGAACTAGAAAAGGGATTATTATCATTAGGATAACCAAGAAGACTACCAATTCGTTATTGGGTTCCTCGTGGAGCGCCTCGGTGATTATCTGCACAAAAGTGGACATTCAACACATCCGACATGTACTGCCCAGGTAGTGGTAACATGCTCGTTTAACAAATAGAATCTTGGGCCATATGCATTTTAGGCAAGGGTGTGTAATTCCTATAAACCTTAATGAGAGTGGTTCAGTGTTCTTGCTATCTGGCGTGAACAAACCAGAATGGTCATGTCAGATCTGAGGCAGACTGTTCAAAAAAGGGGATGTGTACTTAGCGAAATACACTCATATGCATACCAGTTTGGTTTCGACGTGAGACTCACCTGGAACCAAGCCGAATCTCTCGTTTATGATTCACTCGTATATAAACTTGCGTATCCTTAACAGAGCATTTTAACTGTTGGCATGACAACTTTTTCAGTCACAGCTCACGTGATGTGATTTGTTTTCAACCGGAACTCCGCCTTTCTGTAAGCGTTTCCGTGGACCTGATAGTAACCTACGGTCGCGATTTTGTGAGACTGTTGCTGCACTGAGGAAATTGGATGACCGCGCCAAAAACGACACAAACTTCACTATTAAGCACTGTGAATGTAAATAAAAGACCGTACTGAATGAAGGGTGGCTGTAATGCTACAAGGAAGCCTAGTGGCATGTGCAATGAAATTACTCGATTTAGATATTTTCGGTTTGTCACTGCCGTCCCATCATCCAACATAACAGCAATGGCCGAATCGTCGCATACGTGGAACAAAAAAGCTTTACTTTCTGCTTAATTTATGGACCTTATACAAGGAGAATCAAGTGTCCAAGTGGGATTGTAGGCCTCTGCTCTTGAGAGTAGCTTCAATCTCTGCTTGCAAACACGTATTTCGCCAAGTATTATTGCCTTCTGATTATCACTGCTGGGTTAAATACATACTATGATGGATCTCTGTATACTTGCTGATGATCTCATTAGAGTTTGTTAATTCATATTATGTGTCGGTCTAACATTATTTTAACATTCTCATGGGTTTCAACACTCATTCAAGACATGTGCTAACAGAAGCACGATGTTTTCCATACTCAGCTGTGATAAACTCGGTTCCTCTGACCATGCCATTTTATCCCTATTTATCCCATCTTGCCCCGCCTAGCTGCTCTGTGTGACGAAGGCCCGGATTAGCTGAATGGTGTCCAAGCATGGAACGTGCAATCCTCCGGTAGATGCACATCTTGAGCGATCCGAGAGAATGAGATTTTACTAGATTGCTTAGACGGATGATGATGGACGTAAGCGCACACACGCCCTCTGCAAAGCAGGCAACTCAAGCTTACCACTTAACTGTTTCCATTATAGGCTTCCAATACTGCCTGTCTTGCCCCTTATGGGAACAGGACAAGCTGTTCTTGAACGCCTACATCTGGTATTCCATCAGAAAATTCGATGACACGTCATCAGGCTGTCAATCCATTTTTTTCTGGCGGTGGATGACCCTCTGCCATAATTCCACCATGAAGACTCTCCTAGTTTGTGCGCTGGATGAGGTGCCATACATACTGGGTGGTTCGAGTGGATCATGAGACAACGGTTGTTCCGCCGGTGCACAGGGATTTACGGCAGCTCAGGAATGACCATAACTTTAAACAGTCACGTTAATTTTCTGGTAGGCGCGCATTGATGTTCTTCAACTCGAGGGGGATGAAACTTATAAAAGGCAGTCCTAAGGTTCTATCCCATTCGTTCTCTATTAGAAGCTACGTTAAACAACTACGGAGGAAAAAAATACTGGTATTAATCCGAACAATAAAAAACCCAAGTCCATCTCTGACCTATCAGGATTACGGTTTGATGAAATCAGGAGACCACAACCTCTCCCCTAGTGGGTACATGACATTTAACGTAAACTATTTCGTGGATCCGAAAATCAGCTTGATGTATCAACGCCAACTGGCTCCCTCAATTCACCAAACCCACTGATAAGTGCGTGGCACAACATAGAACATCAGATAACGACAGTGGCAGAGAGACAGACTCGTAAGCTCAAACTAGATAGTTTGACGACAAAACCCAGCATATAAATTATCTGGTTGCTAGAAAAAATGAGTCACCTGCCGAATCTATAGCCCACTCGAACGGTGTGTTTACAAACATCAAGTGAATGATTTTCAAAATGAAATTGTTCATTCGCACCAGGGGTAAACGGAGTAGAAAGCAACGTGAGAAGATTGAAGAATTTGCTCCCAGATGGCAGTACAAAGAAGTTTTAGCTTGGATAAAAGCCATTCACTAACCTAGCATCAAACCGACACAAACTCTCCAGGATTCTGGCACCACATTAGGGTGAATGTTACCTGCAGATTAGTGGATGTGTGGTGCGGCGTCGATGGACGAGCTTGAAAAGAACTACTGTGGATGAAACTATCTCTGGACTTTTGTCTAACTGTCGACTAGATACGGCAGGCGAACATGTAACTGCACAATTGTAAGACAGCTGGAAAAGACTTGCAGAAGAATTGTCAAGGACGATGGCTAGGTTCTGGAGAATTTACCAGTTCAAGCTACCAACGTGATTTAGCAGGAAAGAAAAGTCCCACCGGAGTTCAAGGATGTTCTATTCGTGCCAGTTTACGGAGGAAAAAACAGAGCAATTAGTCTGCTGAGCTGCCCGGGTAGGCTTTTGGTACGGGAACTACGCAATCACCTTAACCGATTTATACGTCCCCAAAGAATAATATGGATTCAATGCTGGTCGTCGCAAAACGTACCTGATATTTGCTGCACGACAGCATCAAGAAAAACCCCACGAACATAGCATACTGTCTTCCTTACAAAAGCGCTCGACTTCTCCAGTCAGAAAGTTTTATGGACAGTTCTTTCTAAGCACGGCTATCCAGTGAAACTCATCAACATAATCAGAATCAAACGTGACATAATGAGAGCAAAGGTGCAAACGAACGGATCGACTAGGAGGTTTCGAAGTCCTCACTAGCATAAAACATTTCTGCGTCCATGCCTCCGCTCTTCTCACTCGCTCTCTAACAGGCATCATGGATAGAAATTTCTTTAAAGACGATGCCAACGTATAGTTTTGTATCAGCTTGATGGGTGCCAGTTTGATATTAGATGCTTTGGTGCCAGAGTTCCGGTTCATCAGAACAAGGTCCACGTACGCAAGCCTTTGAACGACTCTGTATTGCTTGCCCATAAGCCCATACGATGAATTTCGGCGCCTTACTGAGAGTCATTCAACTGCAGCCGCACAGTTTGGCCTGAGCATTCGCACAAAGCATACTTTTGTTTCGCTGCAACCTGCAGTAGGATGGAGTCTTCAATATTCTTACGCACTTAAAGACTGGGACAGAATTTTTGGACAACTGCACGGGCTTCTGCTGCCTTGAAAGCACATTATCTGTTGGTTTGGCCGTCAAACGTGAGCTGAGGTAGTGTGGCTTCTGGCAAACTCACGAAACGGGTGTGGAGGAATCATGGCCTGCGAATGGAGACCAAACTACACGTCTACAAAACGTTATACTCTTTCAGCGCACTCTACAAGGTTTTGTCTATCCTCCTGAGGGACGCTAAAACACTGACCACGTACCAGTGCGACTTCCGAAAGTTGTGCATCTTTCATATGCACTGCCTGAGGTTGATACTTGACGTTCACTGAGCTGAACAATTTCTGAATGCAAAGGCCCTCCAACCGGTGTGTTGTATTGAAATAAAAGCCAGAACAGGATCTGGCCATCTAAAGTGGCTGGTAAGCATTGTAAAGACGGCATCTGTGTTTTCAAATTATTTGATACGTCGGTACCATGGCGGACTGTCCGATAGCCACCGGGTTATAGGTCATGAGATTGGGTGCTAAGGCTAAAAACTGGACACTTTGGAAAAAAGCTATACGAGCCACAGTTTTCCAATTCCACGATCTAACACTTCTAACCAGGGAGCTTAAGCTTGCAAGATGCAAGGGTATTATCCAGACTGTTAGGCCTGGAGACTGAGCAACCTCGATTGGCAGCGACTGCGGTCACTTTCACGCTGGCTGCATTGAACTGGTTGGACACCGGTGGACACAGAGTGATCCGCCGGTGAAACGTCGGTGGATAAAGTGAGTTTACCGGATCCGCCTCGGTATTCTGGGGTTATCAAATGGCTGAGCCCTCAACGGTGTTAAAGTTGACTTGAAGTAGCCACCACCGAGCAGACCAAAGCCTACACAAATACCTCAGCACAGTGAGCGGTTCAGCGTGTTAAGTCAGCAATGATGCTAGAAGTGTCTCCCAACGATCATCGTGTGAACAGAATCAAATCAAATAATAAACGACTAGAGGACACTAGGTTTGACTTATTACTAATTGACTTATAATTAATAATAATGGACTGAACTGACTTATTAATAATCTGACAGTCGGTCTAGTCCAAGCGGACATCTTTGGGTTCAGATGCTAATCCGCTCCCATCTGTAGCAGCGAAGCCCTGGCTTACTGTTCTGGATATTCCTGAGTTTTAAGCCCACAGCTGTTCTACGAGCGACGTTTTTGTGAACATTGTTGTATAGACGGAGCTAAATAATATTTGAAACTAACTGGCCATTTGATGTGCTCAGAGTGTGTCTCAAATGTGGCGCGGTCCACCAGGCGCTCCGCATACAATATGGGTATCAAACTTTTGGTTGCACCCACAGCCTTAGTCTAAGCAAGCATCCAGTGACTCCCCTCGGAGATCCTTTTAAGAGCTGAGCTAGAACATCACCGAACTTCACAAAATCGAGAAAGGTTCCTATAAATGGGTCAAATATGTTATGCAACTAATCTCCAAAACTTGCTGCTTGCTCAAGTCGGGTTCAGTTTTCCGCTGGCATGTACACTGTCGCTTACACGTCCCAATAGACTCGTACAATGAAATGTTGTTCATCTTCGTATTCGAAAGCAGCTTGGAATAGCAACGTGCTTTCCTCAAGTTGACGACCTGGGTTTACATGGGTCTATTTTTGGTAGGGTTCGTGCAGCAGAACACCCGATTCGGAACCACAGACCGTGTTGGAAGCAAATTTTATGTACTGAACTAGGCGTCCTAACGGAGGAGGACCAATACACGAAATTTGCATCCAGACGAGAGGCTTCTCCTGAGAGGCACCTTGAATAATCTTTGCTTAGGGTTGAGGGCGGTTTCTTAATGTCTCCCTTTTGGGCCGTCCCATGAGCCTCAGCTGGAGGGGGCCTACCTTTTGGAGAACTTAAATAGGGTATGACAGCATATATATCCTTATCCTTCAATTCTGAGCTACATTATATTTGGTCTACGTAAATTTCAACTGCTCGCCAGTATAAATGCCTCCATACAGCTCTTAAGCTGGAAGTGTCTTAACTGTATTTAAGCAGATCTCACCATAGAAGCACATTTCTTAAGCTAAAGTAAAAGCATAGCGCGGCCCATTTTCCGAAGCTGAGAATTTCGGCCTATCACTGTCTGTCAAATTTACCATGGCCCGTTGTTTGTAGAACTACTGAAAACTGTTTGGTGATGTGAGAAGCAGAAATGCCGAATAAGCCCAGAAAAGCACACGAGTTGACGCCTACTGTGAAAATAATACAGAATGATCTCTTAAGTTATGTATTGTAATAGTATATCCTTTGAACCTGTGGCACCATTTGGCAAAGCGTATTCACAATGATATTTGCAGGCCAGCTACTCCACAAAGCTGAGCATGTGGCAATCACTCAAAGAAGGTTCAACGTCAAGATATTTGGTCCTTCAGTAACAATTGAACTGGAGTGTAAAATTACATATAGACACTCGCCAGGTCATATTCTTTAAAGTCAAATAAATTAGGTTTCGTTCACAGCAGATATATCTATCTCAGATCTGTCTCTCCAAGATTCTTTTCAGCGTGTACCGTCGCGGCGCCAATATAACTCGCTTTGAGCCTAGAACGATACTAATGGAAAAAATTATGCTGCGAGTTCTGTCAGAATTATCCAGCGCTATCAGATAGACGCTAACAGTTGCACACTTGTCTGCCAGGTTAACCACAGTTTTGCGGCAGAAAACGGTGTCGCCATGCTTTATATGACAGAACTTGTGAAATAGGTTTCGACGATTACCACCAATGAAAAGTCTGGAGCGAGCCCAGGGGCTTCAAAGGAAGCCAAACATTGGTGTCCTTTTGTGAATAAGATCCCTCTGCAGACTCACCGTAAACAAATAAGCATAGGCTGGTCTTTGCCTAATTATGCCTTGTTCCATAGCTTCCGCTCTCCTGTAACATTCCAATGTGTTACTGGTGATAGATAAGTCACATTCCATAGGTTAGATGAGCCATGAGCCTTGCACACAGGAAGACTGCTGGCTTCGCACAGCGTATCTTGCTCGATCTGTACAGAGTGGAAGAAATCAATTGGGTGTTCTATAAATATTCAGGAAGGTGGGAAAGCACCGACTATTAAATCCCGTTGCGTTGGCATCCAAAAGGAACCCCCGGATGCGGCGTGAGATACAACGGTCGCATTAACTGCATTCTTTAAAGCTTTTGCATGCACACACCTTGTGCTTTCAGCTTCTGCATCATCAAATGTGAAAAATGGTGACTAAATTGCTTTATTAGGACATATAACGACGATTGTTTACTTAAGGCAGTTCTGGGTTTTCTCACGCCGAAACGCATATTTCACAATGAATTTGTGTCATTGTAAAGAAAGTAAAGAGTAATGAGGCACATTTTTGGGTGAATCTTGAAGGTAATAAATTATCGACGGTAGGGTCAAAAACTTATAATATAGTCACTAGCTACGCCATATCTCTGAACAATTTTTCACGCAAATATACGTTGCCTAAACATAATCTGTCATGAAATTTCCTGCGTTTTGAACACAAAATCTAACTTCTAGTCTTGGACTATTGTCATCTTTCATGAAAGCCACGGTAGAAGACATAACCGAAAATAAATTGCCTATTCATTTCTCTGTCACAGAAAAGTTCAAAAATACAGTAAACAAAAGGAAGTAAAAAGTAGGCAAAACTGGAGAGGCAAAACTCATGTGGCATACGTAGGATTGCAATTTCTAATCTGGGAAAGATTTTGTCATTTGCTGAATTCTCAACTTCCTGATTACTCATTGCTTCTGTGCACATCCTGTGCGTGGCCAAAAAACAAAGCATTATAAATCTAGACGGCCTGTCCTCATTAGTCGGATTTTCGGCTTTCAGTGCCATCAAACCGAAACCAACGAAGCGCATTAAAAAGCACTACTATATCAACCAACGACGATCCAAAACTGCTAATAACTGTCATGAGCAGGCAAATATAGAGCAAACTGGGAATCATTTTTGGTGAAAGGAATAAAACTAGTTCCAAGATATATGCAATAGAGTTTAATCTTCCCCAGTACATGTATAAGTCTGGGGTGGTGAAAAAACTGACCAATGAAACTCAATATGTATAAAAAGAGCCTGGATCACCGATGTATATAAAGGCAGACGAACCTTGAAGTACCTAAAGACAGTAAGTACATGGCGCTGGTTATCAACGAGAAACAAGCCTCCCTTTATGTGGTTTTGCTCCGCAATAAATTTCACCATTTTCGACAAAGCGTTTGCATACTTCCATATGAGGCATAATTTTCTTAGAAATTTTAGCCTTAATTTGCGGTACTCGTTAAGTTAGTTATTGCTGTTATTAGCAATTTTTATACTGAACATTCGTAATCTGGATTGGTTACAAAGTATTCGGTAAAGGGCCTCCGAAGCGTTTGCCCAGTATATCGCATTTGTAGCAAAACATTAGTCAAAAACTGGGTGTCGTTACAGCCCATACTGGTGTAGCGTTGTGCTGGTGTGTAGGCTCACACGCCAGTGCGCTGCTGAGCCATGACGCACCAATATACAACGAACGGACAAAACTTTCGCATAAAAATTGCCGAGTCCAGCGAACAAAATAGTCAAATTCGCAATTTTGGCTACCACGTTACGTCTTTACAGCATCTCCCGAAATATTGATGGCAATGTAACTAGTCGGTATAAATTGATAAAAATTCCCAGATTATGGGCAATACACGAAATCCTTGAACTTGAACACAAATAAAGTTTACAGTCGTGACACAAGGCAAACGAAAGGCACATGCGAATAATCTTCAGGAACAAGTTTTTCCGACCATATTTCGGCCATGTGAAAAAGAACGCCCCTGGGCTTACCAAAGTTTTTCATCTTACCTGATGTGTACGTAAAACATCCGCCAAGACTTGAGAGTTAGACAGTCTGCACCCATCCAAATCATTGCACTATAGCTGTTCGATCACTTATTATAAAACAACAGAAGGCATATATGACCACTTGGTGTTCTAAAACCTTTGTTCATCTAAATAGCATTTATAATGAAAGCTCAGTAAAACAAAATGCATCCGTATATGCAAGGTTGCCCCAAGCCGACAGTCCTACGTAGATGATGTTGCTCTGTAGACTCCCATTCGGGAAAACAGAGATATACTGGCATATGATTTGTACACATTTGTCGACTTACCGCAAAACGCGCCAGGATATTTGCCCCAGCTCCTTCGCCAAAAAGAACCAATTGTTTGATTCTGTAAACGTAGTAGCAAACAAAAATCTTAAGTGAAGCACAATAACCATGAAAAAATGATCATGTTATTGTCACACATTTTGACTTAGTAAAATATGCATTCACTTCCCGGGAGACATCCACTAGCAATTGTATTGTACGGACTAAAGCGTGGTTTTGCTCCCCAACGAACTGGAATAAATTGACTTTGGCGTACACTGCCACGCGATAAGCTGGATCGTGTGAAGTTTTCTGAACAGATGGTCTTGGAGGCCTATAGATAGTATAATTAAATCTAAAACATCTTAGATGACCGCTTTGGGTTCTGGCTTCGGTTAACGGTTACAAAGGTTTTAATGTGTCCGGCATACCAGGGAAGGTGAAAGCTCAGTCTTAATGTTCTATCATCTATATAAAATGGTGTTTTATGATGAGGATACGAAGGTTTCAAATGCTTTCGAGTAGTTTGGAATGATGACAAGCATATGCTATTTGGCTTTCTTTATACAGTCATTCTAAAGAGGTTATACCTAGAATGGCAGGTCTGGAAAACGGTCGAATGCCACCGGTAACTTTGACTGTGCCCGTGTCTATTTCATTTTGGTTGGTGGGACGTGTAAATACATGCTTTCCTTCTAACAGCATTAGATCTGTGACACATCTGACAATCACGTCACATATCAGTCGATATCTTTGTACTCTTCCAGCCCCTCGGGAAATTACATAGGGGTCCGTAGCGTAGTTTCTCAACTGCTCATAAAAATTAAGGAGAGATGACTACTAGTAATAGCCAATAAACTCACGTTTGAAGACGTAATGTCATCGGAAATACGGACAAGTCTTTCCCATAACTGACTAGTTTCGCTCATGGGGTACATTTCCGCCTGATATGTTTTAGCTCATGAGCATGATTGTATCAGTGTGGGATCAAATGGCCGATCACTCTGTTGTGCAACGTAGAATTCGGTTATCGTCTCGTGCTCCGTAGTAACGAAGGTTACTTATTCCCACAAGGCCTTCATGTCGCACGCTTCTAAACAGAACGTATCGAACCACGTCTAAAAACACTCAAAACCACTGCACATTTGGTCACGCAGGTGTAAATCTCTTAGTGTTTCTCTAAATACTGTAAAGGACAGCTCAGTACACGGAAGTGAAAGAATGGAATGCACAACTGTTTTGATCTCACATGGCATGGCATGGCAGAAACCGCTTGAGACAACTGATCGAACGATTACCAGATCGCGGTAAATGATGATGTTCTTCCCAAACTATCACCACTTTTGTTAAATGCGATTCTGCACTTGTTTGTCTGGTGTCCTAGGATATATTTGGCTAATGCGTTATTGTGTTCCCAGGGGAATGTGTCATGGTAGAGTGGTCCACTTCGATGGCAATAGTCTTCGGAAATGCCTTTCACCTCTGCAGGATACTAAAATGAGTGACAACGGAAATCTTCCGTGGTAGACCATCAGAAATGCCTTCAAATAATGCGCGTAAATGTTGACAGTGAGTTCTGCACAACTCGGGCTTATCCTGAGTGCATTCTCTGTTGCGCATGCAACTTTGCGATTTCTTCTGCATAGGCCGTTGATACTATGAGCATTATTCAGCTGTGTGCACGCACAAGTTTTATTCCCTGAAGGTTTTACTCTCTTCATACAGATTCCCATAGATTAAACACCTGTTCACAAGTGGTAAAGCTTGTCTAAGAATCTATCAACAGTGACGAATAAACACCAATGTTTTCTTTGCCTAATTCATCTGATTTTACGATCAGTAGGCCCTTTAAAATTAGTCATTTGATTAAGCTTCAATAAGATTCTAGTACGTAAAAAAGGGCTTATATGGAACGGAGGTTCACACAATTGGACACCTGTGACGTCTGCAAGTGCTCAATTTAACTGCTTGGTGAACCTAATACAGCTAATGAACGCACCAGTTTTTCCCAACAGCGTAGACTTTCAAAACCCCGGATGAACATGTGAATTTATATATGTACATGTATGTATACATATATGTGTATGTATGTATATATTCCCCCATCGGTGTCGATCAACCTGACCATCCAAAGCTCCAAAAATCAGCTGAAGATTGAATAGTCTATAAGCCGCAGTCAAATGGCCTGAAAACACAAACATTAAATGGTGTCTTTCACAAGGGGTTAAAAATTTTGATAGTTTGCAATAACCTTCTTCGTTCAGTATTGGCTTTCTCTCCTAAACGAGAGTTTGAAATAAAAATTCCTTCGTATGCAAAGGATCTTGACGAACATACTCCATAGTCCAACGTTTTTTGGTTCTGTCCTGCACTGAATGACCAAATTTGGCTTGAAAATTGGGATGTGGACATGTTTGGACAGTGTAGATCCCGTATCCCCACTTAGCATCCTCAAATTTGGACGCAGCATTCTCGTTTTTGGACACCAAAAGACAAAAGCAGTAATTTACCCACAAATTCCGTAATAAATCCCACCTTGCATTAGATCAAGGCGGAGTTACGATAACACACATACTACTCACATGCCTCATCAGTAGTATCCAACGTTACATACCTTCCCCCTTTAAAGGTCGCTCCTCTGGAGACAAGCGTGTTGCCGACCACAATCCAATTTCCTGATCATCCAGAAGGCGCGGATGTCAACCGTGCACCAGCATGAACGGGGACTTGCCTGTGGTTGGCTGTGTGGAAGCACGATGAGCGAGCAACACCACCGGCAGGTTCACTTCCCAGTCACCTCCTTTGGCCGCCAGCCACTCCTTGATCGTTCGGTTAGACCATTAGTTTGCGGGCGGTATGATGCCGTCCTTACCCGTCTGATGCCCAGCTTCTGCAAGCAACCCCTAAACTCTTCGCTCTCAAGGTAGGGCCCCTGATCCGTTAGGATCATTTTTGGCACCCCGTGGTTGACCACGATGTGATGCATTACCACTCCGCTGATTGTCGTCGCCCGTTGGTTTGGCACGGCTGCCGCCTCGACCCACCGCGACAGGTGTTCTGTCATCGTCGCGGTATATTGGTTTCCGCTGGTCGTCACCGGAAAGGGGCCCATGACGTCCACGGACCATAACTCGCCGATTTCTGATACCGGAATGGGTTCCATGGGATGGGTTACCCCTGTCGTATCCTCTTTCACTAGTTGGCACTGCTTACAGGATACCACATAATCCATCACCTCACTTCTCATCCCGGGCCAGTAGGTCTTCTGCCGAAGTAAGTCGTACGTCTTGGTGCACCCTGTGTATGCCATCTCGTGGCATTCGACGATCAGCTTCCTCCTCAAGACGCGAGGTATTACGGGCAGCACAACATCAGAATCGGTGTCGTTCCAGGAAATTATGCCAG
>SJOL01006401.1:350112-500526 GCA_004794785.1 Opisthorchis felineus | reverse complement strand
CAAAGTAGTTCTACAAATTCCGTAATGAATTCCACCTTCCATTAGGTCACGGCGGAGTTGCGAGAACACACATACTACTCGCATGCCTCATCAGTGGTATCCACCGTTACATCGGTAAATGAAACAAAGACAAATATTCCATTAGTTGCCACGTTCAAGAAGTTGACACAGTAAACCCTGTGAGTGAAAATAAGGATGGATGTGCAGTTTTCTCAAGGTCCTAAGTCTCAGCTGATATTTCAGTTTCCCCAATCGGGTAGGTTGCAAGCATCTTTAGCATAATACAACGCGCACGAAGAAATCTTTTGTCTGCCTTTTGAAATAATTGGTTTTGTGCTATCGCAGTGACAAAGGACAACTGTTCATTCCCTTCCCCATTATCACTACCATTAGCGTGCTTATTCATTCATGCATCCCATTAATTTGTGCTACTTTTGACCTACATAGGTGCGGAAAAAGTTAAAAAATCGAAATGTGGGCAAAATGGAGAAACCACTATACGCAGCTTCAAGAGACGGAAACCAGAAACGAAAGATTCTCGTGGTTAGCCGACAAGTTTATGGATACAAGCATGATTAGGCTGGACGTGTATTTAAGCATCAGGAAAAGTCGCAAATTGGTTCTCAAAAGTGTAGATGGTATCTATGAATCTTGCCAACTGTTGTGGACAACGAATGTGAAAGGTGTGTGGCTCGTAAAGAATCGATCAATTCATCTTTATGCACAATCCTGAGAAAATACATCAAAAGACCATTCCAGGCGTATTTGTTCTGACCCGATTAATAAAGTGCCTTCCTGCCACTTGTGACCAAGGCTGCCTATGCTTCGACGCCAAATTCAGCACGACTAGCGCACAACTAATTCGGCATATATGTTCCATTTCTTTCAGGACAGATAAACTTTGTTGCACCAATGGTGAGATCAGTCTTCTAAATACGTGGGGCACTTAACGGGCATCTGTCCAGTTTTCTAGATTTATTTTCGGTTGTTTTAACCACGAAGAAGTCAACATTTTAAATTGCATCGGTGACTTCACAGTCGAATTTTGAATTCGTACCATCAGCTAATACATCTATGCAAAACATCGTAGAGCCAACTAACCAACTGGGTGAACAAATGTGATGAAAGTTTACCCTCAGGTAAACAGTGTGAACTGCTATCAAAAAGCCTGTTGCTTCAGCCCTCTCAAATGAAGTTATTCGCTCCCCCGGCAGAAGTGAAATGTTACATGCGACTGCACTTTTCGTGAGTTACACAACAATTGTTGCATTTATCCGTCTAATATACATAACTTTCAAGTGCCTCCCATCTCAACAATTTCAGCATGGCTTACCTTGTGCTTGTTTTTATTCATATCCTCTGGGTTTGAATTACACTGTTCCCGTGTATTGTGCAGTTTGTGGCTGGTGTCGCTATTACAGCAACACTTTGTGAACATAATGTTATCGCTGAGATAATCACCTCCATTGAAATACTCCCAGGCACTAACTCAGACCACTTAGTTGAAGAAGGTGGAGGATCAACAATGCTGAGTGAAGGGTAACCTTGCCTCAACAGCGCAAATTGTGCAAGTTTTTCAAACCAAATTTGTACCATCAAATCATTTTCCCTGGAGGTACATGGACAAGGTTTTCACAGTAGCAATGATATGTATGTATAGCATGTAATCAACCGACCTTAAGCCCAAACAATAACTTACACTGTGGGAACAATCGTCCCATGAGCCCGCAAACCCAGGCGGATTGGTGTTCTGGGCTTACAGGATGTTTGTGCACAGTTTGAAAGATATAGCCACAAGGCTTCTCAAACCGCCATTTCAAAGCACTCGAAACTGAAGACTCAAACTTCTTCATGCAAGCAAAAATATTCTAAGGTAGACCAGCTGACTGGTTGAGAGGACGTTTTAACGGATACTGTCCCTTACAAATGATCTGCATATTAAAGTTCACCTAGAAGAACAGACACGTTTTGCAATATTTGTTGTGTAATTGTGAGAACCTAAAAGGACAGTTTTATCCACGTACTCAGTGTCTGTAAGCCTGTCGTCTGTGAGAAACTCAAAGCATGAGGGAGCGCCTTTTCATTAAATCGTCAACCATGGAGTTGAAGGTTCAACTTTAAGCGGGGAAACCTCACAGTTGTTTGCTAACAATAGCTCGGTCTACTTCAAGGAGATACAGCATGTCAACGTATCTGCTAACCACTCACATGATAGCCATGCCATAGATTTCGTACGCCATTCGCGAATAATTTTCATCAACCAATTAGCAGCCTTCGCATCTTCTATTTGAAATCTTAAGGGAGCTCTTGGACAGAACCTTTTGTTAGTCGGATTCTGCACGCCAGATAGAATACCAACCAAAGTTTAGGACCTACTCACTACCTACAAACCATTAGTAATCCGTCCGGGAAATCACGAATTTTGCAAACTTCATGAATCCTTACTTTCGAGCATTCGTCACCGGAACAGACAGTCAGCACGTTAATACTTGAGGTGACCTGCGAGACTGAGGGATGAGTGGTGCCATATCTTGTTTAACTAATAGACAGCCGTAGTGGCGATCTACCACATGTGAACAAATGGCATTTAGGGACCAGCTACTTGCCGTAATGTTGTGGGTCCAAATCACACTATCGCACTATTAATGTTCGAGAAAGCATAAAACAGGTGTGCAGTGCATCTGTGCTTTTGAAATTAGGTTTACTTCACTTGCACTAGAAAATTCCAACTCAAGCATTCATCGAAATCTTATATGATCTGGCTCAGCCTGGTGCAACTCCATTCGGTTTGCCCTGTCTCTGGCGTAAAGCATGCAGTCACAGCTTGCAAATTAACGGGTATTTATCCCCTGTTTACAGATTTAACACCAATGAGTTTTCTTGAAGTCTGGTTGAAGTGATCTCCTGCCGCTTGTCATTACACACGTCCAAAGACATTTTATCTCATGATAGTTAAGTGCAAACAGGCAGGAAATGCTCCATGCCAGCCACCACCAAAGAGGGAAAAAGCCGACATTATTTCCAAATGCGTTTCTGGAAAGAGGCATTCTGGATCTTAATTTTGAAAGGAACACTTGCAAACTGAATTATTCTTTTAGTAGCTGAATATCTATTTTGAGATTTTACGACGAGACATATTACCAACGCTAGCTGAAATATATTGGCATGCCTGCTGATGGGGAGCAAGGGTTGTTAACCAAAGAACGTGGATTAACAGCCGAGTAAACATCCTGTCCAGCCAATAGCATGAAATTTAGCTTTGGAAAATCGATGACGTTTAGTGAATAGTGACGAGATCTGTCAGTCCCAATTGGCCCTGTTGCAACCCAGGATCGAGTCACTAAGAATTATGATAGTAAAACCATAATAGCAAAACTACTTCACGGTTGGTAAAGTCACTGAATGCGCCTTTTTATCGTAACCGAATAAGAAACCAATATATAAAATGCTACATAATTACAAAACGACACGTAGATGAAATGGTTTGTAAAACCATCTGTCCAGCAAGGCTTAATTCTAGATCTAAATAGCAGATATTCGATAACCCTTGAATAATAAATTGGGTTCTATAGAACATAGGACTAAGGGATTAACTTCGTCACAACTAGACCAGACAAAGCACTACTACATATTGAACCGGTGTGTTGGACACAGCGATGCCATGCTGCACAGTGATATATGTTAATTGGAGATTTCTGAAGGAAGTGATAAAGACAGGGCGATCACATGGTCTTAGAACAGGTCTGGTGACTTGTTACAGCCCATAAAACCCCGCGCAATTCCATTGCTACAGGGCCTCGCTTAATTCAGTGCGCAAAACACGCCTACCGTAATCAGGAGTGAAATCCAGTGCATAAATGAACATTATTTACACCAAGCATCAGTGTACTGTATCCCAAAACCTCGTGTGCTGAACCCATAAAGGTGCTCTCGGACACGTTCAGATATACTCTATTACAACTCTTTTTTTTGTACAGATAAATTGCAAACAAGGGTTATTTTATTGTGAATTTTTCGTGAATCGCACAGTTAGAACCAGAAACACGTGAAGCTAACAGGTAAATAAGACTTACGGTCTGCCTTCTTAACAAACAGACCCAAACAAACGATTTGGAGCTCTATTGTCTAAGAATAAGTGGATCATTTTGTTTTGTCACAAAACAACAAACACCATTGTTAATCATTTTATGGCCCATAAAACTGTGTATTCAACGAGCGCTATCACAATGCACGCATCATACCTCGTGTGGTTTTTGTCGGGTACGGACCTCAGTCTAAACCTAATCTTCACTCCTGAGACCTGAGAACAGCCAACCCGATTGTTCAGAGCATGTACTGGACTCGAGTTTTGCTCTTATTAGAGCTCATTAGCAATGAGTTTCCTTGACCGTACCGAGGACATCTAACATGCGGGCGAGCGTCATAGCACTACTCTAGCGGCGCACGCGCACATATCTAAATATTCACGTTTGAGAAAGCGAGTGTTCACACTTAAGCTCCGTGATCGGTTTGCTTCACGTCTTGCATGTAACGTATCCCCGGCACGGCCAAGGATATGCCCTGCTGATGAGTTCTTATAAGCGTAAAACTCGAGTCTACTGCTTCCTTTCGTTTGGCGTGGACTCACCAGAATAATTGCATCAGGATAGGAGGACCGCTTTTTAAACAGAAGTTATGTGAACGTGAATTCTACAAATTCCGCAAACACGTACGACTACACAGTCTCAGCTTGGCGGGGGGGGGGGGGGTAAATGCACAGCTAATCCAAAAGACAGACAGTCTGTCTACTGTACCGTCCAGCAATCCAGGTAATGATGCACGTTGCAGCTGATTTGTTTTCAGATGCATTTAAAATTTTCCACCGGTATTCCTCATACATGAAAAGAAAGGTATATAATTATATTGAATAACTCACTTGAAGTGATCCAACACCTCCTTCATGGCCTCCGGAAGCTTACTGATCGGTGGAAATACATAACTGCACAGCAGAAGGAGTAGTCACATAGTCAATTAGGTAAAATGGTACCGATTACAGAGCTGCAGAATTTTCAAACATGAAGACATGAACAGATATAGGTACAAGTCATACGCCGCATCACTGAGTTACTTCCCAAGGTCTTAAGCACATTTTCCCAGCCAATATCCCGAAGCGGGACTATTTTCGAGACATCAAATTTGATATCGTTCAAAAAAATTGTGCTTGTTTACTTACTACCAGCCTGATAAATAATGAAACATGTCCCATAAGCTTACTACAGTAGCCTTAAAGCCTTTGCACTTTTTACCAAAATAAACACTTCGTTTGTGCTTTTCGAATGCAAAAAGACAAGCTCAAGCTTTTGCTAAACCCAGGGTGTGAACACCCCTTGCTGAGCTGTCCGATGAAAAATTGCAAATTAAAAACTTCGAGAAAGCAGTCAAATACTTTAGACCATATGTCGATGGAATGTATTAGCTGCACAGTATTGTGAGAACAGTGTGATACATATCAATGCCCAAAACAAATTTCGCAAAGGAAGCATTAAGTTGAGTCACTATATCCAGACCCAGAGTAAAAACATGCCTGAAAGCGGAGGGCATCCGAATAATTTACAGCGTGCAGCGGTAAGCCAGCTGTGTTTAATAAGCACAACTTATCGAAATACACTCATCTGAACATAAGGTTGACGGAAACTCGGGGACTGCGCCTACTTGATGAGCCCCAAGAAGGGCGAAACCGGTCGTGGGCTGCCGAGGAATTTTCAGCAACCTTATGAGTAGTGCATTACGTAAGCACAAATTATCTTTTCTCAAACCCTGGTCCCTGAAAATTGCACGGTTGTCAAGGTGAGATGGAATCTACACCGTGTTTACCCTAATATCTGAGAAGAACACATCATGCGGCCGAAAACGTCATTCTCTTCTACCAGATAGATCAGTAATTTGACACGCCAAAATTCAGTAAATTAATTTCATTTGTGGATAGACCCTTTCGCCAGAAGCGACCGAACCTACGTAATCTTGCTTAAAACGACGATAATTTTGTTTAATGTGAATGAAAATATAGTTTTATTCCTATGATGATACACACTACAGAGGATTCAGTTGTAACCACGAACATACGCAGGAGAAAGTTATTGTGGGCGACTTTTGTGTATAAGGGCCAACCAAATACCCATTCATTAAAGTAATAACGGTATTGTACTCACGTGGCAGGTAGTTCCTCTTCTCCATCGCCTTGTCCAGGTAGATCTATGTGAAGCCATACGGCCCGTTGCATGAACGGGATCATTTTTGGGTTTGCAACGAAATCTTCATACTGATAGTCTATATTGTTAAAAAACCGGAAAACAAGTTATTTTGTTGTACATTGTGCAGTGCAGCATTTACCACAGAGTAATAGGATATTTAATGAAAGTAAATTCAAAGGTAGTACTCCAAGTGATACCGAATCGAAAAGCTGTCGTATTTAGGGGAATAAGTGGTGTTCAAATCAAACTTGAGTCATGACGTGGTAGTTGTTCACAGACTCTTTAGAGATACTACATGGCATGATAAAGCTTGAGTTTTTCCACTAAAAGTTTGAAAAAATTATCTCCGAGTATTCTGGAGCAAAATCCACGGCATCACTGGCTTCATATTCTTAAGTTTCACAGATAATTGCAAGTTGGGTTTATGATGTGTCCTTAGTTAAAATTAACACTCCAAATTCTGCACCTAAGATAAGTGAAAATGCCAAGAAGAACATTCCACCTTAGGAAACCTATGGGTAAACTTATAAGAGCAATTATAAGAAACCAGTGGTGCTTTTCCTAATCAGCTGCTCGTACTTACTGCCAGCTTAATTATCGGCTAGTTTGCTAGAGGGTTATATGTTTTTTAGAATGCAGTCAACATCAACACTTCGTTCCACAAAATAAACTTCTAAGGATAATTGTGCAGGCAGCATCAAGATGATAACAGGGACTTGGGTCTTCATTCTATCCCCCGGTTTTAGCATGGGATCAAATCCACATGCGCATTTTTCACACATTCCATCGCCTCATATTGACACATCTGAACACATTAACAGACGGTTATCATGCGTTTCGTGCAGCTTATTTTTGTTTTAAGAAATTTCAACCTGTTTTCTCCGGTAGGGCGCAGCAGACTACTTTGTAAAAACACAAAAATATGAAAGCTTTATATGATACTAGAGGAGATAATAGAGGCACGGTTATCAAGTTTAGTTTAGTTTATTGACTTCATAGCTAAGCAGTTCGCCACGAAAACTGCTCTTGTGTACTACTTTGTGAATCAAACATTGCTAGAATCGTAAAACAAGAAGCGGAATTCTCAGACCACGTCCCTGCTGCACTCGAGTATTTCAGGCAACTGGCAAGATTGTGATATCGCCAATTAACTTGGAGAGCCACCTCGCTCAGTCACCCACGTTAACACGAGGCATAAAGTGTGTCCCTCTCAATCTTAGTCGTGTGTTCACTGGCAATCAGTCAATCAATCAATCAATTTACCAGCTGCTACAGTTTCAGTCGCCGGGACAACGGAACAGTGTGGGACATACAGCCAAGCCTTGGGGGCGATGGTATGTTCAGTTAGTTCGGGAATCGGATAGCTACGCATTGAAGGCGATAGCTTTGATGCACGAGCGCCACTCACCGCGCGATTGGGCCATTTCTGCCAGTGTCATTTACCATTGGTGAGAGAAGTCCCGGGGTCCCCATTAAGGGAGGCGGCAGTTGCCGACCCGACTAAGTTTACTGGTTAGTATTTTCGTACTTCGTTGCAGGTCATACACGGTCGCTTCTACTCAGAACAAGGCTGGACGAAAAGAGCTCTGCGAGGCAGACGGTCTTCTGACATGCGAAGTACATGTCCTAACCACCGTAGCCTATGAAACGTGAGTAATTCACCTATGGCGGGAGAGTTCCTATTTCCTAGGACCATCTGGCGTACCTTAGCATTACTAATCCGACGTCCCCTCCAGACCCGTCCAATGTTTCGAAGACACCGACAGTAACATCTTCCGTATGTCCTCTGCGCACAGAGGCCACGTCTCTGATCCATAAAGCAGTGTGGATAACACCGCCGCATTGTGAACTCTGCCCTTGACAGATAAACTGACGTCACGTCAGCGCCATAGATGTCGGAGGTTGGTAAAAGCTGCCCTGGTCTTCCCGATTTGAGAGATAATCTCATCTCCAGCTAGTCCACCGGGGCTTATACAATTGCCCAGGTAAACAAATTTATCTAACACATCGATTGGCTCGTCTGCAAGCATGAGGTTTGGGTTTGATCCCACCCAGTCGTGTAGCAGCACTTTACACTTTGCAGGTGTGAAACGCATGCGAAACCGTGCGGCAGAGTTATTAAGGTTATTCAAAATCGTCTGCATTTGGGAAGAATCTGAATCAAGGACAGCAATGTCGTCTGCATACTCAATGTATGTAGGCAAACGTCTCGGGAGCATTTCGACTCCCCAGGTTTCAGAGGCAGGCAGGGATATGTCAAGCGGCATATCAATGACAAAGTTGAAGAGGAAAGGTGAGAGAGGCCAGCCTTGTCTTACACCACTGGACGTGGTGAACTCAGGTAAAAGCGTCCCATATACTCGTACGCGTCCACAGGAGTTCGAATACAGTGACCTTATAAGGGATATAAATTTGACACCTTTCACCGCCAGATACTGCCAAACTATCTGACGATCGACAGAATCAAAAGCAGCTTTCAAATCAAGAAAAATGACCAACGTGGGACGTCTGAAGGAGTGGCGCTGTTCAAGAATTTACCTCAAGGTAAAGATATGGACGATGCATCCTCGATCAGGGCGAAACCCAGCTTGATTCTCACGAATCTGTCTCTCCCGATAATCCGTCAACCTGCGTAAAATAATCCCAGAGAGCATTTTCGATGCACTGGATACCATGCTGATATCACAATGGTTTTCACATGACGTTCTTGTGCCCTTTTTAAAGACTGGGATGAGTCGAGGAGCTCCATTCGGTTGGTATCCCGACCTAAAGCTGCCAACATGACGTGGTGGTCGGGCTTGAGTGCTGCAATAATCCCGCGGGCTACACTGGCTGGAACGTCGTTCCACAAGGTTCAACCATGCCAGGAAGGCCAAAGGGGAGCACTCAGACCAAGAACAGCGAGACCCCGTACTACGAGTAATCATGCTACGAGGCTGTCTGGGGGTAAAGTCGTACTGTCCTCTGAGACAGGAGTGTGAATGCAGTAAGGTGTTTCCCCCAGGCGACCAGCATGTCCATATTTATGAAACCAGCGATGCTGCCTTCCCACGAGGATGGACGGCTTAGAAAAGGTCGGCCATAAAAACCGTACACTCCGATCGCCAAACGGTTGACCGTGACCGCCGGCGCATTATCCAATACGGCCGAAATACTTTTAAAACCAAAGAGTCTGGTGCTGCTCAAAAGGCACCTGTTGTGCGCAGCCGGATCAGGAATGAGACAATAATGCCTTATTCCCTGCGCCCTCGAGTTAGGCCAACCCCTGCAGCCGAGCAGGTCAGGCTCCGGGCAGGGTCCCCAAAGAAAACCCTACTGTCCGCTGCCTCGTGGGTCAGACTTTTAAGTCAGAGGCCAGAGGCAGGGTCCCCGAACAAAACCCTACATCCTCCCACTGCCTTGTGGGTCAGACTTTTGAGTCAAACGCTCAAGGTGGGGTACCTCAACCAAACCCCCTTCCTCGGCCTGGGCAACCGGGAAGTATCATTTGCCCGCGCAATTCGGTGTCCACCGATGTCCCTCCACAACCCCTTCCCACCACGCAAGCAAACGTCACTGGGTCACTTGACTGTTAGTTGTCTGACCGAAGGGCCTTATGCTCCTCACTGCCTATTAACAGTAAAAAAATAACAACTTTCTAAATCCACGAGATCATTTCTATATAGGAGCTTTTAACGTCCGTAGTCTATGTCAAATTGGTAAACAGGCAATGCTTGCTGAAACCTTATACTCCCTTAAAATCGCTGTATGCTGTGTCTCCGAAACACGCATACAAGACCCAAGCGTGGTTATGCATCTCAGAACGCCAAGGATGAGCTCAGCTCTTTCACATTTCTCCCTCCGTGTGTCCGGTGACCCAGAAGCGATGACTCGTCGAATATATAGCGTGGGAGTTGCACTCAGCCCCGGAGCCGAACGCCCTTTGCTAGATCGGATCCTAGTGAACAGTCGTCTTTCCGCCGTCCGGTTATCCAGCTCAATCAAGGTCAATGCCTCTCGGCAGAAGAACCGATGCTTGGTTGTAGTGTCGGCTTTATGCCCCAACGGACTGCACTTCTGATGCTGAGAAGGGTACTTTCTATCGAGAGCTATCCGGGCTCATTCGTCAAGCAAAAAGCACTGACATTGTGATCCTTGCAGGCGATATGAATGCTCAAGTTGGTCGTCTGAGCTCCTTGGAATCACATCTGGAGGGTCAATTCGGAGTCGATGCTCGCCGCACAGACAACGGAGATTGACTCTTTCAGTTGTGTGCTGCCCATGAACTGTTTCTGGCAAGTACGAACTTTCAACGTAAACGTTCGCATCGCGCAACCTGGCGGCCACCAACTGCAAATCAACCGTGGACCCAGTTGGACCATGTGACCATCAGCCACCAGTGGAGAGCCACAATTCAAGATTGCCGTTCCTTCTGGGGAACACCACTTGATTCCGATCATACCATGGTGCGTGCACGCCTGATAGTTCGCATCCTTCAGGCCATCGCAAATTAGCAAGACCATAGCTCAACAGTACCGATCTGAGCTAGCCCAACAACTCTCCACAGTAAGCCAATACTGTGGTGGCAGTGAGCATGTGGATGAAGCGTGTCAAAATGTGAAAGGAGCTATGTTAGCGGCGTTCATTAATGTCTGTCCGACCTCTCCGATTCGACCATAGGACCACTGGATGTCGGCGAGATCGCTATCCATGATTGATGCCAGGAAAGCCATACCAGCAGGCAACGAGTACGACGGCGCACACAAATCCCTCGAACGCCACATAGTGAAGAGTCTAAGGAAAGACCGAGAGCTCTGGTGGACATCGAAAGCTCGGGAGATAGAGAAGGCTTTTGCTACGGGAAACAGCCGTGCCCTGTATCAACTGATACGACCGACTGGCCCTAGGAAAGCAACGGTCAGCGAAACTATAAGTGAAAAAGATGGCTCATTAATTCACTCGGAAAAATGCCGACTGGAAAGATGGGCCGAACACTTCGAAGAACAGTTCAGCTGACCACCTGCAACACAACCTGTGGAGATAATGCATACGGGCGAATGGAATGTAAACCTTGATCGCCCGTCGGTAGAAGAAATAAAGTACAAAATATCCGTGCTAAAACGTGAGAAGGCACCAGGACCGGACAGCCTCTATCCAGCCCCCTTCAAAGAAGGCGGAGAATCCCTGGTGATCCATTTGACAAAACTTATTGGTTCTATATGGAACGAAGAGAAGGTGTCTGCAGAAAGGGGCATGTCGACAGTTATCCCAATCTTCAAAAAGGGTACGCGGACGCTGTGTGAAAACCACCGTGGCATCACCCTGTTAGCTGTGGCATCGAGGGTGCTCTCTGGTCTAATCTTTCGAAGGTAGACTGAACACAGGGAGAAACGGATCCGTGAAAACCAAGCTGCGTTCCGTCTTGCAAGAGGATGCACCGATCATATCTTCACCCTCCGACAAATTCTGGAACAGCGAAACTGCTTCCAGCAACCAACAATGGTTGTGTTCCTTGATTTGAAAGCTGCCTTTGACTCTGTGGACCGTCAGGCACTATTGCAGTGTCTGTGGAGCAAAGGTGTCCCCCATAAATTCTTGACCTTCCTGAAGGCGCTGTACGCCAACTCCCGCGGCCGTGTGAAGGTCTACGGGAAGCTCCCGTCTGAGTTCAGACCTTCAAGTGGTGTCAGACAGGGCTGTCCTCTTTCGCCTTTCCTCTTCAACTTCGTCATTGATTCGATCATGGAAGACTCACTATCAGCCTCTAATGCCTGTGGGGTCGAAGTGCTCCCTGGGCGTCCGCTCACAGATATCGAGTACGCAGACGACATAGCTTTTCTTGGATCTGACCCCGTAGTAATTCAAACAATATTAAATAATCTAAATCATTCCGCCTCACGGTTTGGCATGCGATTCACACCGGCAAAGTGTGAAGTGCTACTACAAGACTGGGTGGGCTCGAACCCTAGCCTCATGCTTGCGGATGAACCGATTGAGGTAGTAGACAAATTTGTTAACCTGGGCAGCTGTATCAGTCCCGGTGGTCTCGCGAAAGATGATATTTCCATCCGAATTGAGAAGGCCAGAGTAGTTTTTGTGAACCTGCGTCACCTGTGGCGTAGGCGTGACATCAGCTCATCCGTCAAGGGTCGAGTTTACAATGCTGCGGTGCGCTCCATACCCAACCTGACCGATGCGCACCGAGGACGTCAAAAGACTTTCAGTGTTTGACCATCGATGTCTTCGGAGCATTGCCCGAGTCTGGTGGGAACACCGGATAAGCAATGCTGAAGTACGTCGAATGGTATTCGGAAGAAATAACTCACCCTCAATAGATGAACGGATCACACTACATAGGTTGCGCTGGCTCGGCCAAGTGCTGCGTATGCCAGTCGAGCGACTTCCTCGAAGGGTTCTTTTCGCACAACCACGTGAAGGGTGGAAACGAGCCAGAGGCGGTCAAACAATGACTTGTCAGTGAAGTATAAAAGCCATTACCAGCAAACTCAGCTGCGCTGGTCATTGCTGCCTTCCTGGATGGGGACCCCGAGACGGGCCACATCAATGGTTAGAGACATTGTAAAACATGGCCCAGTCGCGGCCTCAATGGCGCTCGTGTGTGCAAGCTATTGTCTTCAATGCACAGCTCACTTCCCTATCCCCCCACTTGACAGTCCACTGACAGTGCTGTATTTACGCACCAATTTATCAGCTCCCGCTTCCAATGCGCAGCTACCTACCCCACCTCCCCAAATCATCGGTGAACGAAACTGTGGCAGCTAAAACCACTGTACGACAAGTACGCGGTTCATACAGCTGAAAAATGATAATGATGATGATTCGGTTGGTATTCTGTTTTCCTTCCAAATCTTCTGCAGTATGGTTGTCAGATTGTTCACCAGGACGTCACCACCTTCTTTGGAGAATGTGGGGTGCGGACGATCCGGGCCAGGTGCCTTACCACACTTCAGGATTGATATCTCATGCTGGATTTCGGTTGCTGATGGTGGGTTGGTGTCAATGTTCCATTCAAGTTCGCTGGGTTCTTCAAGACGACGATTGAGAGAGTTAATTGCCGTTGCGTCTTTTTTGCATATTGTTTCACCGACACTTGCTTTCTTTTGAAAGGTCGATCGAATCAGTTGAGACAGGGGGCGGCTGTTGCCTGCAGCGAAAGCCTTCTCCATCTCCTGGGCCTTCAAAATCCACCAGCGTTCTCTGTCATTCATATCACTCGCCAGGATTACTATATCCGTCCTTCTTGCCGACCGAAGCAGTCGTGACAGATCTTGATAAAACTCATCCTTCTCAGTCTCAGAACTGCAGTCTGTTGGGGCGTATGATGATAATACAAATAAACACCGTTTACCGCTTCGATCTGCGTTAAACTTAATTGAGCCAGACAACCGCACATCGCAAAGACAACTGTTTACTGGGATTCAGTCCAGTAAGGCGTTTCAGCCCTGGGGCTGAGTGCAACTCCCACACCGTAGATACCACAAGCCATTGCGTTAGGATCACCAGATACCCGAAGAGTGAAATGTGGAACATCTGAGCTCGCCCTAAGCGGCTTGAGGAGCACGACCGAACTGGGTCTTGTATGCGTGTTTCGGAGATACAACATACATCGACAGGAGGAAAAGCAAGGGACGCCTGTTGTCCAATTTGACATGGAGTACGAACATTAAAGGCTGCAACGTAGATCAGATCTTTTGAGGTTAGCAAGTGATTATTTTGGTTCATTTTTATGGGCGAAGATTTAGACACGGAATAGTGGCTAGGGGACTGGCAGATGGGTTTATTGTAGTGCATTGTACGGTGGGTGGGAAGGGAGTGTGGGAGAAGGCCGGTGAGCGAAGAGCTGCAACGGCAAATGATACTTCCTGGTAGCCCAGGCCGAAGAATAGGGTTTGGTTGAGGTACCCCACCTTGAGCCTTTGACTCGAAAGTTTGACCCACAAGGCAGTGGGAGGATGTAGGGTTTTGTTCGGGCACCCTGCCCCTAGCCTCTGATTCAAGAGTCTTGACCGCGAGACAGCGGTTGTTAGGGTTTTCTTGGGGGGCCCGTCCCGGTGCCAATGACTCAATAGTCTGACCCACTTGGCCGTAGGGGGGCCGGCCTGACCCGAGGGCGCAGGGAGTAAGGCATTATTGTCTCATTCCTGATTCGGCTGCGCACAGCAGGTGCCTTTTGAGCAGCACCAGACTCTTTGGTTTTAAAAGTAGTTCGACCGTATTGGATAATGCGCCGGTGGTCACGGTCAACTGTTGGGCGATCGGAGTGTGCGGTTTCGGGGGCCGACCTTTTCTAAGCCGTCCATCCTCGTGGGAAGGCAACATCGCTGCTTCCATAAATATGGACATGCTGGTCGCCTGGGGGAAACACCGTATTGCCTTCACACTCCTATCGCAGAGGACAGTACGACTTTACCACCAGACCGCCTCGTAATAGGACTACTCACAGAACAAGGACTTACTGTTCTTCGTCGGGCTGCTTCCAGGTGGCCTTCTTGGCATGGCTAAACCTTTATGAACTGAGTTTCAGCCAGTATAGCCCACAGGTTCATTGTAGCACAGAAGCTCGACCACCACGACAAGGTGACAGCTTTAAGTCGGGGGTCCACTTACACCAGAGTAAACACTTATTCACGCTAGATTAAGACATGGCAAAATAAAAAATTTGTGAAGACAAACCACCAAAATGCTAGCAAATAGTTGGACAAAGTTGTGGTATTTTTCTCAAAGGAAGCGCAACAAGTTCGTTAAGGTGCATCAAATTATTCGATAAAATTATCAAGCGCCACTGGGCCGTCAATTAAGAACTAATTTACACGTCTTTCCTCCATCCAAAACTAGAAGACAAAGATTCCGTGCACTGTTTATAGGATCAGCCGGTGAACGTCGTTAGCGTACCTATAAAACAGCAGATTTTTAGGCCGCTGTCAGCTTATCAGTCTGAAACGGAGTGCTAAACTTGCGTATAGACCTAGATCACTGCTTCCAGAAGTGATGCTTTGGAGACCAGAGTTAAAACACCTGAAAAGACTGCCCGCATGGATATAAATGAAGCGTTGTAGATAAAAGTGTCTGTCTACATGCTCCTCTGAGGCAAATTTGCAAAATACTGCCTTGACTATAGAAGTAACATTGTACAGAGGAAAGCACAATGGCTCCCGCAGCTGTCTTTGGGCCAGAGTATATAGAAGTTAGGATAAATTTGGTGACAGACATATTGTGTGTAACTACTGAATTTACGGCCTTTAGCATGTCTACAACTAAGTGGTGCGCCACTCCTTGGCATATTTAATATGAACGGGTAGACAAAAATTGCGTGACACAGGAAATATAGTAAGAGAATTACAGCCTCTTTGCGACAAATAAAACTGATGCAGCTCCACAAACTTATTTGCATGTTAACGATCGTGCTTTTAGACATGAAATCAAATTGCCCTTCCCTTAATCCATGTACACTGAGTACGATGACGATTTTACATGATTTTTTTAAAAGTTATAAAAACGTCCGAAGACAAATATCAGACGTGGGCCTTCTTGATGAGTCTGAAGAACAGCAAAACCGGAAGGGGGCTGTCAAGCGGCTTTCAGCAAGGTTATGGTAGTGTGCAGGGTCAACAGAATATGCTACGGTATGCCGAAAATTGTGTCGACTGAAACATGGGACGACTTTCACGCAGAACATTCAGTAAGAGTATAATAGACAAAAAGCGTAGTTGAGTCTTTTAGTAACAAGAATGTAAAGTGCAAACTAACGAATTTCCCCAAAAGTCTGTCTTCTAACGTTTTCCATCATCAGCTAAACTAGCTAATTACCTTTTCTGGCGCCAATAACTATAAATAACTTATTTTGAGAATAAAAGTCATTTCGATATCGCTAAATATCTATTTTTTAAGATAATAGACAAATCGGAATAAAAACACCATCTCAAGATTAGATATGTTGCTTAGGGAAATCTTGAAAATGATAGATCCGCCGATGCGGGGTATCTGCGTTTAATGAGTCAGTACTTTGGAGTGCTGGATATGATTAGCAGAGGTTTACGGTAACCTTTATGAAGTTAAAGATCAGGATGAAGGAGAGATACAGGACAGTAATTCTTTGACATAAACAGTGCACTAAGAACGATATTGTCCGCTGCAAGACGCACAAAATAGGATGGTATAGACATACTAACAACTTGCAGCGCAGAAATGATTCTTAAATGTACCTCATACGGCGTGAAAGGTACAAAAACGTGGTAACTTCCGGATTACGCCAAACTCTGGCTTCAACAGGTTGGTAAATAACTTCTCGAAAAATCGCGGTCGTTTCAACAGACTACACGAATGAATGTTAGAACTACGTCTAATTGCATTCGCGTGCTTTACTAATGAATCGGACATTTTACAAGCTAAAATCAACTCAGTGTCTACATCACAAAATATAATACAATGTCTTTTGGGCAAATGTTGCCTGGGCCGCGTCCCGAGACTTCTTACAGCTGCGCCCATATAAGGTTTCCCACAACTGCAGGCAAGAGGGTAGATACCATAGGTGATGTTTGGTGGCAGTATGACTGCATTTGTGTGCAGTTTCAACCTGGGTTGCGTGGTATTGTATCCTGGCCTAGTGTATTTTCGAGGGTATGTATTTCGACGAAGTGCTCTCTGTCATTGATTTTTAACGTCTATTTGCGAGCAGTTTAGCAAACATTTTGCCATATTTCATGTAAACAGTATGCCAAAGAATAATTCATTTTGATTAAAGATCACAACGAGTTGCGTTAAAATATATGTGATATCGATTCACGTGACAGGACACCAAAATTTTGGAAAACTGAAATGACATGTAATAGTAGAAGATTATGCTGTTATGGCTCTTTAAAAAAATCCTTAAGTTATCATTTGTTCTTCTTCAACCCGATGCGAACACGCGATCAATATAGTACATGGAAGATCCAGATAGACGTAAAAACCAGTGTAAAAACAAGACTACGGGAAGACAATATTCAGGAATTCATGTTCTCAGTCAATCAGGTTGAAGCACTCTAAAGAAAACAAATCTCCGTTCATCACACAAATCTCGCAACCAACCACAACTAATCCAAAATTGTCCATCAGGTTTCAAGCGTCTGTGGCGCTACCTAACTGGGAAGTCCTGACAAACGGGCCAATCGATCGCCAAAATAGGGTATGTTACTGGGTCATCGTACGAGGCGTCAGGCCTGCCACTCACATCACTCAAGTGTCAGCAGGTTTGCCTGTTCAAACGTGAAAATTCAGATGTGTCCAGCGTGCATTGGTGGAGTAGTGGTAACGCACTCCTCTCGCATGTCAGATATGCAGAGTTCAAACCCCGGCATGGACAGGGATAAGCATTGCTGATGAGCTCTAATAAGAACGAATTCCGAGTCAGGTGCTTCTCTCCCCTTTGGCTTGGACTCACCAGAATGAATGCGCCAGGACAGGAGGACGACTTTTTAGATGAGTGATTTGAGCGTGCATCCTATAAATCCCACAACCACCCACAACTGATGTTTCTTTGCCTGTCGTTATCGGCGTTAATTAGTTCCTTTAATTTCCTGAAAGCACATCAGGTGAGGACGTCTTAAGACGGCAATGATATTCCATATTCCTTTGTAAGCCGTAAAGGCGTATTTGGGGAAGACATTCTTTCGGAAAACTTGATATTACTTCGAGCCCAAACCATATAATTCTAGATGGAATTTACGGACTTCGGCTCTTGGCGCCTGAATAGTGGTACAGTAGCGCTTCGTGCATGTTGATTCTAGAGCAAGACTCAGTGAAGCATTTTGCCACTTCAGACGTCGCCATGTGGAATCGACATTTGTTTAACTGAAAACCGGCAGTTTTCTTTCTCACTGAGACTGTAAAAGTCGGTTTCAATTCTAGTTTTGAGGCTCCTAACTTCATTATGAATAGATCCCATTTAAAACTTAAGTTCAGCGCTTCTTTTCTCATGAAAATACATAAGTCTTTTCGAAACACACTTATAAATCCCCGGCGTGGGAGCATATCACATGCGCCACTAAATATGCTTTATATTGTTTGTAAAACCGTTCTACTAACACCAGCTTAGGTTAAATCACCTACGCCTTTCTTAAGGTTTTGTGTTCCAGGACCTTAGAATGACATGGTGTCCAGAGGCATACACAGGAGACAGGGTTGGGACGGATAGTGCCTCTATCTTAGGACCGGTCACTTGTCAAAAGACGTTTTACGCACTGAATGAAGTTGCGGCAGATAAGAGTATTGAGAATGAAGCATGCCCATTGACAGACACTGAACTCGTTTATCTGTGTTAAAAAGCATTGCAAACCAAAAGAGATACACGATTTGATTTTAAGCGCCATAGGAGAAACCAATTATTGTGGCGGCGCATTAGGCCTAAATCAGCACCGGTTGTATGCAGCGCCTAAAAACACATCAAATGTGTTTGATCGGCTTTTGTGGAACAGGTTGGACACTGCGGTTCCATCAACGAACGATGAGATGTCTGCACTGCTAAACTAAATATAGATCATAAATATGATATCATCTGCACAGTGAGATATACCAGAATGACCAGGAGGCGACTTAATACAAAAATATGCATACATGCACCCAAATGTCTCCGCTATCGTATAGCGCAGTACTTAGACGAACAGCTGCGTACCACATCAGGAGACCGTCCAAATTTTTGTTTCCATGTGCTAAACTGTACGGTTATCTTGTTCATACCCTTGGGCCCGTTTCCATAACAGATAAACATTTGCCCTAAAAATGTTCAGAACCAATACTTTAGTTTCTTCTGTCACACTGTGTTTGGAATTGTAAGCAAGTGAGTTGAATATCACAAGAATTACCAAACAATGCTTTCTCCTAACTCAGGTTTTATGTGCACGATCGAAATTCTCCTTTACCAATCCGAAAAGACTTTTATACCAGCCACATAAGTTACCTAAACAATGAGGCACGTAAACTTCCAGTTTCCATGCAGTAAACGACTATTCTCAGTGGCAGTGACTGAAGATTGTGCATTTCAACTGAAAACAACAAGCACTGCCCAATTCTGCAAATGTCACTTAGTGTTGCCCGTCGGCGCGCACTTGCAAACTGTGACAGAAGGACTGCCCCTAGTGTTGTCGAAATTGTTAAAGTTGTCGTTGCCGTTTTAAAGAAAAAAAACTCTTCCCCCGAGGATTCAGCGCTTGTCTATCGACCCTGATGGAAAACTATCTGCTGGACATTAACGATTGGGTTGACCAAGCGTGTTTCTGGTGTGGGGAAGGGTTTGTGGGATTTCCGTTCACGTGGGCAATCGGATGATAATCTATATAGATTAGCTGAGTTAGAGATCGATACGATATCCAGTAGGTGAGATTTGATCAAGCAGACTGAGCAAGTGTAGCTTCGATACATCAAGTAAATATAAAACCACCATTAAGGTAGATGTTGTTTGTTGACGTGTTTACTGTCCGTGGTCTTTGGTGGTATCTAAAGTCACCCATGAAGGAGCGGTTAGTCGTTTGAGTACTAAGAGGAAAGATGGAAACTCAAACCTCGTCCAGACAACCAAAAATTACCAGTAAAAATATAAAGTTGTAGCATGCTTCACAGTCCATCTAGATCGGCCGATCACTTATAAGATCGGATTTCCGTACGTTCTGTCGAGCTACTTCGGCCTTCTAATGAGCAGCTCTGGTTTCTGTAGATATTTAATGCTGTCTCAGAGTGAATACACGGAGTGATAAGAATAATAAAGCACTCATCAAAAGACTTTAGTCAGTTGCTTGATGAAGCCGGCAAAGTATACGGATTTGCATCTGCGAAAACGGCGACCCATGATAGTGGTATTCACTAAAATGAAAAAAATTGAGTAGTCATATCACTTTCTAATTAGTTAACAGCATTAATAACTCCTTGTCTGTAACGTTTAGCATAAAAGATATACTAATGGACCACTGCTTTTCACATGCATACCTGTCGTTTTTGTTTTGGCTCATTTGCTCTTAAACAAGGTCAACATTCGTTGGAACAAAATGACCCTGCATTCCGTAGGAAAAAGATCTGTCTGCTAAAAGTCAGATTCGCTAATCCGTCAGCCGACAGAATATACAGCAGATGAATGGGGGTTTAAATCTCATTCTTGCTATTTGCCAATAGTCAATGAATAACTGCTTGCCGTACCAAATGTGATATGTTTCATGTCAGTTGGTTCTACATGAAAAGGTTATCTGCAGTTTGAAATGGCAAAACTAAAACGTTGTCATATTTTGAAGAATATTTGTTTGCTGTGTACGGACGGCTGGGCTAGTCGATATATTGTATATNTATTATATATATATATATATAATATCTAACCAAACCCTTTCATTTCACACCTAGGATTATGAAGCTTACTCCAGGAGTCGAGTGCTCAAAAAATTTATCGACAGTTCACTGGTTGTTTGGGACACACCATACAGAGGAAGCTAAGTCAGGTCTCACATAGAAGTTGTCTCACTTTGGAAAATGAGTGAACTCCATCACGTAACCTTAAGTTTGTTTCTCTTATAAATGCTTTTTAGGTTGACTCCAAGAGATTAAAAGGAATATTTGGTGGTATGCGTAGCTGGTCTGGAAGAGAAAGGCAGAGATAAAATCCCGAAAACGGCAACCCTCCAAGGGACGCATAGCCTACTTATCAATAGAAGTTAGAAAATTAGCAACTCTGGATATTTCTACTTTGCCTCGTAAACCAATTTTATGTTATTATAGGGTTGGAATTTGGCTTCCTCTTCGCATTCCAGACAATGCTTAGTCAACGGCGTGTTTCATGAAAAGAAAACAAACCATATATATGAGCCCCCATAGTCATCCCCATAATCACGCCTAACTTCACAACCACAAGCAAGAAGATTGGATTCTTTTACTGTTGTGTAAGCACGGTTGTCTGCCTTACTCGTCAGACTTATGTCCCCAAAGAGTGGTTACTCGCAAGTAGCAGTATTGCATTTCGATAGCATGAGTACACGTGCGGAGTTGACATTCTTACGAAATATCGGCACCCCACCACCTAAAACTTTGGGATAACAGCCAATCAATGTCATTGTAGAAAAGACTAAAATAATAGCACCTTAATATGCAAACTGTGGAAGAAGCAGAATATTCGTTTATTTTATAATGCAACTAACAAAATGATTGTCGTAAAAGTGCTATCATAAAACTGAAAACAACTCAAAAATGCAAATGTCTAACAGATAATAAAAAATAATAGTAATTGTTTAGCTGTAACACCCTTTAGCTGCCTAGCTGCCATGCCACCAGAAGGAAGCATGAGGGCTGGGATACTGCCAGGTTGCCAAAGCCTAGACAGGAGAAGTCGATATGCAGAGGTCGGGTTCGAACCACGGACCTTCCAGTCAGTAAATTCGCGCTCTAACCACCGAGCGATAAACGTTTTAAAATGAAAGCATTTTGCAGTTGACGGTGATGTTTAAGTGTTGAATGAGCGTTGAAACTCTCTAACACCGAAAAAACTTATGGTGATTGCTTCAAATGCAATGCAGTCAATTTCAGATAGGTAACAAATGGCTTTCTGAAGATAAGAAGTCATTTCAAAGTCAGTTAGTGTCAGTATTGTGGTTGGTGAATTTTCACCCCTAGACAGTGCACACGAACTTTCTAAATAATGCAAAAGCTAAAAACTAGTAAATATTTTACTGCTATCAAACTGTTTTTGTCTTGCTCCAGTGCTCCTAATAAGGGCGCCACCGTCAGCCGCAGCCTTTAGTTCGTCCGAACTAGGTGGGAAAATGGATAACCGTTACTCTTCTTGTCCACTCGAATTTCGCCTTCATGAACAGTTCCCACTCTTGACATACCAGGAATTAAATCTGACGAATCAGATAGGCGGCGCAGGCGTGTCACTCATACTCAACCTGCGTACGCTGGTCCCGCCCAAATTATGAGGTCTGAGCGGGTGAAAGTGTAAACGCTTCGAAAGACAACCCAGAAACTGTACTGGTTGTCTCGATTGATTGACTCGCGTGTCAGAACATCCCACTAAGGGGCTTCAAGGATGCCTTGAATGTTCTGGACAATTTTTAACTACATGTGGAAGACATGTAATGTACACTTGCGTCATTCTTTCACACCCCCTAGTTCAAAACCCAGCAAGAGCAAAAATTAGCATTGTTGTTGAACTTCACTAAGAAAGGACTTTAAGTCCAATGTTGCCACACACTGTCAACCAGAATATTTGCAACAAGAGATGGAATGTAAGTGAATGTAAGTTCGAATCCCGCAAAGCCTAAAAAACCGCCCAAATTCGCTTAAAAATCATGCATCAGTTAGCCTTAGTATTTGCCATTCATTTTTATTCAAACAAGTTTCCCTGATTTACCTATTAGTTTCTCGTATCATTCGCTGAGTTATGCTCAAGTCTTTTACTACAATAACCACAGACAAAATGTCTGGATGAGCACATATGGTTGTGCAAGTGTTGCTCGAAGAAGAGTAAAAGGAAACGGTTTTCAAATGGTTGAGTGTACGTCTCCTGTTACATTTTGCAGTCAATCCTAAGGCAAAGTAGTGTAGCTTTATCACAAATCCATTGAGTATCACCCTTCCAAAAAGAGTCCGTTACAATCTCGATAAAGTTCTCCCTATAAACATAAGTGTGTTTGAAAACGGGCATGACAATGTACTTAGTAACTGAAAAAGAGTAACCATCCATTGCTTTAACACCCATGAAATTCACAAACACCCCAGACAAAATTGTTACTTCAAAAGCAGAAAAACCATGGCAAAACTTCTTTCTTTCCAGCGTCTTCAATCAAATACATTAGCAATATATGCCATAGAATGGGCCAGTGGAAAACGCCGTACAAATCTGTTGACTAGTGGATGAATTCACAACACTCAGAGATTAGCTCAGAGACGCCAACCGGTCTCCGACGTGATAAAATTCCCCATGCGCTGAAAGCAACGCTAATCAACGACAAAATAATACGCAGTGCAAACGGTTGTGTAACATCGATCGAACCAAGGCACTGTTACAGTCCGAGTAAACTGTCCTCATTAAGTATCCCAATTTTCAAACGAAAAAACAAAGCTGCAAACGGTAGTTCATAATCGCACTTGTCACTGCAAAACTCAATTGCACAGTGGATACCTGAGCTCCTAAAACCTACAAGGAACAAACTGGTATAACATAGCTTGCTTGATACCTTCCAATTAATCGGCAAGACCAAACACGCCAACGTTCCGGATAAACTGTGTTATCCATAGATGTGTGCTCGTTGTTCATAACACACTGTTGACTGGGACAGTTGCTCAATTGTGAACCAAATTAGCTAAACCATATTCACTCTTCATTACAACACCAAATAAGTTGTTACCTCGATTTATTCTGAGCATTAAACTTCTGTTCGAAAAACAACTTTACCGGCAAATTGATGGCATAGCAATGAGTTCATCACTTGGAACGTTACTGACCGACGTGTCTGTTACCAAATTAGACAATGATGTGTTAGCGTCTGACATTCAGGATGCTCCGTTTAGCACAATTTTGTGGATGCTACATTTATTGCCCTACAGCTCGACACTGACACTAACTGCATCGCCAGAAATTTTAGCTGATAATACTGATAGCGGATTGTAACTTGCGTTGACTTGGACCACCACAACTTCCAAATACACTGGTTCTGTGACCCACGTCTCACAAGCAGAGCCCTCAAACTGCGTAACAGTTGCCCAATATTGTTCTGTTTGCAACAGAATTTTTCAAAATCTGTCCTGTACCAAGCGCTTTTTGCAAACTTCACTAACTGTTTTCTTATGCTACTTCAACCACATGTCATGACCTTAAGTGGATGAGGTAGTCGAACTGTGGGGGTGTACATCCAAACATTATAAAGATGGACATGGTGTGAAAAGTCAATGCAAAAGACTGTGAGAATTGTCGACAAAACAGCCGGGAAGTTCAGGCCATACAAGCTTGGTCTATAGTGAGAATGGATGGATTCAGACAGGAAATTGTTGTGGGGAAAGGACACATTGGTCAGGCTATGCGTACTGGCCATGTTATGGTCAGCGTCAGCTCAGTTCTTTATGAACGCACATATATCGCATAAATTTTTGAAATCTCAAATGATGCAGTGTCTATTCCATACAATGAAACGTTTCAAACAAGTGAACGCAGCAAAAGTATATCCGACTTCACAGACTTTCCCTTAGGTTTACAGTTAAAAAAGAAATATATGACCATTCCATTTTTCAGTTTTCGCTAGTCCGACGTAGTCTACGCCCAGTGTAGTAGACAAATCCACTCAACAAGAAATTTGTTTGTTGACGATAATTCATAGTCCTTATATGTGTATCTGTCACCTACTGCAATCTTTAGGTACTTACTCCTAACCGATCACGGCTTCTCCGCACTGACCCAATCCCTAGCGATTCATAAGATCCATACAGGTGGTAAATCTCAGCAGAAATGAAGCCGCTATAGACTGCTTTTGGACTATTCAGTAATACCGTGCTTCTTTCAGTCCGGCTGTGAGCTTCCAACTGATTGAATCAATCGTCGTGGACACATTTGATAAGCGCAGTGTGAACGATGATAAAACATTCGCATAGAGAACTATGTAGCAATTACTTGTCAGACGCACAAATTTTTTGGGACCAAAAACGTTCATACCGCTTCAAATGCTCTCCTCCAGACCAAACAACCAAAAAGACATGTGCTTTTCAGACAAAAATTTTTGGTGAGTCAAACACAAAACTTGACAGTTCAGATTATCCACGAGTGATGAATTCACGTGGACAGTAATAAACAGATTAATTCTGATAAATGTTATCGAGGTCTGTAGAGACGAATTTACTAGCGCATCTCCTTTATTTAGCAACAGTAGAAAGCATGTGTTATGAAAGCCTATTAGCGACGGCCGGGAAGTACTTCCACTGTGAACGTTTTGTCCATTAATATAAAGCCAAATGAAGATGAGCATGGGCGATAAGGAGACTAGGTATAAACCCCTTTTAGATGATTATATTGCCCTATAAGTAGGGGTAATTATCATTCTGGAGGGCGCTCCTCGGACATTATGTAAATAATTATCAACAATTCGGCTGTTTGCAGTCGTTGTCAAAAGTGTTTAATGGTTTTGACGTTGATTTGAATGGATGCCCGTTATATCTGCTATTCTCGCAAAGCTGTGGAAATAATTTATCAGAGCAACAACCCAGTCAACTTGAAAATAGCCAATCCTGTCAGTCATCACAGTAGTGAGAGTTGAGGATTGCTTTATTCAGCTATCACAAATTTAATAGTTATAACACCAAGTTTTTAGTGGAAGCGACAGGAGATCCACTGAATAAGGCCGCAACTGAAACTGCAACAAAATTATTTTATACAAGATCTACAGAAGAGAGTTGTGCCAGAAACCGTGCGCAATATCTCCCTCAGCAAGTGTAGTGTTTGTAGCTGATTTCTTACACTAGGATGTTTCCTGAACATCTGGGCATTATAGAAAATCATCCTGGGGGATATGAATAAGGAGACAAAGTTTTTTTCGAATGCGGCGGAGTAAAACATGCAAGAACTACGAGATTCTATGTGCAGGAAAATGATTAACGGTTTGTGGATATCGCTGGATGATAGATCAAGAAATTTTCCGCCAGAAAATGTCTATGGAATTATTTTTTCATGCTGATTATCAACTCTTAGTCTGAGATCGACACCCAAAAGTCAATTTGGGACGGTAAATCAAGTTTCAAGAAACGTTCTTCATAGGGAGCCTGCTCGACCACATCATCTTTTAGCTGAAAGAATGGTCTCACGGGGTGTAATTTATGAAAATTCATCTCTGATGCCGGGCCGGCTTCAGTCCGATGAAAAACTTCAATAACTTCTTGGTAGACCAATAGTTTGATTGATAAGAAAACTGTATTAGAATTTGACAAATTTACGAAGCCATGAAATCTCCGCCAAATTTTTATAGAATGCCGTTCCATTGGCACAGATTATGACATAAAGTGCTCCATTTTACTTTCAGGACTACGGAATTTCCCTGTGGAATATTTAAACTAAAAAGGAGTTTCATAAATGTAGTAATTCCTAGCTGAGTCGCTCTGGCGCAGACTACTTTACCCAAACTAATTGCAGTGGCATCTTTGTGTGATTCCATTTATTGCAAACTCTCTATCAGAAGAAAAATCCTGTAGAAGAAACCAGGAAACTCTGTTTTCTCTAGTATCCTTTTTATTTGGGTGCGTTTTACACACACAAGATTGTAATGCCGGTCGTGGTAAAATATTATTTTCATTGTTGGAAAAAATATTCGATGTAAAGTGTAGTTCTGGAATAACCAGTTAAGTAAGTCATTTCCTCTGAACATTTTTAAACCGAAGGCAACAGTGGATTGTTCCTTGTAGAATTCCACTAACATATGTCACCTCTCAAAAGTGCTATTCGAATGAAGTTTAAAATAAAGAATCTTCCTCATATTTCATACACACAGCGTATTACCACTATAGCCTTTAATGAACATTCACTCAGATCGACATAGATATTTTTTTTGGGTCTACATTAAGAACTTAGCACTAGAAGGTTTCAAAGCCAACTCCATAAAGCGAGATACACGTTCAAGTAATCCTTGGTTGGCTGGTGCAGATGGAAGTGCCTGTTCTTGGCAGGCTGCTGGCCGACGGCGAATGAAATGATGCAAAAAGTAAACATGAATGTAAAATTTTGGAATTCCATCAATCGATCCATTGACTGCATTGAACAGTGTCCAGCATACAAACAGTAAATTTTGGGGTGTTCTGATAGCCTCGACACAATACAAGTCTGACATGTGATAGCGAACTGTTGTATGTTCCTAATGAGTCATAGTGAAATGAATCCAGATTATCATACAAAACTATGCTATTCTCTTCCGTCATTGAGTTCACTGCAAAAAGGTTGTTGTTCACTTTGAAAACATGTTGATTAACTTGAGATTATCTGCATATAAACATCACTAGTATGCCGTTAATCTGCAAAATGTCGTATGAAACCAGTGAAGGCAAATTCCAAAGGTTTAACTTAAGCAGTCGTATTTTTCCTCCATAGAGAAACTCTATCCATGAAGATTACTCTCTGAATCAACCGGCAGTTTTTTCGTCCACACTAATTCGGTTCACTGTAGAAATATCCTCTCGAATCCATAAAAAAACAGCTCCTCAATTTTCGAAGTGATTTGGCTTATGTCCGGGTTACAGCCCACAGTGATCTACATACGAATAGATTCACAGTACTGCATTCGCTTACACGCACACTGCATAAACAAGCAAAGAACACAAAGTGATGCAGAAAATTTCCTTCTCAGCAAAATCCTTGATTCCCATATTATCCACTGGATGCAGTCTCGCGAGTAATAAAGTACTCATAACAGCCGTTTTTTATCCTTTCATATGTCTGTCCAGAAATGCCCTGAAATGCGATAAAGTGCTACAAATTTATAAGAAGAAAGAAAAAGAAAACGCAAGCTCCATATTTGAAACTCTAAACAACTGAAGTTATGCAATCTAGAAACCGTCATGCCTTTTTTCAACAAAATTCAACACAGACTTTTAACCATCATATAAATCCTGCAGTCACTGGCCTATTCACCTAAGGAATGGCTCTACTTTTGCTCAAAACCTGTAAATGGCAATATTTTTGGACATTTCTGCGAAAGTCAGCAGCTGAACTACACAGACTTCCGCTGAAATGCCATCATCTAATCTATGGAGATCTTACGATTTTCGCTTCCGCAAGCCTCTGGTTTGAGTTACTGTTCTTTGGTCAGTTGCAAAAAACTTGTCGCAATTTGACCAGCGAATGGACAAAAACGTTCGTTAGTGGGCAGATTGTTAAAAGCAGTTTCCTAGTACTATTGACGTCACCACCACCAACCTCGACATCATGTTTTAAAACAAAGGACTGATTATTCTGTCTTCTACATCTACTTGGAAGAGGGTACTGTATGCTCTGATGAATGCCTGAAGCTTGAATTTCGCTTAGGCATTCGGCACCACAGACGGCCTTTTTTCTCATCGGACGATTACCTAAGTTGTTTCATCACATCTTATTTCCTAATCTTCCATTGACAAAAAGCCTGTTTCTATCGGGCAAATATTTGGATGTTCTGCCGGAACAAAACCTTGGTGAAACATCGCCATTAGAAGATTCTTTTCATAATACAGTTATGCATGCCAAATAAGTTGGATGCTTTAACCGATAGTGTATGTTTTAACTCGCAAAAATACCTACGTCACAACTGTAAATGTTTCACACGGTAAAACCATCCGCAGGCAACGAAGAAAACATTGATTTGTGCACTTCACTATAATGTGGAGAACAAAAGAACTGGTAGCCGGAATTTGACAGATTTTAGCAGACGTTTAAAAGACTTTGCACCAAACTTGCTCTGGTACAATGAACCTGGTAAATCTGCTCGATGTGCACAGGAACTTCGGTCGGGCTTTGTAGGATAAAACATCCAGGCATTTATCTGTTGAGGACAGGGTTAATTCATCCTTGGTGGTAGAATTAAAAACACATTTTTATATTTAATGTTCACTTTTCCTAGCTGCAAAAATCAGGATGATTTCAGGGTTGTTACAATCCGTATTACGCGTGTGCCTACTTGTCCAATGCATCATAGACCAAATTCGTCAGCCAGAAATTTATTGACAAAGGAAGACTTTGAAATTTATCATGGAGACTCCATCTTGTAAGTAAAGTTGGTCTACGCCGAATAGCCAAGAAACTATGCATCTGGATTAGCCTTATTGGGAACAACCAGCAGTGCGTAGCCCACTATTAATTAGGCAGATTTCAATCCACGATCAACCAGGTGGCAACTGAAGACTCGAACGTTCTGTGACAAACGGCTGTCCAGCAGTGCGTAATGAAACAAATCCTGCAGTGCATTATATCCTCTCAATGTACCGGCCACTTTCTTCGTTATACTTCTCAATCTAGAGTTTTGGCTAAGGACACTACATGTAAACTGATTCAAATTGAGATGCACTTTTGAGTTGTCTTGCAAAAACGTCGTCCATATAGACAAACAAAACAGCAATGCTACACCTAGCATTGACATAACCTGATGAATAAGCGTGACTACATATTTTCATACAGTTTTGACAAACGGAAGCATTTGAATTGCTAGGAATTACATTACCCTCAGATGACAAAAATACCTATTCAATAGAACGTTTCAAGAATGGTCCATGAAGAAGCGCCTACAATCGATGCAAATGCTACCCGAAGGCTTACTTTAAACCGGTATGCTCGGGTTGTTTTTAGCCAAAATCGCCAGACTGTTTCGGAGTGATTTTGACCTGGCTACACAAATATTTGGTCCTAAAAATTGAAGGAAAATATCTCAGCATTCAAAAAATCCAAGAAGTGCGCGTAGTTGGGACACTCAAATGGTACCCTTAAAAATAACATCTCAGAAGTCCATGACATATATTTCTTACCGTAAGTAAAATGGAATTTTGATCTTAGGAATAATGGATAAGATGGAGTATAACTCTAAACCATACAGGTTTGAAATTTTTCGAGAATCCAGCTTTATGTTTTCATTTTACTTAGAAACATTCCTTTTATTTTTGTTTCTTGGTGAAATTACGAATTTTCAAATTTTGCCTAAGAATTGTCAGTATGCAAATCACTTCTACGTACTATCGCGGAAGTAACCAGCACCCAGAAATAAAATGTTAAAACAAGTTATTTTATATTATATTTACTCTAGCCCGCTACTGCGGTGATGTCCCAGTACAGAAGACAACTCGACGTTGTCCGCTTACAGTGTTTTCGTGAAAGGGTTGCACTGTGACCGGACTTTACGGTGCAGAATCAGCTCAGTGATCAGCCGCCCCCTTCCTCACGGAACAAAAACTGAGGTGACAAACAATTACTTGCACACAACACCAATGTACTTTTATAACCCTTTCTTCCTGCTAGGACCCTCTGGCAGTGACTAGAAATGCATTCTGATCAGTTTATTCCTTCCTTGCCGGATACAAACCTCCTGTCCTTTTGGACTGACGAAATGTTTCTTCCTCAGATTACGTCAAGCTGTTACAAATACGCACCGACGTCTTCTCGACAGACCACAAAGCAAACATGGAATTCAGTGTTATGACGACCGTTGAGTTTATAATTAAACGTGCTCATGTGCAGCAGTCTGGTACGAGCAGTAAAAATCGGGGGTTGTGTGCTTATGTCTATGCGAGCCGCTGTACCTATGCAGTGCCGTTGTTTTTCCCTGTACGACTAATGTGTTTAAAAACAGCTCCATATAAGCGGTTATGGAATTGATTCATTGAATGAAAGATCCTCACTATCCTTCACGAAGGACTAAGGTAGCATCCTCAGGATAACGAAAAGGAACAGAGCTCGGGAACTGACAATACAGTACTGCCCCCAAGCTGTCAATTTGAGCTGAGAATTCCAGCCATCATTTTTCTACACAAACAACTCGCACCCCAGCTGAGCTATCAGACACCCTCAATAGGCCCACGCACCTCAAGCAGGAACAGTGATCTAAGTGATGAGTTTTATGCTTTATTATATCAGTCCGGTCTACTAACTTACAGATATATAGATGTAATATGCATAGGAAAATACACTATTCATTGCTAAGTACTGATGAGTATAATCCATAACCATAGCTTTTGATTCCATGTCACTTTTGATCAGACAGCCTTCTACTTACCCCAACCTGCTTGTTCCGGTTAATCTGCTCTGAGTAAGGATGCATTGGACCCATTTCCAGTGCATATTAGAATATGTCGGCATCGCACTTCTTTGGTCTTGCGGTGATTACTACTCGAGACAGTTGACATCCAGGACGGGTTTGCAAGTACTAAACTGTCGACGTGTGCTTGGTGCGCTTAAATTATCGCGTCTGAACGAGTGGCCGTGTTCGCAATTTAGCGGTCACACTGATTTCTCTAAGGCCTCGAATGAAAACCATAACCCCATGATTGTGTTGACTGGTTGTCCTATCTGTCTTGAATTCGCGATCAGGTTGCACTAAGGATACCTGTAACTGGTTGAATATTCTGCGCAAATGCAGTACTACTTGCAGTCCGCCCTCCAATATGAGGTCCTTGTCAACCCCTGCGTTTGGCTGGAGATAATGCAAGAAATAGTGACCAGTCTATGCCGATAGCGCTCGTGCTGTCAGTTTCTTACCAGATTATCTGAGCGAGCGACTGAAGGTGGAGGTATCTCAGAATATTTGCGGTAGGCCAGCACCCTTTATTTTCTCTTCTTTTTCACTTTAGGACTTTAAGTGTAATCGAATAAATTTTGGGTTGCACGGCCGAAAAGCATCTGTGTCAACACTGAAGTCCTTGCATCTGTTGTCGTTCTTTGCTGTTCAGCACTACATCTAGCCCACAGCAAGATGTGATATTTGGGAATTCGAGTCGTCAACTGTCATCGGTTGAAGTGACATAAGTGGATGCACAGTATGCATCTTTTCCATTATTATAGAATAGGAATACCTGTAAAAGTATAATTCATATTCCAAAAGAGGCCGACGAGTTTCGTCGCCTTGATTTTCAGGAAGACTAATGGGCCTACCAGACAAAATCCTTGTAACGGAGATCCTCTCACAGTGTGATCAATAATGTAGAGTTAACTAAGGGCAAAGCTCACGGTTATAAAGGTCATTTCTCTTTTCTTTAAATTGTATATCATATAAACACCTTCGACTTGGTCCGCAGTGGCTCTGCGCCGAAAACAACTGACAAATTATTGCTACGTAGAGATAACTAAACCTGAGTTGCAGAAAACGGTAAACTCAACGCCGAATTTTTCTAACATGGCCACCAATTAGCGGATCACACCTGCTGACTTGTTTTTCTAAAGGGCAATAGACAAGTAAAGTAGGCTACAGAAGACGTGACCTCTACAAAGTAAAACGCAATATGGACAGAAAAAGTTTACCCTGACTTACGATTACATCCAAGGTCATGGACGGTAAGAAATACCGGCTTCAGTGGAGCTACGGTACCCTGAAACAAACGTAATCAAACTTATTAGCACACATCAAGAAGTGTTGAAAAAGGAGTTGGTTAGTTGAGGCAAACGTCACATGCGTTGAGTACGCAACGCACAACCAACCCACCGCTACGCACCACTACGCTCCCCAACAACGCACTGATGATGTCACCTCGATTGGTGATGAAACGTTTGCAATCAAATTGCCCAACTCAGCGAACAAGCCAACGACCATTGCATTTATTTGCACGCAGCTGTAAGCGAAATTTTCACGTCCGAGTCAGGCAGTGCCAGTCTTGGTTTATTAATAATTAATCACAAGAAAGCCTGGCTGCTGAACAAAATCCTATAGAATAAGTAGGTTTCCGGTTTTCATCACTGCGGTTTCCATAAGGCCTAATTGCAAATTACGCCTTGATCCTTCTTAATTTCTGTGGTTTCATGGAAATACTTTGGAAGTGTGCAGGACGCGTGCACTTTTCACTTTTAGTCTTCGAACGCAACAGCGTTACTTCGCGCTGTGGACTATAAGACCAATCTAATAAGTTTAGTAAGAATAATCATTAATGGTGACTTCACGGTGCCCAAGGTAACACTCAAACCTCAACCATCATTTGTGAGTCAATTGCTTTTTCTTTCAGCCACGGTTAGCCAGCCAGAAGTGCAACCAAATTATTGTGAAAATGACCAGTTCTCTAACAGTGTTCAGTTCTTAAGCATAGTTGGCTGGTTTCTGTTTATAAAACACTTACCAGCATCCGTACCACAAAGGGGTAGATTCATTCTTGGTTGCTCTGTGTGGATTTGTTGTCCGAGTAACAGATTCTCAGAAAAAGACCCACATGTCGTATATTTACGTCAAAGGTTAATTCTATGCAAACAAGTCTGAGGTCTCAACATTATTCTGAAGAATCTGGCCATTTACGCTGCTTGTCAATTAGATATAGCTAGACTCCATCACTTCTTTGGAAGTTTTGAATCCCGATAAGGCTCCCAAATTGTCACTGGTGATCAGTTACAAAACGTCTGAGGCAACTGCAAGTCCTTTCTTGGCTTTCTACACAGGTTGGAAATATTAATGTTCTTCCCAACAGCTATTTAAAAAAAACATAATTCGATGAAATTTTGGCCAAGTAGATTAGGCGAGACCTCATTAATTAACCACAATGGACATTCAAGCATAACTGTTCAAGCGCAGCTTTGGACTTTAAAACAGGGGGAAAAAATTTTAGAAACCCGTCATGTAAAATGCTTTTTGTTCTATCACTAAATCCGCCGACCGGGTCACAAATTACTGCTCTCGATCTTAGTAAGCATTCTGCCAGCTTTCTACGCTTTTTTACCATGACAACCTAGACAAAACTTATGCTCTATTACAGTCTTAAAAGCTACAGACGCAAAATAGGGGGATGAAAATGTGACAAGAGTAAAGAACTGTTGTTGCGTCATGAGAATCCTCTTATTATTACTGAGTTTCTCACGTTTTTATATTCGTTATGACTACCTGAAAAAAAGCATCAGAGTTGGTTGTAATCTGGAGAGCTGGAAGTGTTTACAAGTTTTGCCAAGAAACTTATATCCCAGGGCTATTTTTCATGGCTTCCTCAGTCACCAAAAAAGCATCCACCAGCGACTGTATTCAGTTTCTGCGGAATATTGCCTCAACTTCTTAAAATGAACAACTGATTAGCTGAAAACAATCTTGGTGCTATATTCATAATATTTCCTCCAAGTGACCGGCTACAGGTAAACTGATAAATTGGCTGTGCTTTAGTAAGATTTATTCCTGTTTGAATGTGTTTCACTTCGAATAGCAGTCAAATAGTAATCAATTTCTCATTAACTTACATGTTTATTGTTCTTCTGAACTTGTGACTCAAATGTCTGCTTCAAAATGTTTTCGTTTACATTATTATCCCCTAATGGCTGTGTTATCCTTCGGCCACATGACTGAAAACAAATTCCAGAGGCTCCAAAAGTTCCTAATTGTTCCTCTTTGTTTTCAGCAAATGCAGAAACATAATGGGCCAACCAGAACAACAGGTTTTAAAGCGATCCATCGCGGCTTCCACTTTGGAGAAAAGTTTCACTGTAACCCTTGCTTACGTTTGGATATACTGTCGTTCAAAGAAAAGAGCGTCAAATTAAAGGTTTCCGATCCTGGTGCAGAGACGTCAAAGTGTAATCTATAAAGTGATAATGGTTATTAAATAACCAGCCATGCATCGTACTTTTCATACGGTGTCGTAAGCTCATTAGTGAAAAACTCCGCTTATGAAATACAGTGTAGCACCAAAAGCACGAAATTTGTTCAGAAAATCATAACTGTCCATGCCACTGTCTCCGTTGCAAACAGACGACCTAATCGGGGTGCGACGGTTTGCGTGCCTTGACAACCCATTGAGCTGTAATGAGGAATGTCTGTGCAGAATCCACGGAGTCTCCCGTACCAGGCTGGTTAGTAGATAGAGGTTTCGCGAAACAGAATTCACTGACCTTCCAGGCTGGAGCTTGAAACAAATCTGGTAATTTTCTCCCTAAAATATGAGCTGGTCGGGTAGTCTTAAGCGAAGCACCGCGGGAATGTGGTTAGGCTTTTCATCGAGAGGCTGTGTTTGAGGGTCCTAATCGTTCTTCTGCTTGGGTTTAGGCTCCGTGAAAGTACATTAGCCCACGTACAACCATGAACTCTACAGATGGAAGTATCTTATGACAGTTCAACACCAGTGTGTATTACTGGCGCATTGTTGTCCACAATGATGATGATCGTTCGTGAAAATAACTTTCCAACACTCACGTACAAGAAGCTTGTGTGGCTAGGTGGAAGTGAAGACTCGTTTACTTTTCCATCACATTTGTGCTTGACGAAACTCTAAGGTTCTTTCAGTATAGTGCTTCTGGCTCTAGACAGCTTTGGCTTGCGTTATCAGGAACATGAACACTTTGTGGTCAAATGCATCACCAGATGCTTCATTTTTTCAGACTTCTGCTGTTCTTTGGGAGCGATTAGGAGCTCAGCGATAAGGAGCTGAGCAAAGCCTATCCTTAATTAGAAAATTGTGACTGTTTACGTTTCAGAAAACGAGAAGTATGAATGGGTGGCTATTTTATGCATTGCCAAAACGTTATGTAATCTTCGAAAAAATTCTTCAACGGACGCATAAGCAGAGACATTTTTTGAATAAATACGCGACTTGACTTAAATTTACTCTGACGCCGTTTTACTGTAAGAACATCACAATTTTTGCAAACGTTTTTTGATCAACTGAATTGCTCTGGTCTCTGAAAAGATCCCACTATGCTACCCAAAAATTTGCATTTCGATTAAACGGTACCTAAGTACGGGACTTCCTGTGCCATTTTAGTGTTCCTTGCTTAGTATTCACCGCTGGGATAACTGCAAAGAAGTAACATACGAAGTTGATTCACTGATGTGACATTTAACACGCAAATTTCAAATCCGTCCTTTTTGCCACTTGTTTAAGTTACTCACAAAATGCACATTCACTGACCATAAATTGTGGGAAGACTACGAAGCAGCAACAACACACCGTAATCGCGGAACCTGCCACATGAATGATGCAATTCTGATAAAATTGACTCCCGTCTAACTTTTTATTGGATGTTCCGTCAAGGCGCATTCTGAATCTACGATGCTGGAAGAAAGCTGATGTCTTAAGCTTGAATATTCTCTACACAGATTTGGTACAAAATTTGAAACTCTTGAGGTCGCGAGCAATTGTTCGAATTACATGAAAATCGAAACTGAACAGCAGGTTAAATCATGCAACAAAAATGAGGTAAGCTTATTTAAAAGGTATCATTAGTGAGTAACACTAGTGATGTATTTTTCATTCGATCCACCCATTCTGTACGTCCGTAAACTCACAAATGACAGGGACTGCTTTTGTGTCTGGTCTCAACAAACGGACTTTTCACAGCCCCTAAAAAAGTTGTTTTAACGAATTATGCGTTCTGTGGCATTTAATCATTCTGAAACATTATTGGTTCAACAGTACAGCATAAAGGGACATTAAAAGTATTTTGCATTCGCTCACTTCGATAGTGAAATCGTTTTATTGGCTAAATGATTTCCTGGGTGGAAAAAACGGCTATAACTTATACAACGAATTACTTGACCGGTACCTACCGCTCAACAAGAACACAACTAGTGGACTACTCGGACAGCTTTGGGAAAGTCCTAGAAAACATTTCCATCATGAATACGGAACACCATAGGGAGCTGGAAAATCCAGTATGTAATCGCAGATATTTCTGTTGGTCAAATCACAGAAGGCGCAGTATCCGACCGTACCTGATCAAACTTAAGTTGTTAACAATCATTTAATTCGGGCCTTTCAAACTTTCCCCATCACGAGGACCGGTGTGCTTCAGTAAGTTTTCCGGCAAACCGGTAAAAATCTCAAAAAGATCCCAGCGTCAGGAAACAGAAATCATTTCCATGCGACTTTCTTGTAGTTAAGGTAAAAGAAAAAGCATTCGTCAGTTGTATAGTTCTGTCAAACTATTTTCTCTGGGAATATTTTGACTGCTTTAAGTCGACGTAGTACCTAGGTTTCTAGAGGTGGCGTTCGTAAGGCTGCTGAGGCAATAAAACATTAACAACCACCAAGTCACACAATCCGTGTTAAATCATTATGATGGTCAACCCAATGATAACTCCTGCAGTTCTCGCTCAGATTTTAACGGATCATCACTAAACACTGCGTCCATCGCAAGGAATGTCGAAACTGAATTTATGGCAAGGGGAAGAATGTTGGTCAGATTCTTTAAGTCAGAAAGTATTTAAGTGTACAGTCTTTGTGACATACGTCAATACTAATAGAGCCAATCCTGGATGTTCACACATTAGACATCGAGTCATCACAAGAACAGAATCAAACTGTGGTTTATTTTCAACGCAGCTCCCATTTTTAGCCATTTTATAAAGTACCCGTTTCGCTATCGTCTTTCGTCATTTGTTTTATAATTTGTCAGGTAAAACGGCTTCTCTGAAAATCTTCTATGTGATTCGTAGCTGAATTTATTGCAAAACCGAACTACATATACCCAAAGGGTTATGGTGACAGCTGCTCATTAAAAAGACATTGGTCAGACTACATCCACGAGCTTTTTCGTGTCTAAAGAATACGTAGAAAACGTTCTTGATTTTGTTGTCAATGGCACGGATTTGGTCACTCATAAGCTTCAACAAGTAGCCCGTTATCGGCGGTGCACTGTAAGACATCCTCTATACCGCACCATTTTACAGACCAGTTTTTATTGGCCTGATGAGATTCATGACGCGACACTTGGAAACAAATTTCCGTCATTCTGATGGCAGTAGTTATAACAAAGTGGACTTACAGCGCGAGTTACATTCAGTAGTTCCAAAAAATGCAGAATTCGCGCAGAAAATATCATAAGATCCGGGCAACCACATCTAAGTTAGGAACTTTCTGTACAATTTCTGTGCAACAGCCCTTTTTGACTTATCATACCAGGGGTCACTGTAGTAAATTCATACCAAACAATCTGGTTTGGACTGTGCAAGCATCTTTATTGTGCGGAGACTACAGTGTGATGTCTGTTCACCCGAAGATTAGTGAAAGGATAAACGTTTCACTGCTAGCTAAAGCAAAATGTCGTCTAGCACAATGCAGGACATTTAACCGTGATTTGGATCACAAAGCTTCGACCTGAAAATATAATCCTGTTTTCAGCATAGCCGAATAAATATTATAAACTGTAAGAATCTTTTTATGCATAAGTGTACCCATGAAATTCCACAGCAGGTGGCGCTATTCTGTAATAAAATTTACAAAATTCTGCTTGGAACACACACCTGGGGACATAAAACAAGTCGGCAGATAGAACATCGGATCTACTACATCAGGGTAAGAAATATTCTTGTCATGGTTCTCTTCCTACAGGAACAAATAACCCCTTAATTTTATTTCGATGCCAAAAGTCATAGTCATCATTTTGGTGCAAAATATCGTAAAACTCCTTATACCTTCTGATAATACCTGAGAGTAAACAGAGATTGGTAACGAAGAAATATGACGCGCTGATTAACAAGCTGCAAAGTAGGCGAATCACTAACGGAAACGACTACTACGTGTTTGGCAGGATACCCTAGTGTCGACAGGCAAAGCACTTTTAAGACCAGCTGCTAAAACAACTTTTAAATTAACCATCGCAGTCAATTAAACCCATTTCCCAAGTATTTTATGTTTTTCATGGTGGCAAACCTTCTAGATCTTATACAATTCAAGATGATTAGTTCCAAATTAGCCTCATTACATATTTTCTACTGTACCTCTTCTTATTGTGCTGTCTTTTCAGACACCATTGAAAGAGTTCACGAAATTGTGGACCAGCACCTCGAGGGCTCACTAGTTAATACCATGCAGACGCCTTTAAATTGATTTCTTGTGCTTACCCTCATAGCCCATACACATTATTCCAGCAATGACGCAAACTTGACGTAAGTTATCTTATTACTAATTTCACCACAAAGAGGTGTCTAGGATTTCTTTAGCTTTCCTAGATACCTCATCGCAATTCAAATTTTTCCAACAAGAGTACACGAAATTATAATGTCTTATTATTGTCATGTGTTAAAACCTTCTATTGGTCACATAAACAACCAAGCGCTCAACAAATCCTCGTCCGTAGGTCATTTCACCACCCTCACTGGAATCCTGTGGTAAGATCGAAGGAGCTGAGCTGTTACTCCTACCTACGTTAGGCTGAGTAGGCAGTGGTTGTGCACCGGACATCCATATCCAACCGCCCAACCGTAATAAGATGTAGCCGCTGCTCTAACTATTCCGATTTCTTACCAGTTGCTCGCCTATGCATCAGTTTGTCGTAGACAAAGCATAGTTATGGTGAACGCCACACCACATGTTGTTGTATCCCACATAGTGGCTGGAATGTGCAAAGTGATGACGGTTCCCTAATTTCTTGTTGTTTTAACATTACGCTTCCATTTTCATATTGCAAGCGTCAGATATTCATGGAAACAGTTGTTTTATACTACATTTTACTGACGCAGTCTAATTATATCGTTCGATTCGCTCTCCTTTGGCTTCGAAAAAAAGTACAGCATGCAAGGTACAAGCTGGTCAACTGACACTCGTCCGCTACACAACTAAATGGTGCCTACCGTGAATGCCGGGTTGGTGATAACTGAAAATGCATATTTTTAGTGGCATATATTTCTGGTCTTTTTTAGCCATAAGCTTCAAATTGATCACCAGCCTGAGAACACAACTATCTTTCATGCAGCGAGCTAAAAATAATTCTAAATGTACTCCTATGGCTGTGCTAGGCACTTGAATCTGGGACTAAAGCCACACAAGGCACTAAACCTACTGAATCGAACACCGTCATCTGGCTCGCCTATACACGTATTACACGGATTGTTAATCACTCGTCCGTTTATGAGACACTTGTGTTTCACCCAGTTGTTCAACACTGTTGGTATCAGAAAATGTGCATAATCGATTTCGTCCCATTATAAATTCGATAGAGTACTGCTTTTAGAGAAAATGACATGTAAACAAACACACCGATGAAACTTTCCGGGTGTTTTGTAGGCGTGCCGTGGAATAATATACTCAGATTGGTCAGCTTTTCATAGAAACGCATTTGCGTTATGCAAACGGATTCGTTCTAACTAGACGCAGTAATCAAAAACCTCGTGAATATCTCCGGTACGCTACCGACACCAGAAGATATGATCCAACGTCTGAAGATCCACAATCTGAAGTCTGAAGGCCAAGGGAAACCGTAGTGGCGTAGGCTCACAGAACATAGTTGAGGTGCGACAGTTCATCTTTCCCGTCACTTAAAAGCTAATTTTAAATACAAATTATCTACGCGAACGTCCCTGTTCCACAAAATGTCAGTCAAAAACAACCTTATGACCATTTTATTGGTGGAGTAGTTAAACTCGATAGAATAAGAGAAAGCAATAAAGATTGAATAAGGAACACTGTTTCTAAGATTCAAGTCTACAACCATGATAAAGCAAATTCTGTTACCAGGTAAGCAAGATGTCATCTTCGCCAGTGCTCATTTTTGTCTAAAAAAAGGTTCCACATGCGTAAAAAACAAAGATAAGGATGTTATCTGAGGGTCGGAAAATACACTCAAGTGATAAGCTGTAATCGGATTGAAGCCCGCAGAGCGCTGTAAATCGCTAGTTGAGTTATCACAGAATAACTCAAGTGTTGGGTCGTAGTATTGAGCTCATAATTTACACTCAGACTGTTCCTTTAAAAATACCTATTCCTATCCTAGCGTGGTTAACCATGGTGATTTACACCAAGCAAAAAACGCTGTTCTAGTTTTGCCCTTTCAGCTCATTGGGGCTTCGTGGATAATTCCTAAACATAATCAGTAAGATGAGGACATTTAAAATAATAATAATATGTTGAAAACAAAGACTGGCGCGTACATGTACGAGCTGTAGGAAAGTAGACTCTTGATTGAATGGCAATCAGTTCTCTCTTTGCATTATCTCGTTCATAGTAATCTGCTGTCTGGACTGTAACCTTTTATCAATTTACGACGAGTTTGTTGCTGTAGGCCGAAGAACATCAGGCCAATTCTCAATTACGGTTTTTAAGGTTAATCACTTGCTGATTTAAGACTGGGCGTTTGCAAGACATACGCGTGGGGGATTTATTTAAACACAACCCTGCCTGCCCATGCTCGTACTATGCTCGCATCAGGGACGGTACTTGATAGTGATCACTCCAGTGCACAGCACTCATTTATTTTATCCATACGGATGCTAATACCTTTCTCACACCAAAGAATCAGTTCTAACTATTCTCTTTACTTGTTAAAAAAATGAAGCTGAAACGGATTTAAGAAGACCGATTTGCCTTTTTCTGTGACTGGTTTGAAATGGTGCAAGAAATGGTGGTCAACAAAAGTCATCAGAAATTTGGTTATTAGCTCTTACACTGAACGTTGGATGTACCGACACCTCGGATGCTTGTGGTTGTCCAGCACCAAACCCCCTCCCAGTTGTGTAGTTCTTGTAAATCAAATCTTTCTTTAAATTATTCGGTGCCAATATAAAGCAGTTAAGAATGGGTAGTTCAGAACTATTTTTGCTGCCACTAGCATTGATAGGTTTGTCAACAAACTTTTATTACACACAACAGAACCGGACAAATTGCTCCGATTTATATTCACCAAGTGTTATTGGTTTAACTGAAGTCTAGCCTATATGCAGTGCTGGAGAAAAAATATTTCGTCTTTACCTAGACACACTCCAGCTCATTCGGTTTATGCAGACACCCAAAAAACAATTTGTACAGTTCTCCTAGAGACAAAAGTGACAGACAAGTGAAATTCTGGCGTGACTGTCAGATACTCTTTGGTTTGAAAGAACCCGTCGACCGATGCAGATCAATAGACACAAGTGTTGTCGAAAAAACGATATGCTGTAGTCAGATAAAAACTTCTTTGTCTGAAAAAGTTCATAGTTTACCAGAAATTTCACATTCATTTTCTTGTCTGCAAAGGAAAACTAGATGTTTGTTTATCCCAGTTCCGCGGTGATCCCATTTTCGGACACAAATCCGGCGTGAAAATCCTATGCCTATTAGCACGTTATAAAGCTATTGTTAGTAAATAAAACAGAACACTAGTATATGCAAAAATTAAGTTCAAGGGTGCCTAGGTTTAAAAAGGTTTTGCAGTATGACAGAAAGTTATTTGCTTGATTTCGAGCAGAGATCCCCACACCTTTTACCTTAGCCTTTCAATCTGGTTTAATATGCATAACACCAAATTCCTTCCATACCAAATGAAGCAGAATGCAGTATAGCGCCTTGGAAAACTATGTATCAGTATCAGTCCCATGAGGGACTACTCCCAAGCAGCAGAGAGTTGCAGGTCAACCAACACTAGAAAACCACTAGGGTCAAAAATTAAAAAATCTCGAGTCCTCATTATTCAGAAAAATGCGCACTGAATGTTCCCGAATTTTAATTCGCTACATTCGACTGTGTTATCGCAATAAATAATGTTTACAGCTCACTCACTGATTGATGTCGTTTTTATTGGGATCCGACATTCCTGAATTCACTTCGTCTTTCCATTCCAGGTGGAGAAAATGGATTTATTACTTAGCTCAGCATTCAAGGCTTTGAAGCATTGAAGTCTTTTCTGGCTTCTCACGTATGTACGCAATATATCTAATTACTTGCACCAAATATTCTGCTCTTTTTGTACAAAGAGTTGGATCTTCGAAAGTCACATAGACTAGCTGTAAAAAAATTGACAATGAAGCAATATCACACGTACTGCTTTGCAATTATCGCCAGATTGATTATTGGGTTCCTGAAGGTATCATGTAGGAAAATTTACTTCTGGAAGCTAGCTTGTCGTTTTAGCTGCGTGAAGAATTATTCTGAAATTCTGGTCTGAAAAACTGCACACACAGCTTTCCCAATAGGTAGTTCGACCAGTTCTTCGCTAACAGTCAGCTATGCATTTACTCATTAAGTAAACTGCCAGCACTCGCGTGGTGACGTGCTTGCTGTCACTGTGAATCACTGGCAAAACACACTATAAAGTTCCTGAAAACACGACAAACCTTTTTTTGTCCCAAATTATTTGGTTCTACTGTCCATCCTTTCCTTTGTACTGTTCTGTTCTTGCTGCATACAATGGTTTATGTTTATTGTTTCCAAGGCATAGTAAGTCCTACTTCAGCTAGTATCCTACAAACGAATGCCATTCTTCTTTTCCCGTTTAGGTAATTTTAGCATATCTCTAAGAGATCCCTGGACGCGGACTCGATGATTCGTATGGATTATGGCACAATTACTATATTGGAAGTCTGACCCAAATTAGCATGAGGCTTATTAACGTTCATTCACTCATTAGGACTAGAGACGAAAGGAAAATCTGTTCATATGAAGTGGTGAAAATCACCATGTGCATTGCGATGCGACAACTAGGTAAGGCGAAAACCTGTGCGCAAATGTTACTTGCTAGATTTTAATTTACCAGGACACCACGCTATCATGATTTTCTCATCAGTGCACACACCAGGCGAATAAGTCACACTAATAAAATGCCTACCCGAAAAACAAGACTGAATATGTCTTCCAAAACTTCAGTGCATGCTGCCGAAAAAGTGATTTTTATCATCTCGGCTTCCTTTGTACACGCGCACAAATACAACCCACTAATTTATTGCGAAAATGAACGAATGATAACGGAATTGTGTGAGATCATTTAACGACAAGTGCCCGGATGGCACGCAGAAGAATAGCTAGAAAAGCAACCTGACAAACGAATTAGGCATACCAACGAGTAGTACGATTGTGTATACGTTTTAGTGATTTCAACTGCACTGTCATCTAGCCAGCCAGCCCCACATCCTCTAAAAGTTCCATTAAGAAGCACTAAACACGAGTTATATTGATATGGCCTCATCAAACATCTAAAATATCCGCAGGTTAATAAAATGACGAGTATAGGGCACCCAGCACATATCCTGACTGACGACCCGTGGTCAACTAAAGGTTTGCTGGGGGTGAGCTTCTTGCATCCTGCTACCTAAATTACAACAAACACCACAACAAACACAAGAAATTTACGCACACAAGTTCCTCCATAAAAATCGGATGAACAAATAAAAACCTCCCTTTTTCAGAAAAAAATCAGGTACACGTTTCACGCAGAATAGGCGATCGGTGGTCGAATTCATGCTTTGTCTCCGCGTAAGATTCTCACTAGAGTTGAATAACGGCAAATACGCTCGCTAAATTTCACACGATATTTCATCCTTACGACACAAAAGTTCCTTTTTCCAAAATCGTTAACTCATGGGTCGATCAAAAAAGACTACCAGTGAGTTGTATGACGGCGTGTGCTAGAATATGTATTTATCCAGGGGTTTTTGTAGTATTTCGAAAATATGTCAACTTGTGACTAATCTGACTGATCAAATTATCCACACCGTTAACCTTGGCTTATTTGTCCGCTTTTCAACCAATAAAAGAGAGTTATTCTCTCCTGCTGTCTAAATATATTAGATATCGTCTTAAGAAATAAACTAAGGCGACATGACACACGCCCTGGGTGAGAAAAAAAACAATAATCTCTTGTTGGCATTTACAGCCATGCCATAGTAACCCTATTGAAAGCTTTGCGTGCGCACTTGAATCCACACTGCTTCACTCTTCTCTCACCCAAGAAACCACTATTTGGCACCAGACAGAACTTTGTTCGACCTTTAACGTGAGCCTGAATCCGAGCATCCCAGATATATCAACAGGTCTGAGGAAGTTAGGTGTATGAACAATTTTGAATTATTGTGAAAACCAAGGAAACATATCAAAAACGGGCATCAAAGCACTAGGAATCTAACCCATATTCCGAAACAAAAGTGTGGGCAGTAGCTCAGCTAACCGAGCATGTATGTTGCGAGTAAGAAGTCACCAGCTGAACCCACCTTTCTCGAACATTTTCTAGGTATTATATTTATTCAAGTTTGCAGTCATTCGTGTTAAACAACACGGGTAACACTACTTTGTTTGCCTTTCGAAATAATAGAGAACAAAGGGGATTTACCAAATTTACCAAAACTTAAATAATTACCTCGTAAACTTGTGGACAGTTTGGCATAGTCCATGCCATTTAGCCGTAATCATTTGTAAAAATCACTGGCGTTCGTTGTGAGGGTTTGGGTATACACCAACCTACTGTATTGAAGTTGCCCATTTGTTTGTTGTAGGTTGGCAGTGACTCTCCCCGCCTGATTGCTTACTGTGATTTTACCATCCGTATTTTGGAGTGCCTGCGCATGGCTTATTGGCCCGCGAAATTGCCTACTAAGCCACATGGTTTTTGATGGTAGCATTCTTTTATCAATGACTGTAACCACCAGCCTCCCAAACACACGTTTTTACCCAGGAACTGAGTGGCTTTGGTCTTAAAGTACCGCTTGATTCACGCCACTTGTTTAATCCGGCCACAAGTATGTTATCAACACATGACTTCGGTTGACGTCCTGTTTGCAGTCCCATAGCCACCAGCACGCCTATCTGCCTGGTGTTTGGTCTTGTTATTCTCCGATGTGCTTATCGTTGGTTCTGGACCACCTTTGATTCACATGTTTGAAAATTCCAATTAGTCGGTTGTATAGCCTGCACAAAATCCAGTCCTCTTCTGCGTTAAAACGATCTATCTTTTGGCTGATTCTGGGAAGACAGTTGGAGGCGTTTTGCCATGATGGTCGTATCACTTATTTTGGGATTGTAAAGACCCATCTCTTATCCACAAGAAAAAGTAGTAGTACTTGTAACAGCACAAATCAGTATGGGATTTGCGGCGATTGCGTCCTGACATTTGGTACATTTGTGGAAGGCTGCATATCCACTGCATATCGAATTTGCGGAGATTTCCTGTGTTCATGTAAAAAGTGCTAATGGGAACGGTGGAAGGAGCCCCTGACTTCGTTTATGTATTCCCAAATTTGATGGGAAACATAAGTTTGATCTACTCCCTCCATTTGTTTTTGTAGTGAAAATCACATAAGTCAACGTCGTTGTTCGTAATTCAGCCACTAAATCCCACTATCCTATCTAGACCCCGGTCTGTGCGTTTGCTCCTTATGTTGTTGCTTCATTGTTTAGTTGCTTAGTTCACGTTCCGCACAAATGGTTTGGAAATAGTCAGTGAGTTCTCGCACCGAACTTTGAGTTAGTTAACTAGTTAGTTAGTTAGTTAACTAGTTCAAAAGGTATCATCCACTTTCAGCTATTTACAGCTACCGCATAACGCGCGCATCATTATGGATCCTACGAAGGACCGCAAGAACTTGTACCTCTGATTCAGTATTTACAGGCTCGTTCATAAGGACGCACAACTGAGGATATTTAAGGGATTTGCATAACCTGCCTGTGCTTGAGATAAGCCAGAATCAGTCCCCCCTCATCCACTCTTTTCTTTCCAATTTAAGGCTTTAAGTACAATCAAATAAAATTCGTGGTCGTACGGCAGTGAAGCAACAGTGTCAACGATGATCTTGCTGTCTCTGGTTATGATGATGACGACTCGAAAAAGGCTACGCCTTTATGATGCACACTTCAGTTTTTAGCAAAGATAATGAAGATCGAAATCCGGGTTAGTCGTTAAGTATGAGGGTAAGATTCAAACATTCCCAGAGCTTTTATTAACTACCATGAGTCCGTAGCTAATACCATAACTTAGAACTCGGCAAATTGAACGGTCTGTCTGTCCGCTAAACTTGCTAGCTGCAGGCTAGGGACCTCAAGTAATGTAGTGTCACATTCTCAAAACGTGGATACACTATATCTTTGGGATGTTAGGGTAGACTTACACTACGCTTTGATAAGTCATACCTAGGCCGAAATAACCTAAGTGGGTAAGAATCGCCAGCTGAGTCTTTCTCCCGAGTTAGCGGAAAAGAGAGTGGCAAATCCTGGAAGCCAACCACCAGATAAAACAGAACCAACAAGCAGTGGTGTATAAAATGGTAACCGGCTAATGCTCAGGCTTGCTTTAAAACGTAAAATATTTAGGGACAGCCTTTTGACTATCACAGTGGAAGCGACCATTCCTTAAGGAGAGGAATGCGGAGCTCCGATCAATATCTAGCCACAAAACTTGGTAACGATCTCGAGGACACTGCCGAAAATACATGAAAGTGACTGGACAAGATATATATGACGGAAAGCAATGCACCTGCCACCAGGATATGCGGTGTCAGATATGTAGACAGGCTCTCAGGTGCCAGTAACAGACTTATTAACAATACTGCTCACCAAAATAAGTAACCTCAGGAGGGGTCCCATGTTCAACACAATCCAGGAATAGAAGTCGTCAAACTGTGGTATGTTTAAAGCACAAAACAAAACTGCAACAAAATGGCCACTTGTCCAGTGAAAAAAGCTAATAACCGAAAGGCGATGAAGCAAAGAAACCCATAAGAAAAATGAGTAGGCCACTAAAAATTACAAGCAATTGAGGCTGGTTCATAAAGCTGCCAGTGACGGTGGAATGCCGAAAAGGTTGCTGTCTCCACGCCAAAACTGATGCAATAATAATAATCGTTTAGCCGTAACACCCTTTCGGTGCACAGCTGCCATGCCAACCAAAAGGAAGCACGAGGGATGGGATACTGCCAAGCTTATAAAGGAGAAGTCTAGATGCAGAGGTCAGGTTCGAACCACGGACCTTCGGGTCAGTAAATTCGCGCTCTAACCACTGAGCCATCTCGCCCCCAAAACTGATGTACAAGTTACAAGACTAATAATGACATTGAAAAGCCTAAATCGCAACCTGCTACCACCCGGCGCAATCCAAAAACTATGTTAATGGTAAAGATATTTAAGTTAAAGGATGCACAAGCTCCTGATTTTTCAACCTAAAACTACCCCAAAGTATCATTAAGTTTTACACGAACATAAACAAAAAGGCTCTGAACTTTACGAACATTCAATAAAATATTGAAAACGAAGAGCGCGAAGTTATTTAACCTCTACACCATACCTGCCAATGTGTGGTACGGAAAACAAGCCACTTTCTCACAAACTGTAAGAAATAGTGGTTGGGATCGAGGTGTCCAACCGTTGAGTATTGAACTTCCCTGTATGTAGTTACATATGCCAGAGCGTGGAATTCTAGTTTTTAGATTTATTCAGCAAAGTATCAATCGGAGCCAAAATAGTGCACACATCCAATAAACAAGGTGGAATGGATATACTAAGAAGGGTAAATATAGAGCTCTCTAAAGGTGTTCCAAAGCTGAAGAAATAATTTATGCCACAAATAATCCATTAAACTGCAGTCTCAACAGCTTGTCAGAATCACTCAAATAGCAGTCCTAACGCCTTGGCTTTTGAGGAGATAATAAAGATAATAATAAAGATATTACAAGCGCTTTTATTCCTACGGCTTGGATCAAGATTCGCGCACCACAATGACGCTTTGACGGGAAAAAAACTTTTACTGTATTAATAATAGTAAACTAGATTTTGACTTAGACTTTGTAAGTGAGCAGTCTAAAAGTAACCACCTTCCACGACACCAAACAAAACAGCTTGCTTATATTGCAACTTCTTGGGCTGCTGCCACAGAGCAACGATAGACTAACAAGTGTCCAACAGGAAGTGCACAGCAACGCTGTGTTTTTATGGCATAGTTTGACAACTACCGCCGTAAGCTGCTTTCTAGTGCTCGTTTGGCTATCTTCTTAAGTGTCGCTGCAATACTTACTCGGTCCGAGCTTAATGCTTAGTGTTTCGTACCTCTTGTTCCGCATCTTATTTTTGTAAGGTAGGTACAGAAAGGAGCCAACCCTTACACGCGTTTGTCACGGTGAGTAATCTTTCCACTCTTTGAATTACAAAACGTACGTAAGAATTCAAGGCGAAGCAAAAAAGCTGCAAGGAGTGGTGTAAATGTGCCTAAAAGATGGTTTTATTATGCGCTATTCATTTAAGCGATCACCATCCAGGTCGGACCATCTCCCTGAGACACCATCCATAGATAAAAAACGTTGTGGATTTGCTAAACTAAGCAACAAAATTACCTGGTTTGGCATTATCATAATCGCCTTTTCTACAAAAAAGGCAGAGAATCCTGGCCTTACAATTTTCTTTGATGGATTTATTCATATTTGAGTTTTTTTTACTTGAGTTTAGACCTAAATTCTCAAACGCCCAATGTAACTCTTAGGTTTCTAAAAAGTTAGTGCCGCACTTGTTTGTCGTATATCCAGTAAAAAGGAAGCCAAGAAGACAGGCTTTTTCGGAACGCCAATCTACACCAAAAATCACATTCAATAGTTGTTATAAAATTTTCTACGTGAAAGCCACAACAATGGAAGTCAGTAGGCCGTCCCAGGTGTCAACTGTCGTTGCCTGCAATAAGGTGGCGTTTTGAAGCCGCTCCCTAAAAACGTACCAGTGGCTTTAAAGTGGCACATCTGTGCACACAGAACACGTAAATCGCCATAGATTTTATGCTACAGACTTCCTTTTACACAGAAACCAAGCCCATTAGTACTTCCGTAGTACTGAACTCCTTTATTATCTGGGCCTGTAAATGGCAGTATCCCAGCCCTCGTGCTTCCTTCTGGTGGCATGGCAGTTAGGCACCGAAAGGGTGCTACAGCTGAACGATTTTTTTTTCTGTAAATGGCTATGATTATGCATCTGTCGACGTGTCTTTCCGCTCGATCCACGAATCACTCGTAATAGCTCCCCTAAGTTTTTGGCCAACAGCGTGGCCTTCTGCTCCTTCCTTACATTCCAAGAAAGGATGCATGGAACCACATTCGGCGCAAAATGCTTGGCCCCATACAGTAATTTACGCCAAATGACAAAGCGTATTTTTGTAGTTGTCGGAGGCCCGCAGCATGTGACACCGTCTGAGGTCCCGAACCGTGTGCATAAATGTTCCAACGTGGTCGGTCGTGGAGTCAGGCCAAACAGATTAATAGTGGTGATAAGTCTCAACTCTTATTGGTCTATCGTTATTTTGACACCCAAGATACTCCATATCGCCATAATGCTCACTGGCCTTCCTCAGTATTCGTTGTTCTCTATAAATTAATAATAATCATCCAGCTGCAAACCTCTCTCGCTGCATAGATCCCAGGCCACCCAAAGGGAGCATGGGGGCAGTTGCCCAATCGGCTTAGGCTCAAAACTTTGAGAATAATGCTTACATGTCTACTGAATAGTATGCTTGTTTTCTAACTCCTACTGTGCCGCACAGAAGACGTTTAGGCATTTCAATAACACCCCTGTTGCCATGGTCTTAAAAATGTCTTCCGAGAGGAGTCTTAAATCCTGCAATTCTAAAAAATTTGACATGTTCCAAAAAGATCAAGTAAAGCAACGTGACTGACCCCTTTGGACAGCTGACTGGAGTATAAGTGTGTAAAACTGGTGTAAACATCCTCCATAGCCTCATTTTTTAGTCTCTCGCAGACGGTAGCAAGTTTATGGTACCTAATCTGGTAAGAAAAAACATTTTCGTCAGGAGTTGTCGTCAAGTTAAAATAGGTTTAACTTATCACTGATCGCACTGATTGCAGACTTAGTAAATAATAGATGCTATGGTATGCCCAACCCTGTCCTCGTAAACATCGGCTATCCCCCAACCTGAATATACCTTAGCTGTTTGTATCAATCTTCTGAATACTGTAGATATTGTTGGTGTCATTGTCATGAGTGGATCGCAAACATACACAGCATAGCCTAACAACAAGGAACATGTGCACGAAAAATCAAGGGCTCCATACTTTATTTTTTTTATTTTTTTATCTTTTATTATTATTATTATTATTATTATCATTATTATTATTATTATTAATTTTTTATGTACGGCTGAAACTCGGGTGACCAAATTTATCAGTTAGTCTAGAGGCGCAGAGTACAATGCAGCGCGAGGCTCTAAGTGATGCTATTATTTTTACGGCTTTCAGATATTAGGACTTGCGTTTTTAAACTTGTAAACGGTTTATATCTACGCAGTGTTATATTTTGTCTATACACAGTGATAAGTCTATCTTGTATAAAACTGTTCATTCCAGAACACTCGGAGGCATCTTCAATCGCCGAAAGCGCAATTCCAGGCGACAAGCCCATCTTAAGATAAGAGCCTTAGATATTCCAAAAAAATGGTTAATTTTGTTCTCATTACACTTTTCACTGGATCACAGATCCATCTGAACAAACTAAAGTTATGTTTAGGTAAATCATTTTGTTGCTCAATATTCCCTCCCCTTCTCCTTGCTGGGATTAACAAAATCTTACGTGTTGCCTTTACGTTGGCTATCTCCTGCATGGGGATAAGCCGGCCCTCTTGATGTATCGAGTTGCAGCTGCAAGAGTTCGGTTGTTGCTGGCAAGGCTCTTGCAGGTGTCGATATACATCTGCAACAGGAGAAGTTGAACCTCACAAGCAAGATACTGACGGCCGTAAAATATCTGTGTTTCAGTTTACGTCATACTTGTGTTTGCTTCCATAGCCAAAGAGCGCCCACACTTACGCGGCCTCTGACACTGAGTTAGGGGAGGTATATATAATCCTCCGTATTCAGTTCTTCGAATTCAACCATCTTTACAGTTCAAAGCGCTCGACTTTAACAAGAGTGGGTGAATGCATTTTTCAAGAACCCACTGTAGATCGTCGACAAAAGTCAGGATATATTTGTTTCTAGATTTTATTTTTCGTAAGAGTTTGTGTGTCCGGTGACCGAATGCGTCATGGTGAGTTCCACTAATGGTAAGTTGTATTTGTCTACCCCAAATAATGATTGCACCGTAACTTATCCTTTGTGTTTCGGAGGCCATTTGGCCCATGAAGTCTTTCAAACTGCTGGCAGCATCATAAAGCGCCATTTACCTCCATTCGAATCATTCTACTCCATGCCAAACCGGTCAATCCTTGATAAGAGGCAGAAATTTTACATCTATACTCAGTTTTTTTCATGATAGTAAAAGCGCCGTAGGCAATCCAGAAAAAAACTGACCAATAAGCTCGTCACTTCATGGGCAGAGTAATGGTTGAAGCGCTCGTTCTGGCATATGTAAATGTGTGCAGCATGTCTGAAGAGCTAAATTCGGAACCAGAACTTTTTTAAATTCCTCCTTTTAAAACACAGCTATGGGAGGAACTCCGCAGATTTGAAGTACGTCTTTCCGGGAACATATGGTTCCAGTGTCACCACTACATTTTCAAAGAAGGCTGTCTAAGCCTACAGGCCAATTCGAACCTGAATAGTAGTTTATTAACAGACTTTGGCCCGACTAACTCCCTCCCGAAATTTTGTCTTGCCGTACCGATCTTCAAAACGATATTACTCTAAACGCAGTATCCTATGGCGGTCTACAAAACAGAGAAGCATCGAAGATTACAGGTTCCACAAATCTTGGAAAACAATCCCGGTACCCTGTCATTGGTGAATTTAAAGCGCCCAACACTAGCTGAGCCATTAACTCAAAGACAAGTTACTGTTCAGACTAGAATATCTTATATAAACAAGTAAAGACCTGCGCATGGGCGAACAACATTGTGTGGGCCCGTCACGAAGAGACTGGACCTTACCGTGGTGTGGCGGTTTGCGCACCTCAGCGACCCACTGATATATACCGGGGGGTGTCCTGCGACACTCACAGAGTCTCTCATACCAGGTTGGTCAATGGGTAGAGGTCTGACGAACACAGTCTCCTGGCCCTCCTGGTTGGGGGTTGGAACATGTGTGGCCACGTGTTCCGTAAAATTGGTGATGTACTTGCATTTCCAGCCCAACACCGCTGCCTTGCGGTTAGGTTTTTGAGCCAAAGGCTTTGGTTGAGGATCCTAATCGTCCTCCTGTCTAGGTGTGGGCGCCCTGGCAGTATCCCAGCCCTCGTACAACCATGACATTTACAGCTAACAATACTCTCATGCCACATCGGCCGTCGCGTGGTGCTATCAGCCGCGTCGCCTTACTTGCTGCATACAGCAGGGCGGGTAAGCGAAAACATGCTACTGCTGACGCCTCTCTTCTTACACTTTCACGTTTTCCGTCCTCCACCCTCCCCCACCCAAATTTGAATACTTTCTTCGCAGGTCCCAGCTCTAAGACTGACCGTTTGCTTGCCCTGCATCACACTCAGCTGCAGGTTCTGTGCGTCCGAGTTCAGTCACAACCTTAAACACTTCGAATTCTGCTTTCAAACCCCGAAATCCTGTGTACTTAGCCGCCTTCAATGTTTGCATACTGAAGCAAGCAGGTCAACAGGTGGCTCTTGCTCGTACGCTGGATTCCCTGTGCATTGATGTATGTTGTCTGTCAGAAACAAGGATGCAGGACGCAAGTAATGTGATCGAACTGACTGCCCCCTCGCTCTCTTCCAGGTTCCGGCTGCGCACCTGTGGTGATGCATAGCCCACGGCAGCTGGGTATGTGGGGGTGGGTATTGTATTGAGCGACCGAGGGGAAGCGTCTCTGCTTGATTGGATACCCGTTGATAGTCGCCTCTGTGCGGCTGGTTTGTCAACATCTGAGAGAGGATTCAGAGGAAGTGAGGTCCATCGCACCTTGTTTATTGTGTCTGCTTACGCCATAATTGACTGTAGCTCTGAATCTGCCAAGGACAGTTTTTATGACGCTCTAGGTGCCGTTCTACAGCAGGTTAAAAGCTCAGATATCGTTGTGGTTGCTGGTGACATGAACGCCCAGGTAGGTAGACTAAGTGCTGCTGAGGACCGATTGGGTGGTCGTCTTGGATTGGACACGAGACGCATGGACAACGGGATCGCTTGCTTCAAATGTGTGCCGATCACAGACGGTTCCTTTACAGTACGAATTTTCGGAACAGCAGAAATCGCTTGACAACGTGGTGCCCACCAACAAACCAGCCCCAATTTAAATAGACCACATCGCTGTCAGTTATCGGTGGCGAGCGTCGATTACCGCCTGCCGCTTCTTCTGGAACACCAGCGTGGACTCCGACCATGCACTTGTACGCTGCTGCTTTTTATTGCGCTTTTCAGGTGTACGCAAAACGCACACAACTCGCTTAGCCATTGAGAAGCTAGTGGACCCAGAAGTCAAACGAAATTATCAGAACCAGCTCCTCAAACGCCTGCCGGACGGTACGATATCGGATATAAACGCTCACTGGGAAAAGATATCCAAAGCGCTACTCAAAGCCGGAACGTCTGTTTACGGTACAATCCAGCCAATCTAATGCAAACATTGGATCTCTGATAGAACTGTGTCTTTGCTGGAGACCCGGCGACAGATCCCTCCTGGCCGCAATCACAACTCAACCAGACGCACCATCCGACGCCAGGTGAAACTGAAGATCCGTACAGACCGAGAAGCTTGGTGGACCCGAAAGGCCGAAGAAATGGAAGATGCAAAGAATGCTGGTAATGTCCGCAAGCTGTTCCACTTGATTCGTTTAACTGGTTATCGGAAACCTCTTGTCAGCGAAATAATCAGGGACCAAAATGGCTTTCGGATATGCAGCAAAGCAGAACGTTTGGGTCGATGGACACAGTACTTCGAGCAGCAATTCAGCTGGCCACTCGATGCCTCCAATCCAGAATCCTGGCCTTCAACGCAAACGTGGACCGTGAATCTGGAGCCGCCTCCAGTCTCGGAAGTGTCCGAGTGTACTTCTCTACTCAAGCGTCATCGTGCTGCTGGTCCTGACGACCTTCCACATCCTCCTTTTAAGGATAGCGGTGGGCTTCTCAGCCAGTGCCTGTCTAGCCTATTCGGGTCCATCTGGGAGAAAGAGACCGTCCCAGACAACTGGGGTGAATCGATAATAGTGCCCATTTTCAAAAAGGGTACTCGCAATGAATGTAGTAACCACAGAGGTGTTAGTTTGACTCCCGTTGTGATAAGGCTTCTGGCCTCACTGATTCTTCGTCGTCTAACGGTGGCACGCGAAACCTTGACTCGTGAGAATCAAGCGGGATTTCGACCGCGTAGAGGCTGCGTTGACCACATCTTCACACTCCGTCAGGTGTTAGAGCAATGCCATATGTACAGACGAACCACAACCTTGGTATTCCTTGACTTCAAGGGTGCGTTCGATTCTGTCGATCGGTCGGTGCTGTTAACTACACTTGCTCAACAGGGTATGCCCCAAAAGTTAGTGAACATAATCCTATTCCTATATTCGCATACTTCTGGGCGATCATTATTATTATTATTATTATTATTATTATTATTATTATTATTATCATTATTTCATCAATGATGAAATAATGAGGCGAACGCTGGAGGGTCTTCAAAACCCCGGTGTTCAAATTGTTGCTGGTGAGAGCTTTCTCGATCTGGAGCACGCAGATGACATTGCCCTCATCTTTGAAGATCAAAGCTAAGCATAAGCCCTGTTAAATAGACTGACCACCATCATACCATCTTTTGGCATGCGCCTTGCACCTTCTAAGTGCAAAGTCACGCTTCAGAACTTTCAGTCTCCGAACATATCCCTTACAATTCAAGGAGAATCACTGGAGATTGTGGAAAACTTTACATACCTCAGTAGTTGTATTCGCTCTGACGGAAGTGTGTCTGATGAAGTCAGTGCAAGAATCTCAAAGGCTCGAATCACGTTTGCTAATTTGCGTCACTTGTGGCGTCAAAAAGGTATCTCACCAGATCTTAAGGGTCGTGTGTACCAGGCTACAGTAAGGGCTGTGTTGTTGTATGGGTGCGAGACATGGTCTTTGCGAACAGATGATGTGAGGCGTCTTCAGGTTTTCGACCACCGATGCCTCAGAAGCGTGGCTGGTTTTGGATGGCGTCAGCGTGTTAGTAATGAAGTGATTAGAAAACGGGTATTCGGTTGTGCTGCAGGTACTTCAATCCGGAAAAGTATCCAGCACCACCGACCCTCGATGGCTCGGTCATGTGCTACGCATGCCGAAACACCGTCCACCGAGACCAGTGTTGTTCTCCGTGCCTCCTTCAGAATGGCGCAAACCGCGAGGTGGACGACGCATGACTTGGCAGAAGGGCGTGAAAGAGATCACGAAGCGTTTGTGTGTTGTGGTGTTGTACGCCTTCCAGAATGGGGCCCCCGTGACCTCACCTGTGCTTGGCTGGAGACGTTGCAAGAAATGGCGGCTAATCAATGTCATTAGCGTTCGTGCTGTCAGTTTCTTTCCATATTGTCTGATTGAGCGCTTGGATGTGCAGGCACCTCAGAACGCTTGACATAGGCCAGCACTACGTCCCCTCCCTCACCCACACTTTTTCTCTTCTTTTCACTCAAGGGCTTTAAATATAATTAGACGAACCTTATGGTTGTACGGCAGTGAAGCATCAGTGTCAGCACTGATGTTGCTGTCTTTGATGCTGATGATGATGATGTGGGGCCGGAGGCCTGGTTTTTATCCTTTTTTCTCTGAGTCGACCGACAACACCTTGCTTATTTACGTGACCGAGCCAACCAAGCTAACGACAACCTAGGGATTAATGTTTTTCTTCGTGTGACAGGCACCATAAGATAACAGTGTACATTCATATATAATGTGCGCTGAACAGAACTTCCGCACCTCTTAGGGACGACCGTGGACTGTTCATTACTTCACGTAAATAATTCCAGCTATTTTCGGCGTGTTTTCATGGAGCAGATAAATACACAGTGCCATACGTTTTCCACACAAAAATAAGTCCCCACGACAGTTCGCAAACGGCAGTGGCTAGACAACAAACCAAAAGGTCAAACCCACACCCAAAGAAGATCATGGTTATTTTGCCGGTCCATTCCAGATAACAGCGATTTCCATTGGTACAAACGTGACTAAAACCCTTATGAAAACAAAAGTTAGGACCTTTAGCTGGCTTGTTATCGCGTGCACGTAGAAAACGAAGGGGAGTCTACAGACAAATCAACCTCCACCTTCTTCGTTTGTACGGACTACGAACAGCGGTAGACAAGGTAATCAGCATTGTTGAGAGTGACAACTCCCGGGCCATTCTCTCCTCTGAAAACGTTGCTTACATTTTGTTATATTACAAATTGTTCATACCCTTCATCACTTCCTACTCCGTGGACGTCGCTTATTGCATCCCCTACTCTTTTTCACTCCACTAGAATAACAGCAACATATCCAGCTACAATACTTACACTATCTCTAAGAACAGACATTTTCATTCTACATTCACAAAAACCGGCCATTAAAACACAGACCAGTAAACTTGACACTGGTAGCTTCGAACTCGCAACTCACGATAAACTTTAGAAAATATCAAAATCTTCACATTGCTGCAGATAATATCAAAAGACTTGCAAAGCTAGTAGGCTCCCAACGCCCAGAGTATAGGTGGTAAAAGATCGTGTAGTATATGTTTACGGAGACCTGGAAGCTCATGATAACACTACATACCTACATGCGTAAGGCTACCTTATGTTGTAGGCACTGAGGTGTAGGTGTGTAAGCTAGACTGCGAAGGTCCATTTTGCTCCTCACAACACTACTACTGACCTGCGGCCAACTACGTCCACGCACTGTGCCCAAAACAGAAATTATAGCGCTGGAGGGCATACAGCATACAGTGGTACCAGAATTAGGCGACCTCAGATGCATTAGCCGATGCTAATGCGTGGACCAGTACACACGCAAATATAGAGAGGTACACCTGGAAATGAATTTTATTTTACCAAATGCTGAAAAAGTTTTGCCCAGAGGAATATTTTCCGTTCAAAACAGAATGCGTTCAAACTAGAAAGCCCCTCTATTTTGCGTCACTATGAGGGCTATCAAAATTGGATATCATCACAAGGAAGCGAGGGCAAGTCACTTCTGGATACCGTACAAATTGTACAGGATAAATATCTGTGGTACACTCATTTGCATACCGATTTGGCTTCGGAGGGAGACTCAGCTGGAACCCAGATGAATCTCTCGCCTGTGATATTCTCCAAATGAATGTGCTGCACAAAGGCCGCCTCATGTTTCAATTGGCACAATAATCGAGATATCGCAGTATATTTTCTTAAAGCAAACTACTAACAAGGTTGCTGAAAACGCTTCGACAGCCCACGACCGGTTTCGCTTTTCTTTCGGCTCATCAGGTAGGCGCAGTCCCCGAGTTTCCACCAACCTGATGTTCCACTTGAACTCAAATTAGACAGATCTCGACAAACACTCATTTGCATTCTAGGCAACATAAACGAGAGATTCAGTTGGGTTTCAGGTGAGTCTCCCGTCAAAACCAAATCTGTATGCAAGTGAGTGTATTTCGCTAATTTCGTGCAATTTGGGTTCAAGTAGAACATAAGGTTGATGGAAACTTGAGGACTGAGGATGAGCCCCAAGAAGGGCTGTCGAAGTTTTCGGCAACCCTATGAGTAGTGTATTACATCTGTGGTACACTTTAGACATATGTAGGAGCACTCCAACATATGGAAACTCATGTGCCAAACTTCCGAGGCCAATTCATCGAAAAGGACAATTCAATGCTTTTGACTCATAAAAGCAGCTGAAATAGGTTAAGTGATGTGCTTTTATCAGCTTGAGCCTGTCGAGGGACCAAATATTCCCACACCAGTGACTCACTGTGTTCGGTCAGTGCGTAAAAGCCCTGTGGATTGACTGCAATTAGAAAACATATTCACCTCTTACTCGAATTTAATCCAGAATTTCAAAGTAGGGAAGTTCTTCATCCTTATGTATATGCATATGCGTGGGCGTACACAAGCACCATAAGGATGTACCCATCTTAAGTTGGTTTTGGTGAATGATGTGGGGAAAATATAGGTATTTGTCTATTTTGAGCACTGGAAGTGGATAGAAAACTGTATATATGTGCCACAGAGCAGAGAACATTTGTGATAATCGTGGGGCGTCTCAGATTTCACATTTATCAAGAACCAAAGAAGCGGCCAAAGAAGCTAACAAGGTGATATATGAGCATAACAACTATCAAGCTCCCAAGGATAATGTGGAAGTGGCACTAACCTGCACATAAACGTTTAACTCGCCGGCAGCTTCTGTGTGCACCCTATGATGCTATAAAAAAATGTGTTCCAAGTTATCATGAAAAACTGTTCTTACGACTTCGTTTGCCATTCCAAGCCCGGCCATGGTGCGCAAAGTCCTAGACGTTACTTCTCACAACCCAATTTCACAAGTTCTACCGGTAATTTCATAAACTTGCCAGGTTCCTGATCACCGAATCGGTAGATTTAAACAAACAACTTCAGGTGGGCTCAGATGCAAGGACGTCAAGCTCCATTAAATATCGCCTAGCTTCACGTACATGTAAGCTGTGAAGGTCCATTCCAACAGCAACAACAGAGTAGTCATAAGGATTTTTGATGAACTCTGCCTGCTTATACATCGATGGGTGGCTCCAGCTAGTAACATTCTCAAGCATGCTTTGGGTGCTAACTGGGGCACCTTGGCCCTCGGTTGGGTAAAATCTGTGGATGAAAATCGTCTCGTGTTGACTCATGTTACCACCATGAGGAGCACTGGGAGATGGAAAGTCGACAGAAACCTATTAATATGAATTTTTAGTGAAAAAGCGGGAATGACGCTTGGAAATGTTTTTATTATTCAAAAGGAGAGGAGAGGGGACCCTGGTTTTACCAGGGCTAGTTTGTTGGAACCCATATATCCTGCACGGAGTCGGGCAGCGTCGCGGCCCAGGAAGAATCTAGACGGCGCTTGAGTGTGACAAAAGTACTGTTCCATGCCACCTCCCCAGGGAGCTTGTTCCAACGGCCAGGTATTCCATGGCTTTCGCCGTTCCATAGATTCTGCCTACCAGAGAGCGACACCAAACAGAACAAGTAAGAACAATGTCGGCTTGATAGCAAGAGCAAACAACGTTTTTTCGACGGCCGGACAGAACAGATAGAATTGAGCCTGCAGGTGGTAATGAGGTTAGGGGAATGGAAACGTAGTGGAGCGCCATACGCAATCTTGGTACGGCTGAAGACGACCAAAAATGATGGGCTGTTCAAAGGCTGTTTAAGAAAAGGCTCAAAATTAGAAGTAACAGGTTAACGGCTTTATGGGGTTGCTGTTTTGTCTCGCATTGAAGCATTTTTCGTGTGACACCTTACCTCACTTTTCGGCTAAACCCTTCACTGCACTAAAAGCATAGTTTGCCTCGCCCGGGAGCTTTTCATGTTGGGACGGAGACAAGCTATGTCCATACAACTTGGACTCGTAAATTTTGCCTCTCAGACTGGGCAAAACCTCGTAAAATACCTCGGGACATTTTCATTGGCGTAGATGCTTCTGTGGTCACGCAGGGAGAACATGCTTACTGCAAAACATAAGTCTGTACTGTGTACAGGAATTAGCCCGGGGAAACTGGTGTGTATTATTTCGATATATACATGGAGTGTGCCATCAGAGTGACGTCCCTTGATTGTCCGCGGACCTATTGAGTCCTGCCGTGTGTGTACGCGCGAGCTTTTCCGCCTTATCGATTTGCGGGTGCATTCACTGTACGTAATTTGATAACACCATGGGAAATCACATGCGGCCACTTCAGCTCGACAGTTGCACAAAAACTACTTGACCCGGTGTGAACCGAGATCATGCATGTGGCACTTGGTGCAGGTGGTCTCAGCGTAAACGGAATCGACGGAAAGTGTTTAGTGTACTTTTACTGATCAAATTGGATGAGGTAGTTGGATAGTGAATTGAGTAACGTAGATGTTTTCTTAAAATATTCAGGGCGTGACCTAGCAAATGTCTTTTGGAGTGACTGAAATACCTTCAGCTTATGACTGTGCGCCGTGATCTTAGATGACAGTCCGATGATTCTTCGGGTAGCATGTCCATATTTTTATTGAGGCTAAACCCATGGGCAACTCGCGAGCCAAGATTTTGCGTTGGTCTCAGTGGTAGCAGTATTAACATACTTAAGCATATGGATGCCAAGGTTTCGTTCCCGATCAGAAACCTCGCCGCACTGAGCAACAACCTCCTATCTATCTCTGGCTGTAAAATACAGCGTAGGTCTTTTTGAAGCCCTCTTTTCTAGGGTATGTCATATGAGGACACGGCAGGGTATGTTGCGTCCCTTGCCACAGCTTTTGTGCGCATGGAGAGCAAAATGTGCTATATACTAAGGCCTGGTGACGTTGCTGGTAGATTGTACAGGTGCTTTTCCAAGCCCCTTCCGCTCGCACAACATAGACGCATCCCAGTTAATGTATGATTGGAATAGCACATAACTAAAACTCATGACTAAGAGTTTCCGATTTTTCCTGTCGACAACGTCTCTGTAGTATAGGCGGCAAGCCTCGGCTTTATTGTTTTCTCAAACGTGCTTGTTCTTTCGTCAACGAAAAAGAGTATTTTGGTGGTACGGAAACTCAATCTCACGAACATGTTCTTTAGGTACTCATCAGCGGGGTTGAACCATGTACCAGTCCAGGTTGTCTAAAATCATTGTTTCATATTATTAGAATCACTGACGTGAAACAGGCGGGTCGATATTTAAACTGGTATTTGCCATTGCCACTTTCTGAACTGGCGCCACAGAAGCCATCTTTCAATATCTGATGGCCTCGTCTGCTTCAGCGAATGATTTAACCGTGGTTTTTGCCATTTATAGGGGATTTCCCCTAAACACAGCTCCTTATGTTTTGTGTGAATGGACCTGTATCCAATGCGTCCGATCCTGCGATACCTAGTCGGTCATTCAAAGGACATTGTTTAGCGTCCCACATATCGTTGGGAACCCACCCACATCCGCATTGTGGACCTCTCTGACGCTTTAAGTAGCACCCCGACTTTTATTTTTGTTTTCTGAACCTTCTTGGTCACCCCTAACCGCTCTTCCTGTTTCCCTCCTGCAGTTTGCAAGTAGTTGTAGAAGACTTGGCGCCCAATGGGTCCCCTGGAAAGCAAAATCTTACAGTGTTCTCGACACTGGTAATCCACCTCTTGGGTTATTGGTTTGCCACTAGATACCTAAGCCTCAATTGAGGCCACTGAGAGCGAACATACCCATTCCACATGTAACTTTTGAGCTTTAGGACGCTCCTCCTGCCGGCCACCACGGTGTGCGACCACCAGCTCCTATAATCTAAGGAGGCGGATTGGTTGTAAACTATCAATCTTATCCCATATGCTTTGTGCTTTAGTTTCACTGGAAACTTAGAAATCAGAGCATAAGTTTTCTACGAGTAAAATGTCAATTTCGAAACTGTATGGGAGCTTGTTGCGTGCTAAACTGTACTTTTGAACGCAACGTGTTATGGTCACCCTTACACCGACGAGTGCTCACTTCCAATTTTCCCACCACACCTGGTCGTTTGGTCAACACCGGGCGGCATTCCTTGCAAGATTAAGTCCACGGGGACAGAGTGGAAGGCGATCAGCGAACATGTTTGGCGGGACCGGTATATGGCAGAGACGTTGGAAACCTTAGCTGTCAGCGTCCACATGATGCTGAAGAACCCCAAAGGAGATGGATTGGTAGCTGTACGTCTTTTCCTTCTGAATAACTACACTGGATAAATGCCACTGAGAGGTTACCGCTTTAGAGTGCAGTGCTTCGGAGAACTCCAGTCTTTTTTGCTCCAGTCGAATCGCTTCTCACCCTTACGCTCAGAACATCCCCAGAATCAACCAAAATTGAACAGTTAAACATTTATGGACTATACACGTTTCCCAGTACTTTACCATTGCATAATTGGTAGCATGCACTCTATGAAGTACTCCAGTAATAAACCACTACTGGCTTTAGTGGTTCCAACTAGCCCCTCCCTACAGTGATTCTGCACCGGCAATCAGGAAAACAATCCCCAGTTTATCTCTCAATGCAGATAGTGAGTTGACGGTCTTGTAGGGGATCGGGTAGATAGGCATAAGAAACCAGACAAAAGTCTTACTTTACTAAGTGCATATAATACCTGCTCGACCTGCTTCGATCACCCTAGTCCAATCTAATTTGGAGGTGTTGGGCTGTAGGCACACGAGTTGACGTTATTGAGCCCATGGTGACAAGAAAAAGAAATCGTACAGGTTTTCCTGCTGGCAATAATGATTTATAATAATAATAATAATAATGTTTGTTCCCAACTTGTGAGTGGCATGCCGTGAGGCATGATCATAAGGTTACAGTCCGAATAAAAGCATGACTGGTGGGGATTGTATGTACAGGGGTTATGGGAAAAGGGACAACGTCATAGGCGGCGGCACTATCCGATGTAGACGTGGTCATCACTAAACCAGCACGGGCAGGGAGGCACAGTTACTATGCTTTTTTTGGAGAGCACATCAAGCAAGATCAGATCGGTAGGATTTGAAGGTGGCGGCCAAAAACTAAGCGAGGGAGGGCAAAACAAGAGGCTTCCTGTTTGACACATGACAAGAAGAGTGTAAATGGTTGAAAATGAGGAACCAGAACATCAGATCTGGATCAGATCCGGCTGGATGACGCCAACTCTGCTGAGTTGGCGTCATCCAGCCGGTCAAGTTGAACTAAAACCTAAAGCCACCGCTGAGGTCTCGTGGCCTTGGACTGTTGGGCTCATGGCCAGGGTCATAAAAGGCGTAAGTGGGAATGGTGAAGTGGAGGGATTAGTAAAGCGGATAAATGGTAACATGATCCTCAGGATCATGGTGTACAGTGAAACTGTAGAGACTCACTGGTGTCACTGTTGTGGGGTCGGGCATAATATTTCCTTGGAAGAGTGAGATGGTGCCAACACACGAGCCAGAACGCGAACTGTACAGAAAATTATTGATTTTTGTTGGGAGCACAGACTAAAAATCCACCGAGATGGTTAAATTCGAACGACAGGTTCAGCAGTTTGGAATGAACATATCATGCCGGCATCTGGGGCCAGGTGGGGAGCTTATTTGTATTTGCAGCTAATAGAACGAATGAGCGAGGGAGTACGGTCGAGAATTGAAATGGAATAGTTGCGGGTGTGCAATCAAACTGGGTGTGGCAGTGCCGTGCCATCATTGGCCTGACACTTCGGTTTTCGGACAGCCCCGTAACGGACGTCAAATTTAAGGTCATTGGGCTGGGATGTGCAATTCTTTGAGCAGCGGGATTCTTTTCAGGCTGGCCAAGGAACCAAAGGTAGAACGAAACCGATATAAGATCGCAGGTTTTTTTCGGTCCGGTTGGGGATCCTTGTGGGTGTAGATTCATAGGCCAGGTGGAGTGGACAACAGCCAACCAGGTCGTCCATACCTGATATTGCTGAAGTTCAAAGCTTGGGAGGACGAGGGAATGGGATGGGATTAGCAAAGCATGGTGAGCTTGAGGAGACATCAGATGGGATAATGTGCATTGATATATATATATATATAGAGAGAGAGAGAGAGAGAAAGAAAGACTTGACATCTACCGCTATTAGGGTGGTGACAGTGAGTGATTATATGAGATGGGATAGGGATGGATTTGCACTTAGTCAACTAGCAATCAAGCAAGGGTTGGGTTTGCTAACATATGATAGTGAATAACAAGAGATCTAGCGCGAACCGGTATAAGCACGCAGAGAGGTAGTGTGGTTGGGGAAATCAGAGGCATAAATACCGACGAGGGTGAACTTCCGAGATGATGGGCTAGCTTGTCTGGTATTTATTACTTGAGTTGGGCAGTACGATAACCTAGGAGAGAAAGTAAGTGTATGAGAAATAGTCCCCAGTCCCCAAAGCACTGCTATCAGCTTCAAGTTAACAAGTGGTGCATGGCGAATAAATAGTCTTTGGGCACTTGTCTTGCATGCTGGTAACAGAGGGTTAGGAACCTCTGTTTACATATATTTATCATCGTATATGTTCACTCCTGGGAGAAGCAGGTAGGTGCGCGTGTTTTGTTTGGTAGACTGAGTGGACGTTGGTGCGGTACAACCCCAATTACGACGAAGGCGGTTACAGCTCCGTACGGTGATGTTAGCCATGGGCATCACAGAGTCAGCAGGCTATCCCATCTGCGTGTTTTTTACGAACTTCTTTCTTCTCCTTTTGTTACACACGAAAGCCCAGTTTCTTCTTTTTTTCATAGTCTGTAGTTTATAGCTTTGCCGGTTAAATGACACAACCGGGACGAGTCCTGCCCAGCAGCAGCAAACAGAAACAATAGTGCTATTTTATTGGTTTCCTGAACCAACCAAAACCAGAAATCGGATCATTGTGTGCATACTCCCTGTATGCACCTGCGGTCAGTGAGAGACTGCAAACGTTTTGCAAAACAAATTCCATGCGGATTGCCCCGACCATGGCAAATCACTCGCGTATGTGTCCTCCAGAGAGTGAAATAAACCAAGTAACGAGAATCAGCCGGTTACCGACTTTCAAAAGGTGGCGCCTGAAGTGTTGATTCGGAAGGAGCTGAACGCTTCTTCGCCAACCAGTCATGTTTTTCTTTCCCTAGCCTTCAATCCTGCTCGCGGCATACAGTTGGCGTGTGAATTATCCAGTGCTTGGGTTGTTCCAAGCACGTGCGTACCTAGTTCTCCAGACTACTCATGAGTACCCATCTTTCTTTAACTCTAACATGGCCAACAGAGCTAAATTTGGCGAAGAAATTTTTTCAGCTTACACCCTGGTGGTCGAGAGCTTTCGTACCCAAAGCCTTCATGAACATCACCTCACAAAGGCTTCCTCAATTTTTACTATTTCTTATCAAATACCTCGCAAATAGCGTTTCCTTATATAAAGTTTCGTGTTACATCCCGTGTCTCGTTTTTATCTCCGTTGTGCCAGAACACTTGGTACTACCGAATGAATACTTACAACCGTGCACAGCCCTATTGCCTCGCCTTAATCGTTTCTATCCAAGACACACTAGTTGAGTCTTTTTGGTCCTGCGTTGTATGGCAGCCTTCACAGTTCTACTCCACATTTGAAAACCATATTATTAGGCACACTGGTTTAGAAAACTCATACTATTCTTAAGCCGCTTAAGCGACGCCCACGGAATGCCAACACTTCATCTGGCTGGCCTTCTGCACCCGGTCTCAAAAGAGTCAACAGTGGAGCGTATGTTTCCATTCCGACAAGCACATACGCACATACTCACCATGACACTATGATCAATTATCATCTACCTTGTCCCAACTGAAAACCCAAATGAGTTGGTTTTGCTTCGTATTGATTGCGTTTCCTTAAGCTGGCTGGCAACGCAAGAAGAATTTCATGGATAAAAAAGACAACGCACATGCCCTAAGACACACCGGAGCGTGTACAAGGAACCCTAGACAACTAGTTCGGTAAGCACACAAATGGGCATGCAGAGGTATGTAAACAGGTGGCTAAACAAAAAAGTTATAAAACAAAATGACGCAACAGACCACTCTTCGGTACGTGCGACGCCCTTAAAGCCTTTGATCTCGAAAGCAAAAATCTTTGGTGAATGTGCAGCAATCCTGTGCATTCATAACCCATTGCACCATATTTACGACTGTTTTCATTCGACTCAGTTAAAATTGCTGAACACGAGTTTAAATTTTTTCTGTCTTCTTCCGCCAGGGTGTTTGGGATTCATCGTCTAGGAAGATTTTCGTTGAGAACTCGGATATTCCTCTCTTTTCGACCTCCGAGTTGGCTGAGCACGTTGGAACTGTTTATACCAGGGATAGAATTTATGTACAAGCATTGCATTATTTTCATTTTCCGCTACTGTTATGAAATCAACAGATATACCTGGCCTACCTTGAGAGTAATCGGAGGCTGGGGAAATCAAAAAGTTTCAGTAAGATAGCTGGAAGTACGCAAAGCACCAGTATACCTGCCTGGGATTGCAGTGACAAAATTTTGCGTAACTCCGTTAAGGTTTAGAGACCTGAGTTAAATGATGTCTTTTACGACCGCCTGCCAATGAAGCAACGACCAATGAAAAGAAGTTCAAAGCAAGCCATCTACTGTTGATATACCAAACCCAGTAGTTTGCAACTGGAAATTTTCCATAACATCACCGCTCGGGACCTACATTACTGCAGCTAAAGACGCCGTGTGATTTTATTGAAGTTTACATTTCCTGGTAAGTTAATAATCGCTTTCTCAGGACAAAGCTTCAAGAATGTAGATGCATATCACTGGTACGATCGGGTAACGACACAACGGCCATATGTGCTTCTTCCAGACGCAACCGATTACCTTAATTTTATAGTTCCACGCACAAGCGCTGATGACATGCATGATGCCAATGCATTTCTGCACACTTAATTTTAAATCAGTCAACTATGAGGTGTGAATAGAGGTTCCATCGATGCTCGTCATACAGACAGTGGGCGCTGAGCCTAAAGTCAGATTCTTTTTGTTAACTCACCTGCAGGCTGTGTCACAACTAGGACGTACTGCAATGCACTCACCTAACTCACTGCTCGTCGCTTGTACATCACATGCGGGCACTTGGATAATTGCGTCCAACAACTGCCCACAGATTTTTCGTGAAAAAGCTGCTGCGCAGTGCAGACAAACTCCGAGTACAGCGGATAATATTTGGTCTGGATTGTATACGTCTTTTTCTCGTTCAAGGCACCTACGACCACAACCGCCGAGGCTGCGGCATAGCCGCGTCGGTACAAGGTGAGACAGGTGTGTGGATCCTGATGCATTCTACCAAGATGCTCCAAGGCCCCTAACAGTTTATCCAGTGCATGCGTTTGTTCCCACTATCCTGTCATTCGACAACTGTGTTCGGCGTTTTCCAGTGCCTAGAGGGTATTTCTCTCATTCATATTTTCTGTAGATTAATGTTGTTTGTTCTTTGATTTTAATTTGTTTGAACACCGAATGCTGATTGTGCTTGTTATCAAGTGCTGTCATCACCCCTGCACGGTTAACAAATGCAACCGGGCAGGTCAACAAATATGAATCTTTGGAAACTCAGACTCACAAGAAATTCAAGACAATTAGGTGTTCAGGAGAGCATGCCGCTAAGATGGTAGCCAGTGGCCCTTAGGAACGCATGTAGTAGATGACGGTGAAAGTGAATCGAAAACAGGGTGAAAGTGCAACCTCAGGCAGATTAGTAATTGACGGGTTTGTAGTCTGCGGATAAACAGCGCAAACCGGAAGGGCTCGGAGCGTCAGTCATTCTATCACGCTGGCTAATACAATAATAGATATTGCCTGTGGTTCGGGAAAGATCCGCAGGCTTGTCCCGTAATGAGTGCACATCTGCCTCAAGTGTTGTCCCCAAATCGCTGGCTTTCCTTGGCAGTGCGCGGCTGTTCATCCCAAGCAACTCACAAGTTACTACGCTACGCTCTGGACTTTAACCACAATGTGGAAGTCTAGCCCGCTGCTTCACAACCGGCGCTGCCCCATATTTTCTGCTCATGCATAGAGCGCCTTGAAAGCTTGTAGTTTGCAGCGTGTCACGAGTACCAATACTTTTGAAGGCCTATTAGTATTACGTAGCCATTTCTTATCACACTCCGTCTACTGTATTTCTGATTAGCGCTACATTCCTATCCACCTCAAAGTTTGTAAAAACTCTGGGCAGGTTTTACACGGTGTTAGTCTCGGAAAGTTAAAATCTACAGATTTCAACGGCCTCTTGCATGGATCACGCCTCACCCCAACGCGGAAACCAGGTTACTTAAACCGGCAATTTCTCATCATCACCTCCAACTTCTACAGAAGTTTTCAAAGCATCGTACTCGACTCCTTAAATTTCTTGCTGTATATCAGTTACGCCACAGACCTGATCTTAGGCTTTCCTGTCTGCTTGTCTGTTATTTAAATTGACATTGCACCTCAAGTCCATACAGTCTGACAGTTAGTCCAATCTTGACTGTCCCTCACCATGGTCTACTGACGAGAGCTTATTTTTCTGCCTCAAAATATTAAGCTGTTTGGCATTGACTTAAGACTTTCTGTGGGGATGGAATTTTTCATCAGTTTTCCTTCCCGTACCGCGGACCTAACCACTCCCCGCCATCCGTGATGCACCCCCAAAAGACATTTGACTGTTGCCTGTCTTTTGAGTAAAAACAATTGTCTTGCGCCACATCTCACAATAAATGCTTTTTTCTTGAAAAAACGCAAATCCCTTCTAAGATATAAGGTATTTTTCACCGTTCAATTCTCTGATCTTAGAGCGTGTGTTTATTCACAATGCCCCCAAAAGTATAGTAGCTCACCGACCAGCTAGCTCATAGGTGCCGCCGGTAAACACCAGTCCTTTCAGGTAAGCCTGATCAAAGTACGTGGCCGAAGACCGCCATATTTTCCTCTTCAGGACATATTTCTGCAAGTTTTATCCCAGGCGTAGCCCAGCAGAATTTTTGCTCACACTTTCGATGAGGTTTGACCTCACCCGGAAGCGGCAAATAAAGATATGCTTAAGTTTTATTGCGAGTGTTTAATCAGGTGGTTAAAATTAGAGCGTGCTTGCTGCTCAAAGCATTTCACCTCCTAGCCAAAATGGCCTCAAACATAACTTCTGCTACGGGGCTGTCCAAAAACCGAGGTTTGTGAGGCCAATAATGGCACAGCATTGCCATACCCAGTTTTATAGCACACCCGCAACTGTTCACTTCCTACACTTGACCCTACCAATAACTGCAATTACGAACAAACTCTTCACCTGGCCCCAGCTGCCTCAAGAACGCACCCTGATCTCATTTCAGTTCGACATTTTCGCCAAAATAAAAAAGCAGTAGTAACGGTGCTTTCCTGCCCGTGCCGGTTTAGGGGTGACCAAGTCTACATTGGATAATGTCCACTGCTTATGACACTATCCTTGTTCCGCGAAATCCCCTGTACCCACAAATCCTACCAGCCATGCTTTATCCTGACGGTAACATTATGATCATGCCTGACGGGATGCCACCAAACCTTTGGGAATATACATTATTATTACAAAACAACCGGGAGAGGCAAAACCGGGGACTGTGCTTATAACGAGATGAGAAATTCACGGAAACTTAGGCACTGAAATATTACCGCCGGTCAGATGTGAACGCTTTAGTGAGTAAAAGTGAGTGGTTTAGGATGGGTCAAAAGCATTCAACAGGATGATGTATCATAAAAAGCTGCCATTTCAGGCGCCTCTTTCCTCCGCCTAACATTTCCAAATGGTAAGGAGCAAGGTCGCACGTACTTGAAAAATAGGACGGCCCGTGCCCTGAGAAACGGTGGCCAAGACGTTATAACCCGTCCTGAAATTTTTAACCATTCTTCCATTTCCAGGATCGTCCACTGCCAATCAAAACAGTCCGTAAGCCAACCTCATACCAAATCCTTATCCATGTTGATCGCCTCCAACTCTACAGGACTCTCCTAATAAGTATCTTATAAGTCCGATCAAAGCCCCGGTGACCAGATGCTTTCTGAGCAAAAATGCCACGGATGACAAGCAGTATAGACTCCTTACTCGGAGATCCGACAGTGTTTTCCCGTCTGAAATCAAAACGGCAGTAAATGATGCCGGGCACTCAATCGAGGTAGTCTACCTGGACGGCCAAACGGATTCTCGCCGGGTCTCTGATGTCTTCCTGCTTTAAATGACCGCTACGTTGGCACCAGTGGATCGATGTTTTGGCTGTCCATCTTTTTCTTGTCCTGCGGGACTAAAACTATTGTCTGCATTACTGATCACATGTGGAGACATTTAAAAGGCATCATAGATCCCACTCTCCTCTTGCTCATTAGCAACGCCTTCGGAGTCATGTCCCATGGTAAACCCCTTTTCTTTGCAGGCGATATAAACATCGCTTACAGGATCCTCTCTCTAATACAACCCCTGACTTTCGTAGGATACAACATAACCTAGACCCTCTCTTTTGCTGGTCAGCTGCCCACAGTCCGAGCTCCACTTTGCTAACTTCCAGGTAACACCCCTCCACTGCTTTCTCTCGACTTATGCGTTTGAACACCACTGTAAACCTGAAACTTATTCCGCTGATATCAGAGAGTTTGGTATATAATACTCCTGCACCTCCGCCTTTTTTCGAGTACATTTTCAGGGCACCCGAGCAAGAAAACTATAAATTTTCTAGCCAAAACTATGGTAGATCACTAAATTTTGTCCAGCACTTTAATAATTATTTTAATTCTTGGCCTCGGAACATTTTCGTTTGGGCATCTCAGGCTAAATCTCATCTTCTGAAGTTGTCTAATATACCAAAATGCTCAGATAGCAGTGGCTTGCCGCTGCTCGATTGTCTGTCTGCCTATTCAATTTTGGAACTCTATGGACCATCTAACAGTCATTCCTCCCATAAAGAACCCGGCCATTACTTCTTTTAAGTTTACTAAGCTTGTGCTTGGAATTTACTTCCTTAACAACTTCGAAGTAGGAGCGCGTCATAGTTTTCACAGCTCGTTATTGGCCTCCCTACTTGTCATTCTGTTGTTGTCTCACTTGATACACAACGGCCTTCGATCCCTTCTACGAGGCGGATCTAAAGCGTTTTTGAGTGTATTACGTTCTTTTTTCCCCAAATTATCATTGTACTGCTGTTGTAGTCTTGATAACTTGCTCTTATTTGGATTTGTTCCTATGTAAAAGCCCGCGACAGTCACTCCGCTTCCCAATCTCTATGTAATTGGTTAATGTCTGCCTCGTCTTTCCGACCCCAATTACGTCCGTGCAGAGTCGTCCCTTTATATCTCTATCAGAATAATGAGAAAAGACTATTTCCGTCACCCATATCACAGCTGCAGACGACAATGTGGTGTCAATATGTGTTGGGCTTGTGCAGCATCAAGTTACGTCAGCAAGGCATCGAAGCAGCTGCTTTATTCTTATCGTTTGCCAGTTCTGAGCCTTGTACGGTTACGTTGCTGCTTTCGTTACCTGAAGACCTGGTTAACTTGTTGGTGCACCAGTTGTAATGTAAATAATTTGATCTGTTTATCAGTTTTTGAACAACGTAAGCCTTACTTCTGTTTAGAAGAAAGCATTTTTAGGTCAGTTTACAAACCTGATTACCACTTATCACTCCGTAGCTCAAGGCCTACTGACATCATTAGCATGCCGGGCAAGCTAGAGACCGCACTCGAAATTGGACTATTCCGAGTAACCTCATCACTAACAAACTAATGTCAATGGGGCAGCCCGATTTCTCCCAGCTTGTTTTTGGTGGCGGGCATGCTCAAAAGCTCTCGACCTAACGCATGCCAAGGATGAAAACTTTGTTTTGGACAATGTTCTACTTCTTAGATATGTTTAATAGAGTTCCACACTTCTCACCGACCCACAAGCTCAAAACCATCGGGATTCAGGGAAAAGTTTCACACTTGATCAAGGCCTTCTACTCAGTTGGAATGTTTTGGTTGTTCTGCATCGGTCAACGCTGGAAGTTTTCAAGGGTTCTTCATGGGGTCCTTCCGCTATTTGATCTGTTTCAGCTGCCTTTCCAATGCGCTGCCACCTTCATGCCGGTTTATATGCTGGTTAGTTACTGCCCAATGTCGGAAAACTGCAGAGCGGTGTTACATCATATTTTTGTTTGTGCCTCTCGGATGAACCGGAGCCGTCAAACGACAAGAACAAACCCGGCCTGGTAAACGGGACGAACGCGTTAAGTCTTCTAATTGATCAACGAACCCTTAAATCTGTGATTTGGCAACGAGCAAATGGTGTCACTTACCAACAGTAGGTCGGATTAAAGGGTTTTGTCTCCCCTTGTGGGGCCTCGGGGACCCAATCTATCTTTGGTTAAAGACACTTCACAGCCAGAGTCAGTAGTGCTCTGCATCAAAGCTACCAAATTCAGCGCCCGGCCGCTCAGTTTTCCGTTTCTTTAGGCAATTAAACCAATTCGATCGCCTTCAGGATTGGAATACACCTTTTGCTCACTCATTTGTAGGTCGTCATTTGTAGTACAGCTGGAAACAACGCATCACTAGCATATGATTTATAGCTGAACGACAGAACTAAACCGACAGTAAAATGGTTGTAAGGGGTTTTATACTCAGGTGTCTGGAAATCAATGAGTGGTCACCCATTGGTTGAAATGTCGAAAGCAATTTTAGTGCAACACAACGGTAAGAGAGCAGCGATTTTCATATTTAATTGGAGGAAAAAAGGACGCGCTTCTTCGCAAGACTTGTGGAACGCCCCCGGACTGATATGCAAATCGTGCCTCAGGGTCTGATTTAATGTAAAATTTAGAGTCCCATTGTAACGAGCAAGCAGTATCTTTGAGTAACGCGTAAGACCAGAACCTCCGGGAAGACAGGATAAAGTCGGAGATGGGTTTGTATACAGTACTATTAACATAAGATATCAATTCACAAAATTTACAAACCTCGACAGTAGATACTCGTCAACAACAAATGGTCCACTTGGACTACAAAAGTACGAACCAAATGAGCAAACAGGCTCCCACATGAGACAGTCACACGTGCGTAAGGTCGGCCACAAATGGCTGGATGACCTCAAGGCCAAATGGGTGAAGTGGTATGGACAGACAAACGTCAGTTCATATAGACGCACTAAACACAAAAGTGGAGCGGGGGTTACAAACAGGGACAAGAAACGTGGGGAATTTCGAATGTCAAAGTAATCAACGATACACCCAAAGCCGTGGCTTCCTTCAAGACAATCTACCGAAATTAATTCAGAGCCCGATTTAAAAGAAGTTCAGAGTTCTTGTAGGCATCAAACCATAGTGACGAGCCATAGCGACTCGCAGATATTATTTCGCCGCCCGTCGTTGATGCTAGATTTATTCACGCACACTTAAGAATGCAGTAATAGCCTAAAGACATTCTGGGTTTCTTACGTATGGCCATCGAACGCCGAAATTTACGTGGGAGGCTTCTTCAACGGTTGGGGGGCCTTGAGATGTGGGTTGGCAAGAGACATTCTGAAACCCAAATAGAATTCTAGGGCACCTTAATTTGTCAGCAACAAATATTGAGAGCTTAAACTCTGCGTAGTAGCCTTGAATATGTTGGTGGTGCTTGAGTTCATGTCTACTACCAATAGACTTCTTGGAAGTTGCTGACGTTCCATCAGGCACCATCACTGATATATCCGAAGGCAGTTATTCAAAAGGAGCTTTCTCTTCAAATTGAAGCGATCGTCATATAATGTCTTGCTCCAAAGTTGAAAATGAATAAATTTTCGAGAATTTATACACAGTTATAATAATACTAATAATGTTTATTCCCGCACTGTCAGTCACACCCAACCTCATGGAAAGCTTGGGGCGTGAGCTGTTGGACTGCTTACTCCTGAACCCTGAAACCCTACTCATCAGCCTACATGAATTCGGAGAGCGACGCCCGCGTGTTGTTGAGCCGTCAACCGCTACAAAAGAGTGGTGGTCTCTGGACAATCTGTTTCGAAAGTTTCAGCCTACTTGATCTTGCCTGGAGAAGCTAGCAAAGCATATTATCATCTGTATTTTAGTATTGATGGAGAATAATAAGACCTCACCTAAATAATTCAGAAACAATATCCCGGATAAAGGCTTTGTAACAAGGGTCTTGTGAGCTCCATTCAACCCACGCTTACTTATGAACGATGACCCGAAACTTGCTGAAATTCAATGAACTTTCGCCACAATCCGTTACGGCGCATAGGAACGCTAATGGGCTTTGGCACTTTGTCTGAAGTCCAGGGGATTCATCAGTGGTGTGTGTATAATCAGTGAAATACAGAACTTGACCACCGCGAAAGGGATAATATCCAAGATGAAGAGGTGCAAGCTAATCAAAATTCGACAGAAAGTTAGTCACATCCTTGATTTCATTATTGGGGAGAGGGAGTTTTAGACTCGCTTTTCTGATGTCCTCAGCGCGGCGCACAACATCGAATGAGTGACACGTAAATAGGGTTTATGGACAGGAATTATCCGGGCCGGGCAGCCCATGATTCCTACAACCGGTACAACCAATAAACTTCGATGGCCTTGTCTTTCACGAACTGGGAGCAGTGTAGATACAGAACACCATAGGGACAAGCCTAATCTAGGATACCTACTGGATCTGTAACACCAATGAACCTGGCTGCTTTACTAGGTGAAAATTGTCTCAGTCAGACGTATAAGGGCATGTAACACACTGCCAACTGGGCCGACGGCTAATGGCCCACACGGAATAGCTATCTGCAACATCTAGATCTTGGTCTCTTTGACCTACCTTGAAATCAGTTTTATGCTTTAGCATATACATTTTCATGATGTCAGTCATCCACTTCGTCCGTTTGGCTGCACTCCTGGAAAAGCCCAGGTAATACCTTGAAGGCGCTGAAGTTAAATTTTTACGGACATACTTTGCGCCTGCCACCGTGGTTAAAAATCAATACCCGTTTATGATTTTTCGGTTAATTAGAATCAGGCCCCCCCCCACGAATATGCAGCACCACCCTATAACACAACAGGTGAATGGATAGACTAACTTGCAAACCCCACTACAAGCTCTGTAGAAGTATAAACGAAGATTGCCCTTAAAAAGATGGCATGAAACAGAACACTTGCCAGCGGGATAGCAAGGGACCAAAATTTCTTCATAAAAACAGCATGAACCGCACAATTCATTTCTACTGGAATGTGCGCGCAAGCGTAGTTGCGGCTGGTTTCCCTCCGGTATGTCACTCACTTCTGGAGCATCAGTATTATATTCTAGACGAACAGCATGTCACGACCCCCGCTTTAGGTTTTGAATCGTTCTTATAATGATTTGGTTTACAACTGAGTTGACTGAGTCGACCTGAAGAAGCATTTGGGGCACCATCTCACCCTCCGCTACGGTGTACTTTGATCACTATCATTGATGTACGACAAACTGGCGCGCTTCGCAAATTCAGCAACTGAGGAACCTGGTTAATGGAACTACTTAGCCGCGCGACGTGAAGAATAGATAGACACTCAGTTAGGGAGGACGTTTACATGTCCATTCACCGTGTCCCCTATGGTGATGGATGGCCATGGACGAAAAACCGACGTAATTATGTAGCGGAACAAACTTAACTACATGCAAAGCTTTCGTTTGTGCAAAATTTGGATTTGGACATCTTTTTCTGGGCGTCTTGTCATTGCAGAAGATAGGCACCGTGTGTGGCGTCAGACTTCAAGGCTTGTGAAACCCAGCGCAATAGAGTACTTTGTAGGCGCCCGGTGAAGCGCATATGAGTAGTCTGCTTATTATGGTCCCACTGAACGACAGCGCGGCCAGACGCATATTAGGTTTGGGATGGGTTCTTTGTGACCCAAATCTATCACTTATCTTTAAATGGTGACCGAGTAAAGAAGGAGGTCACTGTGGTGGCGTCTTCCTTGATAAAACCTTTGCAGCGGTACTATTCATAAACCGGGCGGCGGCCGTTTGGCTCAGTCGCAGTTAGTTGTCTAGTTATTGACAAACAGCCGACAAACAACGTGGAACCCATTTTGTTGCAAATGCGATGGTAACAAACAACCCCCAGCACAGAATTGTTCTCTATGGAGAGCAAGACACCCCGCACTGCGTGCCGAAATGTTATCATTTAAAAATGTGACTTACTAGACACATCTGGCCCTGGATAAGAGCTGCTGCAGTTGCAGCAGTAGAAAGGGAAATCAAATAGAAACACTGGTTGAAAATTTTTCTGCTAGTTATCCTACTAAATTGCACAAAATACGCCCACATTAGGGCCAAAAGCGCCATGTCAGCAACCTGAAAACGTAAAGCACGCATTTCTGGCATACCGAAGTTCTCGAAAGGCCCAATCTGAGGAGAGACCGTCATATCAAAAGCCTCTAAGACGACCTGAAGGATTTCTTGACATTAAATGAATTGGAAATTTTGGTGCGTTAAAGCAAAATCCTGAACCAATGAGCAACAAGAATCCAAAAACCTGACTCTTGGGCCAAGAGAAACTGAACCCCCTGGCGTCGCATATGGCTACGACAAAAATGCGTTCAGGTGACCAAGCCGTTTCCACCGGCACAGTGTATGCCGTCAAGGTCACCATGGCCATCATGGAACACTTTGAAGGTATGTTTCAGTTTCCAACCACTAAATCTTTTCCGCTGATAGTCAAAGTAACTTGGTCAGTTTGCCACCTCTGCATGAGGTGCGATCCCTACGAGCACAAAGCTTCGTAAGGAAACTTTCATTTCCTCATTCAGTTAAATACGATGGTGAATAGCTTTCGTATATTCATCACTATTCCGTCACAAAAAATAAAGCAGAAATTAACCGAAACAAGCTCTGTCAAGCACAACCAGCAAGAGCGAGGATATTCAAGGATACGGGCAGACAATCACAGTTTCTGTGATATTGTTCATCCTCATAATTTTACCCTCTGGAGCCAAACCCGCATCACGATCAGCTAACGAAAACCGAAACCAAACAATGGCCAGCGGTCCGAATGCTGAAAGCAGAACAACTAAATCTACATGTTTTTCAGGAAACTAAAAAACCGCCACGTTTCATGGCACGTTCGAGATCAGTTTCGTTTCTTGCTCGTGGAAATCTGTGAACGATTTCTTCTGCCGTTTAACCTATTTACAAAGTTAACGCGTGTCACTTTTTTCCCTCCGACAAAACCCATGCGTGGAAATCACTGACAGACCACATTCCATTTCTGCGGTGCACCCACCCAGTCTCAGTCATGAGCCAGATGTTTACAGGCTGCTCTTCGCTGCTGCTATGGGTGGACAGGAACAAATGTTTACAAGATAGATATTCATTGAATGTAAGGCGTGAAATGCAATGTCACGCTTGACAGGCGTAGTGGCATTTTACACGTACGGGTTTGAAGAGTGACCGGATAAGCGAACTGTCCAACCCCCTGACCTGCTTGCCTGCACCAGCTGCCTCTACTTTAGGGGTGTATTCCACGACTAGCAAAACAGCTGCTTCTGGCGAAACCAAGTCCCCATTTTCAAGCCAGAAAGACCAATGCGAATGTTTCACTTTAATTCGGATGTCCACGAAAAAACGGGTACTTTTTTCGAATGCCCTGGCGACACAAAGGCAAAGAACTAAGTGGCCCGGACTTAAGTCGATAACAGATATTCCTTCATGGAAGAAAACCTAGAGCTCTCAGTTCCGGATCTTTTGGCCGTTAAGAAGGTGATCCAGCAATCTGATGCGGTAATCAAGACTGCCACGGCGTCTCTGGTGAACAGGCGCATGAGGGAATCCAGGCTGATCATTCGAGGTTTGTTCCCAAGAAAGATCACGCCAACAAAACTGGCACAGTTGCTCCTTGCTGGTCTCGTAACAAATCCTGAATACGACTCACTTCGCGCAGAATGGCCAGGCAGAAAGGGAAAGAAGCGAAATTTTGGGCTTCCAGTCACACGTTCCCCCATAACTGCCCCAAAGAGACTCCTAGAGCGGGCTGTCAGTATTTAATGGGCTTTGGTGAAACTCAAACGCATATCCGATATTAACCCTCTGGAGTCACAAAAACTGGGTTACAACGGTCCAAGAGGGGAAGCGTGAAGCACGCTTTTGCCTGGCATCAGATCAGCAGACCTCAAATGTTTTACCAACCCGATGGTAGTCATGGGGTCTTGTGCTCCTAAAACCACGCCGATGCAACAGGCCGCGACTCCAGTCTGCCGTTTCTGTTCAACCGTCACAGACCCCTCGGCTACCAACAACAGCGATGCTCAGGGTAAAGCAAGCCTCGCGAGGACATATCGTGTGTAACTATCGTTGCTTACTTTCACAGAGGGCGATAAAAGCACAGCGATGAACTCCGCAGCAAGTTCACAAGTTCTAAGCTAGACTAGGTCAGCTGTACAGAGACAAGCGGCGAAGTCCACTAACGGATCAGCCACAAGCGTTGATCTCAACGTCGGAGACGGCTGCGAGAGCCCCATAATGACTGGAAACACGAATCTGCCAACATCCAGCTCCAATCCGCCAAAAGTGGCCATCCAATCGTGGACTCGGTCGTCACTCATGGCCCCGATAGCCAAAGCTACAAACCCGACAACAGTACCGGAAAACCTTACGTACGCCGAGTTGGCTACGCTGATCGCAAATGACCTGAGAGTCCATACAAACTCAAAGAGAAAGCGAATGCGGTCAAATAAGCCACGTAAAGTTGCCCAATAGAAAGGCTGCTTGCTGCGTTCAAGGCGCAATCATCTGTGAGAACGAGGCTTTTGGGCGTGCTACTAAAAAGAATGCTCCTTGGTAGTTCATCCAAAGCACAAACGATCCGATATGGCCTCACAGACACACGCTGCCGGCCAAACCACGCCAGAAAGCTCAACTAGACGCCTATTTGCTCCAAATCCCGGAGGACTACAAATCAAGGCGTCCATAAGATAGCACTGCAGGAGTTACAGGCAGCAGGCATCGAAATTTTCGACCACAATGAATAAAACTGCGTACTCTAAAGGCGCAGGGCTCGCGCAAACAGGACACTCAGGGGGGCAAAACCCCCTGCAAATGAATGGCGGTCTTCGGGAGCGCCAAGGCGGGAAGCGGACAAGCACGCTGCAGATAACCCTTCAGTGCCTTGGACTGAAACCCGACGTAAAGCTATTTAATCTGCTAACCTCTTTTGTAGTGTAGCGGTTGCCTAATCTAATTAGTGCATCCGCGTCCGCTGTCTCCCTCGTGTTTCGTTGTGTTCCACATCCCACAACGTGCATCACGAGACAACATCGTGACACTGAAAACGACCTTTGTGAACAACATGCAAACAACTTTTCAACTCCGGTTCCGTGAACTTTTAAAGGACGCCATGTGATTTCATACTGTTTTCACGTCCCACTCGGTGCAACGACATGTATAAGAACGGAACTCGGCCAAACTCACACACACACGTCAGAGCGCAGGCAAGCTCAACAAACCAGCGCAGCGCTCCTCAACTGCACGCCACATCGGTCCTTGGATCTAGCGTCAACAAACATCAGGCCACGGGACAAGGAACAAGTATGGGCGATAATATCGCCAAGAGAACACTCTCTACATCCGGCCTCTCTCTCCGCACAACCTCATCAAGAACCTTACAAACTGATAGGTCTCCCCAGTTTAGCGTAATTCATTTTCACATTGTATTTCTATTCATAGGCTGCACCTAATCTTGTAATCTATTTAAACTTCATACTCAACATTTATTAGTGTGTCTTAATTTGGATATTCGAGCTCAACGTTTTATTACTGGAGCAATAATAAGATACATCAGTGTAGCCCTAGGCAGGCGTTGTCCCAGGGAACATGAAACCCAAATATATGAATTTCGCGGCCAGGGGTGAACATATTTCGCACAGAGGTTTTGCGTTCGAGTAATCTGTTGAGCGTATTTTTGATATTATCCCGGACAGCAGCTCACAAGCGGTCCAATAAGGTTGTCTGAGGCCTACAGAGATCACTATGCAGATCTGCATTCTGCATCAGCTACCTCACCACATCCAGTCTTGGCACAATGTGACTATGAACGGCCAATAACCGACTTGGTTTTCACGGGGGGATATGTTCATCAATTCTTGCAGAAGGCGAAGCATTTCAGCGCGCTGGGGCCAGATGAGATCCATCCAAGTATCCCGAAGGAAACGTCGCTCACACAGGCAAAGCAATCCTGCCTGGCGCTTCGCCAGTCGCTCGAAGAAGGCAACCTTTCCTCTGCTTTGAAGGAATTGATTGTCACGTTAATCTACAAGAATGGTGACCGCCCACCGCCCGGAAGCTACAGGCCTATTGGTCTTACTGGCAAGGCGATGGAAAGCTTTCTGAAGCGAGCCACAAGAATTCACTTCAGTACCAGGAACTTGATATCCCCAGCGCAACACGAATTCCTCTCAAACCGTTCTTGCGTGGTGAACATGCCCGTATTTATGGACCGCTTAACCCAAGGTAACGGCGAGGGTCTCATATCGAATGCCCTATTTTAAGGCTCCTGAAAAGAGTTCGATCGAGTTGCACACGTTCTGTTGCTCTACGTTCTAGAATCTCACGGGATTCGAGGAGAAATTCTACGTTGGTTCAAGGCGTTCCTACCAGTAGAACGTTCGGACTTACACTCCTTCAGCACTGGTCTCCATAAGGGTTCCTCATGCTCGTTTTGGGACCAATTCTGTTGCCGATCTACGTTAATTATAGTCCAGATGTTCTTTCAAGTCTGTCTATTTTTTGCGAGTGACTTGATACCCTGGAGTTTCAACACCAGCGCCCTCAAAATGGATGTAGGCGCAGTAAAGCAGGGGCTGCTGGACAGGCACCTCCCTCCGAATGACGAAAAGTGCATCCATATGTTTTTCAGAAAAGACTCGACGAACACCTTCGTCATGTGTAGCGAGAATGGAACAGAAAACATCACGAGGACGGATACCAAAAAAGGATTTAGGCATCTGTCCCATTTCAAGCATGTTTTTATCACTTCACCATGAAAATTCGGTTCAAAAGGCCTTCGTCGTTCTACGGATGATTCGGCGCACCTTCCACCGTAATTATCACATGGACTTTCAGATAATTTATGGAGAATACGTTAGACCACTTCTTGAATATGCCAGCCAAGTTGCCTAATCAATTTGCAAGAAGGGCAGAACCCTCACTGAGCGTGTCCAACGGGCTGGTACGAAAATGGTCGCATGTGTTAATTCAGTTGACTATGATACGCGTCTCGCAGTGCTTGGCCTATTTCCCCTGGATTATCGTCGCCTCCGAGGAGGGCTAATACTTAGTTATCTCCTGTTTGAACGAGGTTCGGCCAACGGAGTTTTCACCGTTGATCTCACTAACACAAAGAAGGGACATATTGGGAAAATTTCATGCTCAGAGCGCACAAGTTTATTAGGCAACAGTTTTTCTCATATCAGGTCGTTGCTGCGTGGAATAACCTGCATCCTATGGCTGTTCACGCTGCATCTAGTACCCGGTTCAAGTCACTTCTAGACGCTACTTTGGTCGAGTTCTCGTACTGGCAAGATTACTGCCCTGCAATGAGAACTTAAATAGCAGTTCCACTTTTGCCTTTCAGATGAACGAAAACCGCTGAACGACGCCAACAAAAGCGATCCGGAAACCTTGGGCGAAAGCCTCGATCCTGCGTATCAATCCGTGTATCCGTGATCCTGATTTGGACCACAAAATATTTTACATTTTATCAGGCCGCCAAGTGACCTTCAAAAGGTTATAGCCTGGTGCAAAAATGAAGGCGATGACGTCCGTTTATGTGCTCTCAGGTATTGCCTTTTTCCTCCTTGTAAAAGGTGTTTTTAGTGGTTTTGGGAGTGTGCTTTGCCGATCCCGCTTGTAATGGCATAACTCGTACTGCGTGCGAAAACATTTTCACTGCCCAAAAATGTGGCATGTTGACAGAATGTCTGCGCGTGTGGAAAGAGTCCAGGTGGGGAAAATACCGAACCGATGTGTCAGCAGACTGCACATTTTGCCTGCATATAACAAGCTCGCCGAGAAACGAAAGGTCGTCTTCACTTATTTGCGCTGCATTTCCCACTAACACGTCCAATGTGCGCTCTTTGCCTTTCGACACTGATACGGTAAATGTCGCCTAACCCTGTCTTATGTCTCCAGTGTGTTGATGTGGCTATGCGCTTGCAGAACGTTACTTCCGGGAAGGTATTTTCTCCCAAAGTTGATCATTTTCTCATAGGATGACGGAATCGCTCTTTGCAACGTGCTCAAAAACTGTCAATCTCACACGTTCATTGGGGTAAGATGTGGAGTTTTCTTCATTGTCCGAGTTGTAGCACCTTAATTTCGGTTCCACTCTGTGTGATGACTGCAAAAAAGTTGTCCAAGATATCCGCGCGTTGATTTCTGACAACGCAACCTCCGACGCAATCGCATCAAAGCTAAACGCTGTGATTTGTGCGAATATCCCTGAACAACTCCAGAATTATTGTAAAGAAACGATAAAAGTGCATGTGCGTCCAGTCCTTGACCTTATCAATCGACAAATAGTAAGATTTTTTTACGTCATTGATGTTTGCAGTCACCACAGGATATCTGCGCCCTCCTTGGTTTGTGCCCCAAGCAACAGAACATGGATGCACGAATCTCCAACCTTTTGGTAGGTTTACCTTACTGAACTATTTCGGTAAAACCCCTCAGGCTTTTCATGTCCCGACTTACATAAAGTAGAAGGTGGCTTCCTGTATTCGCTTCTCCAGATCGATTAAAAAAATTTGTCGACCTGTATTTTTTTGTGTCAAACGAGAGTGTCCGGCATGCAATAACTGACCACTGCTCCTGAAAATATGACTTAAAAAATTTCACGAAATGGCCAGTTACTAATTGGCTTTTCCTCCTTTTTGCCGGTTTTCTCAAAGGTCGGAAGTTTTCACCCTCCCTGTTATGTTAGCTGATTTTCCCCGCCAAGTTTCTTCAAGGTTGGTCAGAATGGACAAAGTTAGTGGTGTGGACTCAGAGTCCAGGTTACCTGTACCTGGGTTTCCCATCAGTACCGATTACCTCAGAATAGCTGTTTGTTGCACTGAACACACACTTCGGTGTTTAAGTGAAGAATAAGCTTCATGGGAGTTTGAGGTGTATACCTACGTGATGACTCTCAAGGAGAGACAAACCGGCAGCGGGCTGACCAGAGTTCTCATCGACCCTCTGAAATAACAGCTCCTCAGATGGAGCTGTTGGCGCTGCTCGCTGTGAATAACATTCAGTATGGGTTGGGATTCAGGCCTACGCACAACTAACCAGGCTAATGGATGCCTCGTTTTATTGGTCATCGCGATCATGCTGTGTCCGACAAGATGTGGCTTGAACTGAGCCTGAATTACGAGCATCTTTTGACCCTGATCGCTGAGAGGACTCCAGATCATTGCTGTCCGTCTTTTTAGTTGAAGTGGAGAAGACAGAATCATGTGTAGGGAGTTGTTGATCAGCGCGTCATCTACCATGGCCGCCAAAGGTTCATTCTGTGACCCGCGTATTCAAAGGTTAGACAGGTGTTGGTGCTGAAGGGGATCTTGACTGTAGTCGCCGAATCATCCTGCATGCTCCCTTTAGTACCCAAGGGGTCCACAGTGATACATGTCCGTTCATTTGGTTTTGGTTATGCATAACCATGCTTATGAAATCAGAATGGGCACTACGGTTTCTTCGGTGCTTTGCGTTGCATAAAGATGATGTATGGTTGCATTTTCATCTCTGTATTCACGGTTAGGTGAGATGCTGTATCTGAAACAAAAGGCAGTCCGTGTCACTCATTCATAGTAGCCATGGCGTTTATAATCCTTTTGCATAATTAGTACATCCAAGGGCGATGTGTCTCTGTAAATTCCCCTTGGTTGCTTGTTACATTTCACCTCTGTGGCGACGGTATACCACTGGTGCGAACACCAACATCTGGAATCCTCTTGCTGGAGCATCTTCAGCGGGATAGTACGCCGCGGACTCCAAAAGCTCGTTGCCTTTCGGCTACGGATTTCTTGGTCCAGAGTAGAAGGCTCCTGTTGACCGAAATGTAAGCAATCGAGGAACAGTCTAAGGGTCCGTATGGTCGAAAGCCTTAGGTACGTCGAAAAGTGTTGTTCCAACGGGAATCTTACGGTGTACGCTTCCCATAAGTAGGAGGTTAACCGAAGCAACCAAGCAAGTAAATAGTCGTTGTATAGATGTGTTCACCTTTAGTGTTTGACTACTTTCTACAGGACGGGCGATAAGTTAACCGTGAAATAGGCTGGTCCGTTGTTAGATTTTCGGGTTTGATCCCCCTGTGAAAAGGTCTGACTACTCCATTTTTCCACTCGTCTACTCTGAAGCTAGGGCCAAAGAAGGTGGCGATCGGTAGTAAGGGGAATTCGGTCAGGTTCTTGAAGACCAGCGGGTAAAGGCCATCTCGTCCCGATGTGTTTTGATAGTCAATATTGAAAAGGAGTTGGTGTATTAAGGTACATTAGCGGGAAACTCCATTTATGAAAGTGGTCTTTGAAGTCAATGTGGGACGACATTGTCGCATTTTATTTAGTGAATATAAGAAAGTGAGTTCTGCAATCTCGGTCCCCGAGATACTCCACTCCTATATCGTCCCTCATAAGGGATATGGCATTAAAAGTGTGCGTCTGCGGTGGATGTAGTTGGAGATTCGTATGCGACAAGGCTCTGTTCATAAGCATTTATCGTTAAGGTACAGCGGTACATCTTGACAGTTTTCAACGTGGCCAGCTGTTAGTAGCTGGAAGCCATAGTGCTGGTTTTCGTGGACCTCATTTTCCAAGTTTAACAATGTTTTTATGGTGCATATGGTGTCGGGGTAGTGTTGCTCTGCAACTACCGCTACCTTATCTTATTTGTGTAGAAATATGGCACGACGCATGTACTTGACTCCTTAATAGATGTGGGTGCTGATGGATTATGAACCTCCTGACTACCGCCTGGTTGGATCCGACTTTTACTTCCAGGGGGACTTTCAGCAAGATAACGGCTGACCGCCTTTTTGCGGTCTTTTGTTGGTCTTCCAGGATAGGTTTAAAGAGGTTAGTCATTGAGTTGGAAGGTGTGTCTTAGAGTAAGCTATCGTGGATGCTTTGAATTTGTTAATCGAACTCCTCGGATAAACGCATTCTTTAGTGCCAAGAAGTTTCGACCAAACTAATAGCTTTAAGGACATTTTTTTTGGGATTCCGATGCTCCTTATACATCCTCACTGAGGCTTCGGCCGTGGTGCGTATATACTTTTGACGCATCCCCGTTTCTCTCCGTAATAATGTGGTGTTAGCTGGTCTTCGAAGCAAAAGAGTGTCCGAGAGAAGCACTCCACACGACTCACTATTCTCACTCATTTTCCCGCAACTCCAGGACTCAGCATGGTCAGTTGGCTAAAATTCTTGCATATTACTCTAACATCTGCCTAGTTTTTTATGTGCCGTAACATCACAAGCATTCGCGAAATACACTCATTTGCATACCAATTTGGTTTTGCAGGGAGACTCACATGGAACCTAGCTGAATCTCTCGTTTATGATGTTTTTAAGCAACTGAATGTACTGCACTAGGCCGCCCCATTTTCAATTAGAACGATATTCGAGATACATCGTATAGAAGTAATACATTACTCATGAGGTTGCTGAAAACTCTTGGACAGCCCACGACCGGTTTCGCCCTTCTTGCAGCTCATCAGGTAGGCGCAGTCCCCGAGTTTTCGTCAACCTGATGTTCTGCCTGAAACCAAATCAGACATATTTCCACAAATACACTAATTTGCATATCGACTGGGTTTTCACGCTTAGAAACCTCAAACGAGAGATTCAACTGGGTTCCAGGTGAGTTTCCCGTCAAAACCAAATTTGTATGCAAGTGAGTGTATTTCGCTAATTTCGTGCAATTTGAGTTCAAGTAGAACATAAGGTTGACGGAAACTCGGGGACTGCGCCTACCTAATGAGTCTCAAGAAGGGCGAAACCGGTCTTAGGCTGTCCAAGAGTTTTCAGCAACCTCATGAGTAGTGTCTCACAAGCATTCGTTGATTCAGTCTGCGCGACCACACCACCATTGGTCAGGCACACAACCGGAGATCATTTTTACTACTGCTCAGTATCAGTCCTTTGATGTCAGTTTACACTAACCGCTCACACCACAGGTTTCAGTGCGGTCTTGCACGCTCCGTCTCCGAAGCTCAATGCTGTGTTGATATCGGCACCAAAAGCGTCACAACTCAGTGGGGGCGGTTGCAAGCACTAACTTTGGTCACGCATATTTTGAAAGCAGTGACACTACCCAGAACGGAAAAAAGGTCCGTAATCCTCAGAGACCACGTCCTTCAGCACACCTTTGTAGTTTTTTGTTGGAAGGCATGTGCCAAAAGATACCTTTATTTAGAATAATCACACTTTTCGTGAATGTTCTGAGTGTGCAATTTTCTTGGTAGCTAGTCTTTAGAAAGCGCTAGTTTATGGCCCCAGCATCCTGTCAATGCCATTTGTATCCCTGTGAAAGAGGAGCATGTGAGATTTACCTCAGGCATGCAGACCGTTGTTTATGGTGGAGTTTCATGTGCTTTCGGTTGCTCAACGTTATGTGAATATAAGGGTAGATGGTGCTTCCAGACTCCTGAAATATCAAGGTTGAAAAGTCGTTAAGAGAACCGAACGGATAACGGTAGAAGTCAAGGAATCAAGGTTGTGTCCGTTTGTACGAATGACGCAAAATTTCAACCGGCTATCCACTCTTGAGGAGTTGCCAAGATTTAGCACTGCCGAAATATCATTTAGTTAATCTAGTACCAAAACATTGTCTTCTACAAATTTACAAGTTCTGAGCTTGAGTCAGCTCAGAGGTTAAAGCAGAAACGACTGGCCTGAAGTTCCAACCCCAGGGTCCAATTCTGGCTTTTTTATCGCTCCTGTGTATACTTCAGTGGCCTGGTGATCGTGACTGTTTCGCGTTGCACGGTAGTTACTAACCAAAAGCGTGCCACATCTAACGGATTGTTCGCTCTGTTACTTCCTTACATCATCTACGCGTGTAACACAACGAATCCGGGACATGGTCTCTATCAATGTTTTCCGAATAATTTTCATTAATTTTTAATCTCTTGGATTCAACCATCCAGTTTTTGGGGCCTTCACAGTTCTCTGCATTAAGGCTGCATGTTTGCTCGTTTATGCTGCTCATGATTACTCGTATGGTCAGTGTTTTACTAATAAGGAGACTTATATTGGGTTAAGGTGGATCCTAGAAGTAATGGTTGACCCATGTTATGTGGGAAGGAACCATCCTAAGGAAAGTAGAATCCACATGAAAGTTTCGAAAAGTATCTAGTCGCATAAATAATGCACGCTAGCTGCGAATGTCTGCGCCTTACATGCAATTGACACAAGACCGTCTACCACTATCCTATGCCGAATACGAGGTTCTCTGATGACCACTGTCCTTGTCCAGTGAAGAGCATTGAGACTTCTCAGATTGCTGTTGATCCATCAGGCTATATTTGCTCATGGTCGACTACTGAAGGAGCCTGCCATTTAAATGTGCCAACAAAATTTCGAAACGATCTACTGCCAAGCATTTCACATCCAACTGCACTGAAGCGTTCGTTGCGTTTCGGATCGCTAGTCGTTGAAAAATTCCTAAGGTAAACGACTTGTGTGACATGCATCGTCCTATTAAAATAGCAGTACTGGGAATCGTGTTCGGCTCATTTATCCATTTTTGAATGTGGTGCATGCGACCAATATCCGTAGTATAGATTTTCCAGCATACCAGCTTATTTGGAATGATGAGACGGAAAAAGGAAAACAAAACACTTCATGATTGGCAAAGTAGATAAAACTTAGTTGCGCGGGCTTGAGTTGGTCACATACCGCGTTATTCTTGTTAGAGTGAACGTTTAGCCCAGGAGAAGTCACTTTTGCTACGTTCTTAATCATTGGTAAACCTAGCTCAACTCTATAGAAGATCTTCAAGATTTCGTTCGCAGAGTGAATCCTTGCCTTTGAGAACCCACCGCTCGAAGTAGAGTAGGCCTGCAGCTGGTTTTCAGACGAAGTGGTATTCCAAGTGAACGGAGTGGCTGCTGCTTGTTAGCTACGGTTGATTTTTACACAATTCGACTTCTACTTATGCATGGCTCGCGAGACCAGTGAGTATCGCCTAATTCCACTTAGGTGTTCAACACTTTCCCTCCATTTACTGTTCTGACCACCTTTTTCGTACTAAGATTATGACTTAATTTTCTTTGGAGGTATCTGTCAATGATCATAGTCTCGTGGTTTACCTTCGCTGCAGTCACCAACTCTTTTTTCGGAAGAAGTGGTTTATGTACCTCCAGCTACTCACACTGTATGTCCGAATGAAACCAAGTTTTCCTGGATATCCAGACCAAGTGCACGACATCCAAGGTGGACATCGCGCAGCCGAATTGAAAGAATTATGTCAAAGGTGACTGACAAACCGTCAGGCTCGCAGTGTGTGGCAGTTATGAGCCAGATTCGCATGTCACTAAAAGATCCTTCACAACAGGCCAAGATCAAGGAAAACATTGACAGAGAAGTTTGCTCTCCTCTTCCGACCTTCCTTCGTACAATGGTATGCAAATGTTTTGAATTCTTGTGTATCAGTCGCAGTTTCAGCGTTGCCTTTTACCGAAAATTTTGCCACCTACGTAGATCAAATGAAAATATTTCCTAGGATGCAGGTCTCTACACTGCGCAATGACATTCAGTTCTAGGGATGAAAAGATGGAATCAGGCGATAGTGCTTGACAAAGTCGAAAATTCGCAGCAATCGGGCTTGTAGGACTGGAGATAAGGGCAAAATGAATCCAAAATAACTCAAAGGAAAACCGTAGTTTATCGCTCCTTGTCATCCCTGTTTCCATGCCTGACAGCATTCGTTCGTGGATTCCTAGCATTTTGAAGATGTTCCGTTGATGACTGCTCCCCACCACAGTGTAGTTGAACATGATGGGTTCACCTAAACTGGGATTTTTTCCATACCAAACAGACAGTTGCTGGCAGGGTGGAGAGAAGCATAGGGGTTCGGTGGTGCAGGGTAAATTGGGTGAGTGATAATTTTGCTAGGTGGTGGGTGGATGGTTGTTAATCGGGTTAGGTTGTTTCGCAGCGGATAGGGGGACTGATTTCTTTTGCGTGCTTTTCACTCAGAGAAGATAAGAATCAATATTTCTGTGGGATGGGATTAATAAATTTTCAGGTGTCCTCCCTAACAGCGTACACCAAGCTGGCGGTATTAGCTTCATTTGGAGAATCTTATTCACTGCCCAATTAGACGGACAATGTCATGTTTCCGTACGTTATTATTAATTTTACTGATAGAAGCAACTTCAGACCAGAGTATCCTGCTGTTTGGGCCTCTACACAGATGCAAACTGAACCCTAGTTTATCACATCAATGCTTTTGTATATCATTTCGTCATTTCAGCCGCAAGGCAATTAAGGTAAGTGTATATTCCCGCAGGTCATGAATTGTACGATGGTAAGAAGGCTGCCGCATCGAAGTGATGAGTTTACTTAATTAATGAAGAATTAATGAATGAATTGTAACTCGATTTTAACAACGAGGTGAGCTTTCAGAATGCTCTCTAATCAACGAATAGGTGATAGGTTATCTATATCTCTTGAGACCCCCATGAAACAGTGTGCCGAATGATGTATTCTACCTCGTAGGGTCAAAGGACGGTGCATTTCGTCCCATATAACTGTGGATTGTGGTATCCTTGTGCTAAGTTCACACGAAATTTACGACTGTTCTGTTATTACACTTGTTCGGGCACTATACTCGGTGGATCAAATATTTAAAAAATTTCACCTCTCTCCTTTGGGGAAAATCGGTTTTTTCCCCGTAAATTGAAGGAGTTGTTTAAAAAAATCCAGTTGTTCTATAGATAATTGCCTTATATCCAGCACAAGTATAGACCGCGTTAGTATTTTCAGGTGAAAAGCTTGGGTACCTTATTAAAAAGAATTAAACCTCAGACACTGCGGAGCCGTCTGTCGCCTGCAGACTGGGTGCTCTACCAGCTGAATTGCAGTCACCTTTCCGTCTCAACTTTGTATGGGGCTTGCCGTTAATCTACCTAGTGAAACAATTGCCGTTGTTACTAGTGAGCTGCTCTTATGGCATTGCCATAACTTGATGTCCTGAGCAATTTCCGTCCGCATGTTCTGAGTAAATGTTTAGAGCCGTATGCAACCCGAGTGTTTATAATAGGCTAACATCAGGCAGTTTCCCCGCTTTTCTGTCCATTATACAGCCTTATCTTGCTAAAATGACGTTGCTGTAGTCGAGCATCGATGTTCTTGCATTGATGTCTCTGTCAGTAATGATGATGACTTCTGCGATCGTACGAACCATATTGTTCAGGTGCCCAAAAGGCGTCGGTTCTTTCTTTTGCTTCTTATTTATTCCCACAGGTTATGGCGAATTTGTGCGTCTGCTCTTTACTAATTCGGGTCGGTTGTATATGTATATGTGTATGTATGTAGGTGTGTACTATATATGTGTAGACATTGTATATCATTGAAAAACACTAATGTCCAGGTACACATGTCATGTACCTTCAACTGACTGTCCCTCTGGTTAGCGAGTATCTACGGCTTTGTTTTCTGTGCTGTGCCCCTCTAACTAAGATACATAAAGCTGGGCTTCTGATTAAAAGTACAACCTCATCTCTTCCTTATACCAAGAGTTTGTTTCCCTTCTCAGTAGCGTTTTATGCATCTCACATGTGAACCAATGAAAAAGAATGTTAATGCTGGCGTCTTCATCGATTATGACAGCTTAGGTGAGGTAGAATGGGACGGTTCACACCCTTGTTCCTCTGTTGGTCCAAGGTTCACGGATAGTGAAACTGTCGAAGTGGCAAAAAGGGGCGATTTCACAACCTTTTCACTGTGGTTGTCCTTTCGCCCACGTAAAACACAAGCTAGCTGTAAACTACGTCCCAAAGGCTATGTCAGTTAAATGAGTAGCCGTTGAGGAGGGCGCTTGTTTGTGTCTTCTTACATCTTTAAAAAAATAATCGTTTCCTGTCCGGTAACCGCTAGGTGATTAAAACAGTAGCAACCATTATTCTCTGTGTACCTTCTTTCTTCCAATATTCAGTGCAGCAACGCTGTGAACGAACATTTCGACGAGATGATGGAACACCTCGACAAGGTGGACTTGAAGAAAATCTGCGCCATGTTTGGGATGCCTCCAGATTATCTCCAAAAGATGTCACCGCCATCCATTCCTACAGCTTCTATTCCGGGTGTATGTAAGGTTTGCGAGCTGGTAGTTGCTAAGGTCATCGAAATGACATTGAGGGGTGCAACTGAAAAGCAAATAACCGAAGCTCTGGATAAGGTAAGCTCCATTTGTGAACATTTATGTGTTATTCTTTTTATCCCTCATGATAATAAACTACGAGAGGCAAGAAACCATTGTCAACGCCCACCCCAAAGTTAGCAAACACAGGAAACTCAGTGTGCCTGTGGTTGTCTCTGTCAGATGGCCGTCAACTCAAGATAATGATTATTTGGAAATTGCAATAAATCGGACAACCAGAATTCGTCTGATTCCTTTTCACTCTCCACCACAGTGACCTGTTTACAGTTGAATTTCACGTTGAGATCGAGCTGACCCGAAAATTTTAGAGACACCTCTTTAAAATCCTGTCTCCCGATTCTGCCTCTTCGAGGGAGTTAGGTGCGAAGGTCAGCTGACGGCTGTTGTAAACCGAAGAGTCACACTGTTTCACTGCATCTGTCCGTCTTCCGAGTTTAAAGTATCTTCTATGTGAAAACCTACGTGCAGTGGACACTTTTTTGAAGTCCCCTCGATTCACTGCCACCGCGAGTTTTCCGAAGGGTGATTTATTCCACACAAATAGTTAAAGATCTGTTGTAACAAAATTAAACAACTTAACCTTTGCAGCTATCTATAGTAACACTCGTTTGGACCTAGTGTACCTTGGCGGTAACGGACACTTCACTGGAACAAGAAAATGAAGCGTCACGTTTCTCCATCTTTACGGTTCTTTATCAACAGATGCTGCCATATCTCAAAACACGTGGTCTGAATCAAGCGAACGAGTAAGGTCAGTCATCACTTCACTAAGTTTTACTCGCACTGGAATCTTCTGTCGGACACTTGCAACATGATAAATAATGATAACAATAATAATAATAACAATAATAATAGTCGTTCAGCTGTAACATCCTTTTGGTGCCTAGCTGCCGTGCCACCCTCAGGAAACACGCCTAGACAGGAGCAGTCGGTATGCTAGGGTTGGGTTCGAATCACGAACCTTCGTTCGTGACTCGCGCCTTAAACACTGGGCTACCTCGAGATCTCACTCATCCTCAAACTCAGCGGTAAGAATCAAACTGTTTCGTCCTTCTATCTGTATTTTAGGTATATCTGATTCCATCCATCACGTATGACCCACTTATCTAGCTAATGTACTCAGTAGACCGGACTAAGCGCACCATTTTTCTCAGTACCCTGAATTTTCGGACACAACGTTTCATTGTCAAACTGTTCCGTGTATACCGACCCGCTTCCCACCTCACTACTTAACTGATCCCTGTCTGATCTGATGCGCGACTGTCTATTAGTTGATTTGGGAAAACTATGCAATGCGTATTTGGGTCGCTGTCCCAACGCCAAACGTCACCATAGGTACATCTCGGTACTCATTCAAGCAATCTGTGTGACTGTACTTCAACTGATTCAGTTACTTTCTTGAGCAAACATCCCTCAGCTATTCAGTGTGTCTCTGTTTTAAACATGAACGTTGATTGTTGAGACCAAAGTAGCATCCGTTATCTCAATCATTCAACCGTCTTCGTCATTTCAGTATGCACTTTTCTTTAATGCATACATTCCAATCATGATGTGACGTCCCAGGGCTACAGCTTCAATACAGACACAATATTACCACACATATGTCTTTTAGATAAAGTGTATTTTAACCAATGGACGTGCCAACCTGTGAGGTACTGTACCGTAAACACAGAAATGATTAATAACCTAAAATCAGTTGACAAAAACTGAGTAAGCATTACTGCCTTACCTTTTAAGCACAAAAAGAGAAGGAATTGCAGAAGCCAGAGTCTGCAAACCTCTGCCCTCCGTTCCCTTGCAACTTTAAAGTTCACTCATTGCTGCATTAATGTTGCTGTGTGACTGCTTGCGCATTTGTGTGCGTATGTGTGTGCATGCGCACTTTTCCTGTTCGGCGGAGGTATTGTCACCACCGGCCCCTACGTAAACATTAAAATTCATTAGTGTTTGACATTCCAGAAGAACATTTTATATTGTTCATGTCCATTTCAGAAACAAAATTTTATGTGTAAGAAGATTACTGTTTTCCAGCAGATTCGTACTTATCATAGTGGATAATGGAATGCATAATACTTTGGTGTATGGATGGTGTTTATCCCATATAAGTGGAAGTCGACCTGTGTATCACTACCGACCGTTTCCTGACCGATTCGTTGTTATAGAAGAAAAGGCATATACTGCTGTTGATAGCTGTCATTTTTCACTGTATTATCGAACCTATGCGCTTCACCGTGAAGTGTCAGTGGTCAGGTACTTCATAGGTGTCAAAGTAGCCGCATAGCGCTTCTTGTTTCTCAGTAGTGGCTAGCTTCAGCTCCAAGATGAAACCTTTGTTGTAGTGGTAGGATAGTCAGTGGAAAACATTTGTGACCATTTTCCGTCCATTACATTACTGTCAGTGGTAGGCAACCAGTTCAGTTCAGACCAACTGCTTTGTTTATTGCATTCATGCTCCTCATTCACTCACTGTTTATTTCAACCAGACTGCTTGCTTGGCGTGTACACACACACACACACACACACATGCCACCGAGCAACCTCCATTGCTCTTTATTGCTATGATAGTTTATATTAAGAAGTTCTGCATGTACAATCAGTTCAAGCTACCCCACAAACGCGTTTCAGTATGGCCTCTATGTTTACATGACCGAATGTGTTTCTGTTTGTAAACGAGTCATGTTATCTAGCAAAACATCGATCAACCATGTCAACAACACCGCTCGTTTATGTTGACAGAAATTAGCACGTGCATTAGAGCGATTTACAAACTGACTGTGTTGGTCGTGACCGTTACACGTATTTTGGTGGTGTCAACGGCCTAACTCCGCTGGAAGAGTCATGTGATTGCTTGCAGTGAGTGCGCCGGTTAAATGAAATTAGCTTGTAGCGACGTGCTTTCGTGAGCTTGGCCATGAGCCAGATTAACCAGTCCTGAGTAATTTGCCCTCTCTCCAACGCAGTTTTTTTGTCTGGTCAGAAGGTTGGGGACTCCAGTTAGACAAAGTCGCAACAGGGGGCGGATACCTCGAGCGGATGAAACTAATGCGATGGGGACTGTTTGAAATAAACCCCCTTCGGCTGTACATGCATACTGACGACCCCGCAGCGCGCGCCACACTGGAGTAGTGTTTGCCTAGAAGCGTACATTTCCTGGTCTATTTCGAAGTACCCGGTGGATTATATGAAATATACCGTCATTGTGATTCGATGACGGCATGGCGAATTGACTTAGATTTTCACATCCAACCGGTTTATGTTCCTGCGTTTTGCGTGACATACGACTAATCGTACGACTAATTAAGATGCCGGCATACAGCATACAAGAGAGCATAGACAAAAACCTGGTGGTTCCCTTCTCATATCTATAACTTAAACTCATACAACATGGAAGCTGCGTGGCAAAATACACTCATTCGCAAAGTAATTGGTGTTAGCCAGAGAAGCAGCTGAATTCCTAATGGTTTTCTTGCTTATGGAAATGGCGCGCCTAGACTGTCTCACGTACCTGATAGATATTTTGATGCGTTATCACACAATTTACTCAAAAATGAGGAGACTCAGAATATATCTTATGCTTACTTCAGCTTTCTGTCGATTGATTTCATTCTGGTAACTAAGCTGACCTTTGCCTGTTCAAGGCTCCTATGCTTCCCTGGGGACTGATAGGAATGCCGTTGCTGATTTGGATGAAGTTGCATAGTTCTTGTAGTCGGGATCTCCTGATGAACAAGAGAAAACGTGTCTGTTCTAATCGGGCTATCAAAAGGCGATGTATAATGTACTACACAAGACTATACCGATTACCCGCCATTAGCTTAATTCAAATCGATTGGTGCAGGGTAGCATATCCAGCATCTTATACTTCAATCAAGTGCGACCACTCAAGTTCCACAAAACATCAACTAACCTCTCCGAGCTAATCAACCCCCACGAACACTTGGATCCTATGTAGCCCTATGAATCTTCCAAATATTTCCTCATTGAACACAGAATTTGATCAGAGAGGAATAGGTCAAAGACTTCCGTGAAACAAACTCCAAGCGCATACAGGCACGGGTGTCAAAGTGAAGAGCCGAAGCTTGTAAGAGTTTCGGAAGTTCCATGGACGGGCAACGCCGGGAAAAAACGGAAAATTGAAACTTAAGGATATGTGCTTTTTACGTTTCAAGAAAGTATATATTGACGACTGTCATGATGGGCTATCTTTTATTTGTACGTGTCCATTCAGTTTTTCGGATGGCTGTAATAGTTCGTCCTGGACAAGCGTTCAATGTCCGTTTTTTTCTTTCCTGGCCGTCTGCATGCAACAAAATATCGGTCTTTTCCCGTCTTCTAAACAGGTTTGCCACCTGATACCACCCGGTCCGTATGAAATGAGGTGTGAAACCTTTGTCGAACAGTTTGGTGCGAAAATTGTCACGGAAATCATTGCAGGAAGCGCCCCGGGATTTATTTGCACATCCCTCGGTGTATGCACTCCAGTAAGGTCGACCCCGACAGCTGTAAGTTCTGTTCTGATACAGTCTACTGCAGTGCTGCTCGTCAGAGCGTAACTGTTCTCTTCGTTCTCCGTAGTGTCGCTCCAGCGATTTTCCTTTAGCGAAATCAACATACGATAGTTCTCCCAACTTTCCTCTGTGGAATCCTATCCAGGTAGAACACCCAGTGTTAGGGGACATTTGGCCAAAAATCAGCGTATGCAAGTGTTGTGAATGGTTTCCGTCACCAAAAGTTTCTGACTTGACCGATGCAGTCTGAGCAGCTCTCTATCCTTATTGTCAAGCTAACCAAGTGGGCACAACAATAACTTCAGGGTCGCGACATATTTGTCCCGACAGTGAATGATGAAGGATTATGGCATTCGTATTAGTGATTAACATTCAGGTTTGAGTAGTTGACATCATCCTCTTGCTAGATGAGTACAAACCGGCATTTGCATACCCGTAACGAACATAGCAACTACAACTGGGACTCCTGTTTTCGTGACTTCTGTCCAACCTTTTCAGCCTTTTCGGAGTGATGCTGGCCACTGAATTTCAAATAGTTCGCCACCAGGGAGTTTCCGCTTCTGAATGGCAACGACAAGGTTTCTACACTAAGAATGACATGACATTCTTAAATAACAACAGCAGTGTGTGAGTTATCGTGCACTGTTTCTTCCTATCTTTCCGCTGTATTACTCCCAGTCAATGTTTCAAATGTGAATTGTCCCAGCGAGTGGTGTGATGTGCGTATCCAAATCGAAATTATCGGCCATGAAAAGACAAGTCAAGGAGGGTTCGCTGATATGGCAGGATGGTGTGCTGTCTATAACCTTGACCTAAAATGTTTAAGCGGACTAGTCTAGGTAAACAGCATAATGCATTAATGTCTTCTCTTGAGCAGTAAATAAGCGATTTGGAAAACCATGGACTACGCCTGCCGGTACTGGACTGTCGAGGAGTTTTCATCGATCTTGTAAGTGTTGTTATGTCCAAATATACTGTGATTTTTTTATTATCGCGCCGACTGAAGCATTAGGCGGCCACTGTGCAGCAGAATACCGTAAACGAGGTGTTCAGCTGGGATTCGGTTGAGTCCCTCATTAAAACCAACTTAGTTTGCGAACCCGTACAATTTGGGTTCAGGTAAAAAAAATAAAAAAAATTGGGTTCAGGTAGATCATAAGGTCTACCCAAGCTCGAAGACTGTGCCTACATGATGAACCCCAAGAAGGGCGAAACCAGCGGTGAGCTGTCAAAGAGTTTGCAGCAACCTTAGGAGTAGTGTATGACGTCTATCCAATGTATTGCGATATCTCGTTTATCGTACGAAACAACAAAATGAGGTGGCCTGGTGCAGCACATTCAGTTGCTTAAAAATTTTATAAACGAGAGATTCAGTTGGGCTGTTGAACACTTTTCAGGAACCTCATAAGTAGCGTATTCCATCAAGTAAATGTAACGCAATATCTCGAATCCCGTACCAAGTGAAACGTGAGTCGACCATCACAAACGGGAGACTCATCTGGATTCAGTTGAGTCTCCCGTTTCGTCTTCAAATGAATGTATCCCTCCATTTGCGTACAGTTTGGCGTTCAAAATAAGGTTGATGGAACCTGATGAACTTCAAGAATGACAAAGCTGACAATGTTATGTCATAAGTTTCTTTGTGGGTCCTGTGGGTCCGTTTCCTCGAGCGGGAATCGCATTGAGTACACTTCTGTGCTTCGTGGCTTGTCTGCTCGGTGGGTGCTCTTCCTTTTGAGTTGGAGTTCTGCAAGTTCTCTTGAACGAATTATGCAAAAAGGCCAAATTATTTGACATCTTGTGGTTATCAAAACGAGAGCTTACTTCCCGTCCTTTTTATAGTGGCAGGCTGTCGTATCGGGTCAGATGTGATTCTTTATGGGTTGGAAGGAAGATTTGGAAAAATTTCGACTCCTTGTGCCAGCAACCTCGGTTGTAAGCACCATTTTTCAAGGATCGAGGCGTGCCTTAATAACTGTGCTTACTCGGGCTGCTTTCTCACTCCAATGTTCGTAGCCACCTCTCCTCTCTGTCTTTAAAATTTGGTGATACTCACATCAACTGACGGCAAGTTGATATATTCGAAGGCTTGAGCGAACGCCATTCAACCTTAACACAGAATTTATACTAGGGTTTATTCTTTCGTTTCGTTCTAGCGTCAGAGCTCATAGGTTCCTTCATGCTCACTTTCAAGTTTCATCATCCGTAGCACTTTTAACCCCCTATAGTTATCTGTATCGTTACGTTGTTTGAGCGCCGCACCTTTCCTGTCGCCAGTCCGATACTGTTTTCCATGTTCGTTCTTCCCAAATTCGATACTTATGGGAGATGGGATATCCGGTTTGGTCACGCAGATATTTTGCCCGAAATCATCTCTTCGTGGTAGGCATAGCGTTGCTTTACCCTGACAAGTATTTCCAGATGTTTGATAGGGCTCCTTCCCATAATTTTCTTGTCGATAGTCGTAAAGCAAAACAATGCACCTCGTTTCGTCCTCAATTTCGAATGGTGATCTTCAGACCCTTCGATCCAGCTGTTCATTGCCAGATCGCTGCGTTTTCACCAGATCGGTCCTCGTCTTTTCTCCTGAAAACTTACAATACAACGCATCGTTGTTGCACAGCTTTTTTTTCAATTTTACATTCGGGTCATCGAACTGTAATTCTCGTGACTTCCCCACCTCCATATATTAGGCGCATATGGAACGCTGTCATTGGTAACCGACAATGACCGTCTTAGCGACAATCCTACAGTTCTAATAGGTGCACTGTGTGCACCATATTGAGCATCCTGGCTTTTAAGTAGATGGTTGGGGATGATGGACAACTCTCGTTCATTCGAAAACTGTCCTTGTGTTAGTGACGTGATTCGCAATGAGCGAACAGAAGTTGGCGTTCGAGAGCCGTATTTATTGAATACATGGCGGGATATTTGCTGTATATCACAGCAGACTGACCTTAAGGGCGGAAATGTTAACCAGGGAGTTTTGTGTTTGCTCGACTGTCAGTAATGCTGGTCAAGATTGATATATCTCTTTGGTCGAAGACCATGGGCATCATGGGAGTTTAGTGTGCTCCGTGGCTGTGCAAGCATCACATGCCATTCACAATCCGACGATGGAGAGTGACAGGCGATGTTGGAGATATTCAAGTGCGTTCTCTGTTTCTTGTATCAGCACCGATCTCAAAGTTCTCCACTTTTCCTTGAGTTTACTACTCCCACTATTCCTTTAAAAAATGGACCTTCCAATTAGGGTAACAACTAATTAATTTAATCAATTCAGGGAGGTCATTCGACTGAGGGAGGCACTCTGAGGGAGGCACGGGGAACAATACTGTTCTCGTAAGACGCTGTTTCGGCAAACGTAGCACATGACCGAGCCACGGTAGTTGATGCAGCGATTGAAGTACCTGCTACACAACCAGATACCCGTTTTCTGATCACCTCGTCACGAGTTCGTTGACGCCAACTGATATCATCAACGCTTCTGAGGTATCGGTGGTAAAAAACTTGAAGGAGCCTCACATCTGCCCACAGGGACCACGTCTCGCAACCATACAACAATGTAGCCTTTTTTGTAGCCTGGTACGCGCGACCCTTGAGATCCAGTAACATGGCTTTTTGATGCCACGAACGATGCAAATTAGCAAACGTGATTTTGGTCTTTGAGGTTCTTGGACTGACTTCATCAGACACACCTCCGTCATAGCTAATACAACTGCCGGGGTGTGTAAAATTCTGCACAACCTCCAGTGATTCTTCTTGAGTTGTAAGGGGTATGTTCAGAGACTGTACGTTCTGAAGCATGACTTTGCATTTTGAAGGTGTAAGGAGCATCCCGAAAGATGGTATGATGTGGTCAGTTTATTCAACAGAGCTTGTGCTTGGCCGACGTCGTCTGCGCAGACGTCTGCAGATCGACGTGATTCTCACCAGCAAAGATTTGAACACACCGGGGTTTTGGAGGCTTTCCAGCGTCCGCCTTATTATTTTATCAGTTACGTAGTTGAACAGTAATGGAGAGAGTGAACATCCTTGTCGGACACCACTTTTTATAGGGAAGCTTTTGGAGAGCTCACCATACTTTCACAACTAGAAGTATGTGAATATGGGCACCGGATCATGTTTACAAACTTCTGGGGCATATCCTGTTGAGCAAGTTAGTCAACAGCACTGACCGATGACAGAGTCGAACGCATCTTTGAAGTCAAGGAAGACTAAGGTTATGGGTCGTCTGTGCATGTGGCGTTGCTGTAACACGTGACCGAGTATGAAAATGGCGACGCAGCCTCTACCTGGTCGAAATCCCGCTTGATGCTCACTGGTCAATGTCTTGTGTACCGCAGTGAGGCGGCGAAGAATCAGACACCAGAAGCCTTGTTACAACAGGAGACATACTAACAACTCTTTAGTACATTCACTGCGAGTAACCTTTTCAAAAATGGGTACTATTATCTACTCACCCTAGTCATCTGGGACAGTCTATTTCTCCCAGATAGATCCAAATAGGCTAGAGAGGCACTGGCTCAGGACTTCACCAACGTCCTTGAACAGAGCAGTTCATCAGAGCCGGAAGTACGATGACGCTTGATTAGGGTCATATACTCATAATTATAAGGTTGAAGGGGGTTCTATGTTTACAATCCACCTTTCTGTTGAAGGCCGGCATTCCGGGATGGAGGTATCAGGTGGCCAACTAAATTGTTCGAATTACTGTGCCCTACAGTTCAAGCGTTCACCTTTGCTGGATGCAAATTGCCATTCTGGTCCCTGATAATTTTGCTGACACGAGGCTTCCGAGGACCAGTCGAACGAATCAGGTGGAACAGCTTGCGGACCTTCCTAGCATTTCCGTTTCTTCGGCCATTCAGGCCTACCAAGCTTTTCGGTCGGTACGGCATTCCGTTTTACCTGGCATCGGATGACGCGTTGGATTGAGCTGTGATTGCGGTCAGAAGGAATCTATCGCCGGGCCTCCAGCAAAGCTGACATCCTGCCAGAGATTCAATGTTTGGATAGGGTTGGCTGTGTTTTACCGCTCCGGTTTTGAGTAGCACTTCGGATATCTGTTCACAGTAGCCGTTAGTATCCAACATCAGACCATCCAGCAAGCTTTCGGGGAGCCGGTTCTCGTAGTTTCGTTTGATTTCTGGGTCCACTAGCTTCTCAATGGCTAAGCGAGGTGTGCGCGGTTTGAGTAGATCAGAAAGGGTCAGTGAAAAGCAGCAGCGCACCGGTTCATGGTCGGAGTTCACGCTGGTATTCCAGAAGGAGCGGCAAACAATGATCGACCCGCCCCACTGGTAACTGACGGTGTTATGATCTATTTGTATTCGGGGCTTGTTTGTTGGTGGGCACCACGTTGTCAGCGGATTTCGCTGTTCGGGGAATTGCTACTGCAAAGGACAGTCTGTGGTCGGTACGCCTCTGAAGCAGAGGCTCTCCGTTTTCCGTGCTTCGTATCTAACCCAAGATGACCACCCAATTGGACTTCAGGAGCCTTTAGTCTACCTACCTGGGAGTTCACGTCACCAGCAACCACAAGGATGTCTGAGCTTTTTATCTTTGTAAAAGGGCACCTAAAGCGTCATAGGAACTGTCTTTGGTGGATTCAGAGCTACAGTCCGTTGAGGCGTAAGCAGACAATAAGCAGGGTGCAATGGAACTCACTTTCTCGAGATTCTTCCACATATGTTGCCAAAAGACCCACTCAGAGGTGACTATCAACGGGTATTTAGTCAAGCAGAGACGCTTCAGCCCGGTCACTCAATACAAATCCCCACCCCAGCATATCCTGCTGCGGAGTCGTCTGCGTCACCAGAGGTGCGCAGCCGGAACCTGGAACAGAGTAAGGGGGCAGTTAGCTCGATTACAGTGCTCGCGTCCCGTATCCTTGTTTCGGACAGACGGCATTCATCAATGCAAAGGGAATCCAGCGTACGAGCAAGACCGCTTGTTTTCCTGCTTGCTTCAATGTGCGAATATTAAGGGCGGTGAAGTAGACCGGCTTTCGAAGTTTGCAATCAGAATTCGAAATGTTTAGTGTTTTTACTGAAGTCGGACACAGAAGCTGCAGCTGGGCGTGATGCACTGCGAACAAAGCGGTCAGTCCTAGTGCTGGGACGTACGGAGAGAGTATTCAAATCGGGTTGCTTGCAGAACTGATACATGACGAACGGAGTCATCAGTCCTAACTTTTGGGCCTACAAGGAGAGAGTTATGTATGGGGTGGGGTAGGGTAGAAGAGGGAAAATGTGAAAGTGTAAGAAGGGAGGCGTCAGCAGCAGCATGTTTTCGCTCACCCGCTTTGCTGTATACAGCAAGTAAGGCGACCCTGGTGGTGACACCACGCGACGGCCGATGTGGCATGAGAGTATTGTTAGTTGTAAATTTCATGGTTTTATGTGGAGTGGCATACTGCCAGTGCGCCAAGACTTAGTCAAGGAAGATTAAGGTCCTCGATCAAATCCTTTGACTCAAAAGCCTGACTGCAAGGCTGCGGTTTTGCAGGAAAGGTCACCATACATGTTCCAACCCCAAACTTGGAGGGCCGGGAGACTGTGTTGGTCAGGCCTCTAACCATTGACCAAACTGGTATGGGAGACCCTGTCAGTATCGCACGGACACCACCCAGTGTAGCTCAATGAATCACGGAGGCACACAAACCGTCACACTACAGGAAGCTCCGTTTAGGTTTGAAGGTCAGAAACTACATTTACCTGATGCTTCCCCAAGTAGAGCGAAATTTGTAATAAGTTTTCTGCAGTTTGTTACATATTGTGGTAATGGACATACTTCATATATGAAATATCTTCACTACTGAATTATGTGATACACGTTCTGTCGAATGACTTCAAGGTCGCAAGATAATATCAGCTCACGCACGTACCACTCGGGAATAAAAAAATTGTAGTTGGTATTCAGGGAACTGCAGCCACCTAATGAACCAAGAGTAGGATAAAGCCGTTATCCGACTGCCTACAAAATCCTATTCACTTTGTGTATACAGTGCTCATCCCAACAGAAATTACTGGACAAACATTGCCCCTCTCACTGGAATGCCTTTCGTGCTTTAAATTTCATTTTACCATGGGAATTTTCCATGCGATTGTTTTTCACTTCCTTCACAATGAATAATTCTTGATCAGTCCCTAGAGGTCTTCTATCCCTGAGTAGGCAACCGAAATTCGTCCTGACTCCTCAGTCATGAGTTGGCACTTTATCAGCCTTTTCAGTTACTTGTTTCTCTTCCTTTTCTCAGATGGTGCCTCCAGTCCAACCAATCGGTGACACTTATTGTGATACGTGCAAACTGCTGGTTACCATGATAGAACATCAGCTAGTCCAGAATGAGACTGAAGACCAAGTGAAAGAGTTGTTGAAGAGCTTATGCAAAGTCCTTCCTTCCTCCTACACCGAAGAGGTGGGTGAACGTTTCCTCCATGTATTTTTTCCCTCTGATGTTGAAACATCTGGCGCTGGTCAACTGGAGTCCCACTGAATTAGTTAGTGCATATAACTTGAACCCCGGCGATTTTCGTTTTCTTTGCAAACAAGCTTTAAAAAGCGAGCTTTGATATATTTTTTCGTGCCTCCACACGAGGTCCTTTATTTGGTGCTTAATTTAGTGTCTGCACATGAGGCGACATCAAGTATTTCAGTTTTTCTGTGATCGTTTCTTGACGGTGCAATTTTTGTGTCACTCGCTTTAGTCTTTATGCGAAACAGGTGAAGCTTCCCGGATCCATTAGTACTCCCGTATGAGCAGAGCATTTTACAGTGGTTTGAGGACATCTCTGGAACAGATGCTTGTCCTTGTTCTCTCCGCCCATTCTGGCGTTGTCCATGGGCTTCTTTGACCATTTTCAGTAGACAGGCGCTAATATATTTCTATGGCCGGCGGTATTGAGCCATGGCGAATGTTCCCGTTCTCATCTCAACTGAAGTGCGGTTCATTGCTATCATTACTACTGAGAAGAGCACCCTTTCGATGAGTGCGATTTCATCTTAATTTGGGAATACTTGGTAATGAGACCGGTAGAGTGTGACTAGTCTCTGAGTACAGTCGATCACGCGTTAGGTTAGGGTTCGTCAAGTGAAAGTACCTGGATTGACAGCGTGTCGCCTTTGTCAACACCCTACACTACCTGCTGCACGGAAAATTAATCACTTGAGCATTTCCAGTTCATGAGCCCATAAATAGCATTATCGAGTACACTGTTACCCGCACCTCAGTTCCAACTGCTTGTTTGGTAATCAGAACCAAAAGCATGTTCCGTTATCGGTGAAATGTGTGTGGCGTCAAAACCATAAGACAAGTAGTTTGCTTAGAACTACACAGCAGTAAAGCATGAGTAAACGGCCTTATAAGAACCAAAGAGCTCAATGAAATTTTATGTCTTTTTCCAGGGTTTCCTGAGTTTGTTTAGTTTCCAGAGCTTTTTCCAAGGATGTCCTCGTCAACAGTTGGATAGTAGATAGTTGGCGATGTGTGAATTGTACCTTGTGAAGTGTATGGTGGCGTGAATGGTGCTAAGCACATTTTGCGGTATACTGACTTACGCTAATTTCAACCATTGTTCCCCAGAGCTTGAAATGATGAAGTCCGATAGACGTCTTATTATTTGTGTGGGGCGAAATCATTTCTCTAGGAAAACTACGTTCTTTTTTCTTACATATATTCATCTATTGTGTTTCTGCCTCTAAAGTGCTGATGAGTTAGAAACTTTGTATAAACGCCTCGTCATTCCCACAGAGTCTTGCGCAGTCTCAAGAATGAGTCTGGTTAGAAATAAATCCCTTTGTGCTTTATGGCATTTTTTCTCTGTTTTTCCCCCACAAATTCAGTGCATGAGTTTGGTCGATAGGTACTTGCCAGTCGTGATGGATTATTTGACAAGAAAGGTGAAACCAGAAGAAGTGTGTAAGGTAAGCTTACAGGTAGCGTCAATGCTGTTGTCCTGTTGACTTTTTAATTTTATCTATTTCATTTATTAATTTCATTAGGTAATTAAGTACCTAACCAATTAAATAAAGTGATTATGGTTTTTTATCGTTGCATGTTCAAGTGGTTTGCTGATTGTGGAGAACCAGTTTCTTTTACTTTCCCTTACTTGGTGTTCTTTTCGGCAATCAAATTTAGTGACTAGAGGGGAGCCACAACTGATGAAGGAGGCATGTTGCCTCTCTTGAGCAATGAATTCTCCGGAATTAGGTCTGTATTTACACTTAACGTGGGCGGAACACCTACCAATGTTCTTCGACTACACCGGCTGACCGTTATTTGCTTCGATATTGTGCTTCTTATAGTTGATTACCTCACATGATTACAATCCTGGAGCATGGCGTTGTCTAAGTATGTTTTGATGTATAACGCAAGCAGCTCGTTTCCGTAATCTACCTGAAGTAATCTACTGACGGGGCACGTTATGGTTTTTAACTTGAATTGGATCATCGATCTTGAGTGTGCAATTTCTCTAGTTACTGTTATGCTTTTACTTGCAAAAGTGTGCGTATAGTTGAACACTGCTCTTTAGAACTCTTGTTTAACTTTTCAGGCGATTCAGTTGTGCCCAAATGTTCGCCGTCCTACTCCCTGTCTTCGTGGTCCAGCGTACTGGTGTTCGAGCCGAGCCGCAGCAGTTCAGTGTAAGGCAGAATTATACTGTCAACAGACCTTCCGCACGCTCGATCCAGGGGCTGCCGCGGAACCGAAGTGTGAGGCCACTGACATGGACGAAATTTGCGGAAGCCCTGAGTTGGTTGTCGAGTGCGGCAAATCTAATGAATGTCTAAACAGGCAGATGGTTCAGTATTTGAAGTTAGTGTCCCAGCACACTCATGAGGCGTTGCAATATCCCCAATCCACCCAGAATTGCACCGTTTGTGAGCAACTTGTAGCAAGGTGGCAGTTACACAAGACATTGTTCGGTGCCTCCATTGTCGACAAGGATACATGCGTCACCTATGCAGAACAGGTTGACCGTGATCAGGTAAGATAAATAGGCAAAGTCGGGTCCCATGTACTGACCTTTTCATTACTATTTGGAATGGTTAGTTTAGACAATTGTGATTGTTTCAGGAAACTAGGTCTGCTGGAACGCCACAGTGAACTATAAAGAAACGATGTAAACCATAATTTTTTGGGAACGATGGCCGAATCTCTTGTCCGGTGGACCGGTGAAGTCAAGCGAGCGTCTTAGTAGGAGTGTGTTGTCAGTTTTGACGATAGATACTGGCCATTTTACCCGAGTTTTCCTAATGGTCCGCGGAAAATACTGTCAATTAACACTTGAATAGCATATCAAGTTGATAATCTTGTGGTCGAAGGAATGAAAGCTCAGTGGCTCTTCTCGACTTCACATTTTAGATTCTAGATAATCACCGAACTTTTAGTTCCATTGCTTCCTCCGCTTTGTATGGCTGAACGTTGGTCCATAAAAATTACTCAGTCTGTATCCGTTAAGTAAATTGGATGGTATTCTGTTCCCAAACCCAGCTGATAAGGGAAACGTTTCCCTTAATTGTACGTCTGAACATCGGGACAGGAATACACGAAAGCTGTTTTCCGGTTGACCACATAATCTTAATGTTTGGAAATATCAGTTCATTCGTCCATTTCTTTTCGGAATCAGAGTTGGGATGATTGGCTTTCAACAAACATCTAATTTCACAAAAGAGACAGTCTGAAATTATTGGTGCGGGTTGTGGTCTGATTTTGTGTAGAGCACCGGATGAGGCGGACCGCGGTTGGTGTAGTACGCCAGCAAAGCGCCTCCACGATAAAAATGCGGTGATGGTGATGGATAGCGATGGCGGTGCTGCACCGACCTAAGCTGACTGGCTTACGTCCTGCAGACAGTTTGGCGGACACTTTGGCCGGGCACAACGCTGAGCGCAGTATCTGCTAGGTTCTGCACAATTGAACAGGTTCTCATTGCGCAAGAAGCCAAAAAAATGGATTGTGTTCCCGTGTTCAGCTCTTACCGAGGTGATCATGCGTCCTCCACGTATTCTGCTGCACAGCATCATCATCATCGACAACATAATGTCAATGTCCAACGCTGATGCTTCCCTGCCGTACAACAATGATTTGGTTGAAAGCCTTATTGTAAAGAAAAGAGTAAAAATGGACGGGGAAGGAATTATTGCTAGCTTACTACATTCCCCTGTGGTTACCACACTCACTACGGCCCCCTTTCTGGAAAATGGGCACTATCATCGACCCTCCCCAGTTGTCTGGTACAGTCTCCCTTTCCCAAATGCAGGCAAACGAATCAAACTAGTGTTGCTGAAGACTTTAGCCCCATCTTTGAACAATGCGGGTTGGAGGTCATCTGGACCAGAAGTTCGGTGGCGCTTGAGAGAACATATACAGTCCCAAACCTTCGAGGCCTTAAGGGGTTCCCCTTCAGCTGTGGGTTCCAGGTGAGTGGCAGCTGGTGGCCACGATAACTGTTGTTCGAAGTATTCGGCCCAACAGTCGAGGGGTTCTTCTTTATTCAAGATGGTTGTTCTACTCTGGTCCTTGTTGGTTTCGCTCACACGTGGTTTCCGGGGAGCGGTCGCATGGACCAACTGAAATAATCTTCGGCATTCCCGGCCTTCTGTGTCTATTAGAGTTTACAGTCGGCTCGTTCGCTCACTTTCGATTGACGTCTGATAATTCGTTGGGTCAAGTTACATTCGGGACCGGCTGCGATGTAAGCAGTGTCTTTGTTCGGTCTGATATCCAGTGCTTGAGTGGGCCTGGTAGCGCCGTTCCACTGTGACGATCTCGCCCCAGTATGAATTCACATCTGATGGTGGAGCAGCAAGATCTGAGCTTCTAGCTCGCCACAACGGGGCATTCAGGGCGTCATAAAACTTGTCTTTGATGGTGTTAGAGCTAGTCATTTGGGGCGTAATCAGACACGACAAACAGACATCGGTCAACTTCTCCCCTGTGAAACTCCTTCACAGACTTTGGCTGGCTAACCACATAGCGGCGGCTATCAAGGGGTATCCAGTCAAGCGAGGATCCTTCCGGCCGGTGACTAAGGACGATACCAACCCCTGCACATCCTGCCGCAGCAGCCTCTGGATCGTCAGGGGTGCGCAGCCGGAAGCGAGTGGAGAGTGGTGGGGCGGTCAGCTCAACCGCTTTGTTTGCATCTTCAATTCCTGTTTCTGATACATCCCACAAATCAATGACAGGCGAGTCCAGTTTGAGAGCAAAAGCAGCTTGTTGTCCTGCTTACCTCAGAGTGCGGACATTGGAGGCAGACAGACAGACGGGGCGTCGAGGCTTAAAGATTGATTTCGAGATGCCGGCGCTGGATGACGCGCAGATGTTGCTTGCAGAACTGATACATGACGAACGGAGTCATCAGTCCTAACTGCTGAGCCTACAAGGAGAGAGATGTGTATGGGGTGGAGTAGGGTAGAAGAGGGAAAATGTGAAAGTGTAAGAAGGGAGGCGTCATGTTTTCGCTCACCCGCCCTGCTGTATACAGCAAGTAAGGCGACCCTGGTGGTGACACCACGCGACGGCCGATGTGGCATGAGAGTATTGTTAGTTGTAAATTTCATGGTTTTATGTGGAGTGGCATACTGCCAGTGCGCCAAGACTTAGACAAGGAAGATTAGGGTCCTCGACCAAATCCTGTGACTCAAAAGCCTGACTGCAAGGCAGCGCTGTCTGGCGAAAAATGCAAGTGCATCGAGATTTTTACAGAACAAGTCGCCATACATGTCCCAACCCCAAAACTGGAGGACCAGGAGACTGTGTTCGTCAAACTAACCGTTGACCAACCTGGTATGTGAGACTGCGAGTGTCGCGCGGACGCCCCCGAGTATAGCTGGATGGGTCGCGGAGGTACGCAACCCGTCACACCACGGTAAGATCCAGTCTCTTCGTGACGGTTGCTGCGCAGAACTATGCGAAGGAGCATACCAACATTGGGGTATCGCCGTCATTGAGACTAATTGTTCTTTTGTGGACCTGGTTTGAACCGTTGAGGCCGGGCAGTTCTACTCAGACTAGTGTAAAATAAACACGTTCCATATTGCCTTAGCTTTTGTAGGCTTTGTAACTGTATGACCTAAGAAGACGTTGGCGAGGTGTGTCCGTCAACGCATCTGTTTTTATTCTGAGTGGAAATTTCAGGAAACTTCTATCTTTAGATGAAAAGCAGATCAGACTTTATTAATACAACAAAGATCCGTTCCCACACCCTAGCGGTACCCTCGACGATCAGTGTGCGTAAATTATTTGGATTTCATCCCCGCCTCAGCAAACAGGTGATTTTGTCTAGAATTATTTTCAGTCGCTTCTATTTACTAGGGCTTTCCGTCAAAACTGCTTACGTTGTTCTTGTCTAATTTTTCCCACTACCCCCAAGAGCAATCAAAATTCTTGGGTATTTATAGTGTTCATACTCCAGAGCACGTGGAATACTTGGTAAATATCCTCGTGAAAACTTATTTCATGCAAAAATCACATCTAGTCCTCGATGTCTAAGTCTGACCCTTGTCTATTTCCTTCTGCTATTAAACAGATAAACCCATTCACGTTTTGACTATACAGTTAGTTCCGTTTCAGTGTCGTGAATATTTCTGAAGCTTGCACTTCATCCTTCAAAATGGACCGCCTGTGTCGTTCATTAGAAGTTCTTGTCCGTCTTTCCAATGTTGCGGATAAAAGACAGGTGGGGCATGTGTAGGCAGGATCCATTGAACAAGTTTCATTTTGGTACATTCTTGGATCGAGTGCATGACAACTGTATGGTGAAAACTAACTTAAGTCACAGGTTTAGGACGATTGAAATACTCGTTTCATCCGCTAGTGATTCCCATTTAGAACAATCACCCATGAGACCGACCAAAACCGTTCTCCCGTACAGGTAATTTTTTTCCTCGAAAAAGGGTTCGGTGTTCTTGACCATGAATAGGTCTGTAAAACGCTCACCAATATCCCAAGTACTAGTCGAGTTATTCTTTGGTCTTATGCCTTATTTTCATTGTTTTCACTTTCTCATCCTGACTCGATTTGCCAAGAAAATTAAGTGGAAGCATCGGCACCTACCAAATAACGTGAGTGCCATCATGCTACTCTTTTTAGCCGGATCATTGCGGTTAGATTGTTTTCTTCCCAATCAATCGTGGGGTCTTCATCGACAAGCTAAACAGATGGACAAGCGTACGGGTGGAAATGCTGATGAATCCGTTCCAATTTCGGCATTTCTCAGCCCTTTTCGGATTGAAATTTAAGGCACTGATTAGTGAACCCAAGTCATACCTGGTTTCTTATTCAGTTTTTCGATACCAATGTATATCAATGTAAAAGTTACTTTCTGCTGAGGTGCCAAATCCCAATGCGACAACCCCGAGCCAAACACATAGAGAGAACGGTGCAACTGAGTGAACTGCCAACTACAAAAAACTGAGCCGTTCACGGTGGGTTGCCTTAAACAGCCATTGTATTTCAAACAGAATGCGTCGAAACGGCAGCAGTGTATCCCGGAAGACAAGGAAGTTTGCCCCCTGCACCTCCCATCCGATTAAGAAGTTCATTCAATTTACAACGGCCACCGTGTCTGGAGGTCTCTTTGAAGATCGTGCAACAGCACTCAAGTTTCAAGAGTACTAGGGAAGGGCCTTACTAGAAACAGGTTACATCCGAGACGGGGTGAGATTGAATGAATAGTAAACCACCTGCATCCATAGTTAAGATGTGAGATCCAGCGGTGAGAAGTTCAATTCTTTTTCACCAGACAGTGGATACTTTTAGGCTTCTCCCCCTTTTTGTTCCGAAGCGGGTCCGGCAGATGGTTCAGTTGTGCCTTCCAACCCGGGTCACTGTGCCCTTTCCTTCATTCTATCAAACTGTGCGTCCCATTATGAGCATAAAAAACTGAACCGATACTGTGCAGAGGAAAATGTATGCACCGTCATCATCTGGATCACAGCGTTGTTTGTTGGTCCTTCGAACAAATCTTGACTGACTTCTGTTAGGTTGAATGAATGACTGAGTTGATGGACTTAGTTGAACGCTCCAGTTATATACTTTTTACTTCGAAGATTGCCTTCATCTAGATCCTCAGGTCCAAGGCTAACTCTCACTAGAACTGGCGTATCCGTTTCCTTGTCGTCCATCTAGACATTTTTAGTATACATAACTCCGGTTCCGCCATACTACTGATTTGTTCAGTTTTCTGTGATCGCCTTTCCCAAGCCAATGGATGCCACAAAGTCCACTGGACCGAACAGTTCAGCAGCTTGCACACGGTCGAGTGGGGTTTCCCCAGGCGTATCGCTTCAGCGGCCCAGGTTGGGGTTTCTATTTACCCCGGCACAGTTCGTATCCCTGCCCGTCACTCAATAAAGCTGTCAGAGCAGTCTTACTTTTAACCACGCTGGTTTGCAATTTTACGGCGCACCGGGAATGCCTACTTTAACTGGCCCAGAATGATCGATTGTTCTGCTACTTCCAAAGGTCGCAACAAACCTGGGAGGAGATTGTATAGAGTAAATAGCCAGGTGACGACCAGAGTTGGGCATGAGTATTTCACCCAACTCCACGTGCATGCAAGCGGTTAATGGTTGGTATGTGTCTTTCGGGGGTTGACGACTCATGCAATTACTTCTGGTCTCTAATCATGCGCCGAGAGTCGGCATTTTGTTGCGCCGTCATTACTGCATGTGTCTTCGGTTCGAGTGTGTTCAAGATATTTCGTCAACGCGTAGTTCAAGTTGCTGTTCTCGTTTATTTACGCTCGTATCAGCAGTGATAAGGCGGATCACCGCATTCATTTACGACACCACCATCAGCGAACAGACTGGAATCGCGCAGTCATATCAATGTTCTTTTAATGCAAAGTTCAAGTACATGTAGCGCTACCGGAATGATAAGCATAAGGGGCGGGCTTGAACCGCCGGCCTCCCACTTTACACGACGTATGCGCCATCAACAGAGCTACGGAGGATCTCGCTCTCCGTCACGCCTATCCACCTGGACTTTACAGTTTATTCACATGTCCTCTGCCCCATGGACTAACAGGTTGTATCTGTCAGGGCCATTATGGCTTGCACAATGGGCTCGAAGTTGGTACTTTTGAAAATTGTTAGAAATCAAAGGTCGATCTGGGCGTTTTAAATCTAGAAGTCCAAGTAGACGTAGCGCGAACGAAAAGACGGAAAGTTCGCACTTGAATCGCCAACCTTCCACTCAGACCACGCATTTATCATGGACAGCATGACATCAGTGTTCAGCACTGATGCTTCGCATTTAGCGATCTGACAAATCCCCTAACACGTTCTAGTACAGACTTTTACCATTTCCAAATTGCGCACTTCTGCGTTCTTAGTGGGTACATCCTCCCTTATGATGAAGATGAAGGAGCTAGTTGAAGTATTTTCTGTTTTGCAGAAATAGATCATTCTTCTCCAGAAAAAGGTCCTACAACTTCCCATCACTGGTCGTTCAGCAATGTGCCTCTGAATGGAGGTCTCACTGAGAGCTAACATTCTTTATTTCCATTGGATCTTAATGCATCACTGCAGAGATTCCTTGTAGTGGAATGATAAACATAATCTAGCAATGAGTTCAGAAAATGATTAAGAAACAACAAGACAACGCTTTCGTTTGTTACTTGTTAGTAACAATTTAAGGGTAGTGCAACACTTTCTCAGTTGCTGAAGGTTTTTTGAGGAATTCAGGTGACTTATCTGGATGTTTATAAGTTAAATGATCCCAAGTACGGATCAATTTCACAGCTTCGTTTGAAAACAGTTGCATATGGAAGAAATACGTTGGACAGCGTCAGACTGGGGTATTCTAGAAAACGAAATACGAGGTTATCCGGGGAATATCGACAGCACATTCCTTGAATAAAGTAGAGATTCCACTAGAAAAAGTTAAATGTAGATAATGATCAGTATGAACAGGAAGGGCGAAGAACGGTCGACACAAGGAGGACGGCTCACCTGTATCAACTTATGACCAAGTGAGTAAAAACGCGGTTTTCAGTTCTAATTGATTCCATTTTGTTGAACCAAGCTAGTAAAGCCTGAACTGTGATACTCTCTGAAGAGTGTCACAAATAAAAAACGAACGAAAGGTCATGTCTTCAAACGTTAATGGAAATTTACGCCATAGTCAACTACGTTGTTTACCGAATTGGTGCTCCGGTTATTTATTAGTTTCGACCGATATCTGTAACACGCTTGTCCTTTTTTTGGTTGCGCTCGTTCATACGGCTGGGTATGTGTTTAGATGTTCAAAGCTACGGGGGCTAATTGGACGAGATGAACACTTATGGCACGCAATTAGCTGTGGTCTTTGCTTGATTTGTATCATCCTTCTCGTTTGGAGTAGGAAAGTGAAGCACTGGTTTTCATCATAGTCGTTACTTTAAATGGTCTTATGATTAAAAAACAAATTCAAACGAGGAATCACGTTATACTGTTTTCGATTAGGTGACGATAAATCATCAGCAATTAGGAGTAGTCGCAGGATTCTTCGAATTTCGTAGGGACCTCTCTCCCAAAGGGCCCTCCTTGATCAGGTCCCATCTCAGCAGGACAGCATATAGGCTGGCTTTTAGTAGCGTTGTCTTCAAAACCCGAAGAGTTATTTTCCTTAAAACGAGGTCACTAATCTTTATCACTCTAATAGATGGCTCAGGAGACTAGCATGAATGCGGTGCCGTTTTGTGAACCAACTGCGAACGCACTGGTAATTCTTCGTCGTTACATTTGTTACGATGTTTGACGCCATCACATTATGCACAATTGATTGTCCTAGGATCAGCTTCATTCCCTAATCACCAACCACCGTTGTCTATACTGAGCCTCAAGTGTACAGGAATAAAATGGCGCAGGCTGTGCATTACTACTTCATGCTTCACTTATTTCCAATTATCCCCACCTTCGCTTATTTTTTATAGTGCAAATTGGTTCTGGACAACACCTCAGAAATATTCGGACTATTGGCCCAGAAGGCAACTGATACCAAGGCCGTGTGTAAAGTGAGCGTGTGTACTTATTGTCTTCTGATATTTAGTTTGCTACTCTCGAAATTTGTAAAATCTAGAAGTAATACTCTATCTCACAAAAAACGGCGGCATCTTGAAGGTCTGGCCTGTTCTTTCTCCTTGAGGCTTTTTCCACCAAACAGGGACATTCAGTGGTTATGATTATTTCGCTGGTCTACGAGCGTAGCACACTCACTCAGATTGTCACCCGACTCCCCTTGACTGACAGTATATACGCCACTTTGTCGAACCCCATCGTCCTACATGCTCGGATTCTCCATACATGTTTAAACTACCACTGGTAGAGAAACGTATGCTGTCAAAGAATCGTACCAAGGAACAATTATTCCATAAGCTGAATGCTGGCCGGACTCACCAATGCAGCGCAGTAATTTGTCTGCTGCTGTCCTCTCTCTGCAGAAGCCCTTATAGAAAACACTATTTTTGTAATATTGGAGAGGCTTTGATTGTCAAGGCTAGCAGTACACTGGAACTAAAATAATTCCGTATATGTTTCTGCCCCGTTGTACCAACAGAATCCTATCAACAGCCAGATGCACTTGCCAGCGAGGATGTTCACCTTTTCTGTTGTTTCTTACCGGGGATGTACTCATTTTGGGGATGCTAAGCGGATTGTCTGGGAACTCAAGTTGATTGCCTTTCAAAACTCACCTAAGGGCCGTCTGATCTGAAATACCAATCAATGGTTTGTGAATTCGGTATGTTATTGCTGGGATAGGAGTCGATGCAGAGCCTGCGGTGACAGCAACACTTTACAAGGTGACACAACCAACAAACGTTTGAATTCGGCTTAAAGTCTACGGACGAATCATCAGAATATTTCACGGTGTACAATTGATTATCAGGGCAAGCAGGGGTTATCCAGAAAATGAGCAACCGGAAAATTGCAACCAAACAGTGGTCAATCACAGTCAAGTGAATCCGAATAGTCAATGAACGGTTCGAAACGGCGTCCAGGAAGACCGTGTACTAATCAAACCCCAGTGGTTTTGCCTAACAGAATGAAATTTTCCAGGGGCGGACAGTCTTTTTTCGGTTGGTTTTCTGGATGACGACATTCAGTAAATCTCTAAAAGCATTCGCCTGAAAACTTTTCTCCTTTGGCCACTAGCTTGGGTTCGTTTTGATGGTTGCTCTTGATGGAGTCCACTAATTTCTCATTCCAAGCCGCAGGTCCAGTGCTACTCGTATTGCGTTTACGGACAACGTGAAAAAATATCGGTGTACTGGCACTGTGAGGTCATCAGTGGAGTGCTGGAAGAAAAGGCGTGGTGGACCCTCATGTGACATGAAAAAGGGAGAGTAGATCCTCATCGAATGTTTTCATGAAACGCCCGAAACTGGAGACTAGTAACAAGCCGATCGACAAATGATGTGAACAATACGTGATGCTGAGGTTATTGAGCGTGATTCAGTAACCAAGTCGGGATTCGAGCGAATCGGTTAAAATATGTGGCGAAGTTTTGGCTATTCAGTTAGAAATATTTCCTCTCCTAGTCGCGGTTATCCTACTGAGCTAGTGCCATTTGTGTCCATCTATAATGTGTTAGACTGAGTGTTCATATTCACCTCGTGCGAAAGTACGTATCTAAGTGCTTGCCATATATGCAAATAGCGCTTTCCACTCAAACGCCAAATACTGAAAGTGTAATAGGTGAAACGCAGGTGCAAAAAAGAACAATTTTTTGCAGAATCAATTATATGAAATACCTTTATTAATTAAAAGGCGTGTGGAATCACACAATAAAAATGGGGCAGATTAGTGTGTGACTTTTTCGTGATGAATGTATCATTGTCAGTCATCATTGCTTATTTTATCAGAGTAATGCGAATGTTGCTGGTTTTTTGTAGAGTGCGGTTTAAGGCAAAACACAGTGAAACACTGATCTAGGCATGTCCATCCGTTTTGCCTGTGAACGATGCCGCGCACATAACCCGTCGGTTGTTTTTTGTGCTCACTTTCGGTAGTCTTATTCCCACTACATCTCTCGCCCTTTTCTAGAGCCTGGCTCTTTGTCAAGTGAAGATACAGGATTCCGGTATATCCGGTCGTGTCGTTGAAAATTTACCGGAAAATGTAGGCACTCAGGTTTTGGCCTGTTCAGAAGGACCTGTCTTTTGGTGTGCTTCGAAACGTAACGCTGAGGCATGTGGGACCGTGAATTTCTGTAATGCACTCAGTTGGTTTGGAGAGAAGGAAACCAAACCAAAACCAACCACCCTTCTTGAGGTGGATGTGGATATTTTTGGTGTGAATGCTTGCGCCTGGGGCTCCGTCTACTGGTGTCAGAGTGAAGAAACCGCGCGACGTTGTGGAGCCCTGGATCACTGTAGAACAGCCGTATGGCGTAGTGCTCACTCGGGACCTAAACTCCAAACCCAGCAAGTCAAACTTCACCGTCCATCTAACCCATGCTTGTGGGGCCCAAGTTACTATTGTTCTAGTCCGGAGAAAGCACTCGAATGTGGGCAGCATTATGTAGAGCACTGCTGGCAAATTGCCATGCGAAGGAGCCACTCATGAAGTACTCGTCTGATTATCCGTCATACCGTAAATCACCGATTTTATTCTTGCAAACCACATTTGGTCTTTTCATGACACGCTTCATTCCATTATTTTGATTGCTCAGTTTTCGTCTACTGTCAACCGATCGTCTCTTTTCTAGCAATAGAACTGTTCACCACTCTGTTTTAGAAGACGTGGTGTGGGTCTTCGGGTTTAATCATTTACTGAATCGTGATGATATTGGTGATACGGGATAGTCAGATCGACACAGTTACTAAGGTATTTGGAATAAAACAACGTTGTTGGCAGCTCACTCAGTCATTTGGACAGATATGGTTCAATTGACAGTGGCTTTCTTTTACAGCCAGTCCCATTAGAGCATTTAAATTTTGAAGATGTGTGGCCTGAGCTCTGTTTTCCTATCGAAAGAGGGGAAATTTGATCTTCAAATTTGGAAGCAACTGTAGTTCTAATCTGATATTTATTTCATGAGGAGAATGTCTAGGTACTCAGGGAAACGTCCTAACGTTCCAGAATTTCGATGAAAGAGTTGCTGGAAAAATAAAACATCGTTTCAGATGGTCTTGGTAAACAGTCAGTAGTTTATAAATGGGCAGCGGTTCGTTTTTGATATAAACGCTTCATCAGGCCAAGTGAGCAGGTCATCAATTTGACCAGTTTTAAGGCAGACAGGGAACCAATCAGTAAGACCTCTTCAGATAAGCACACCAGATCAGTTTTGAATGTCAATCTAAGTGTCTTGTCGGTTAATGTGGTTACCTAAATCTTGCGGTTGATGGGTTGGGGAAATTTCAAGTTATTTTTCGGGTTTGGTTCCTTAATCTTCCGGTTCAAGGTGCTTCAATTGATGATTTACCTTGGGTGCCACTGGCAGATTTAGTTGGTCTATGTGGGCTTGTGAGTACTACGACAATTTAGTCGGGGGGTAGGTGGGTGAGATTAAGTACACTTCAGATCTAAGCTATTTCTCTTTCTGATAACCGCACACCACCTCGTAACAGCTCGACTGATCTAAAACCCTTCTCCACACGCTTGCCAGTTCTACGCTTTCTACTCTATTTACACTGGGATGCTTGGCGATTTCCACCGCCTCGATCATCGGTCTCTGTGGCATGTAACGTAGTCCCCGCCTCAAAATTTCGGCATTTTCTAAATCTATTTTATGTCCCGTGTCCACTGCATGTTCCGCCATTGCTGAGTCTTTCAGTAACGCTCGATATTTATCTGCGTTTCTCGGCGGCCTGTTTATTTTTCTCCTGTACTCTCCCATTCTGGTGTGAAGTTCCCTGGCCGTCTGTCCTATATAGACCTTAGTGCGGTCGTTGCACCTAATTTTGTTCTGCACCAGTACAGAATGTTTCCCTTCTGGAAAGCTACTCTTATGTTGGCTGCGTTTAGAATCCTTCGAACGACTTCCGATGTCCGTGGTTTGCATGGAAAAACAGCAGTTCTAGTCTTTTGTCTGTTAGGTTTCGCCACCGGTACCAACAACCTTCGCAATTGACGTCCAATCAAACTAGCTGGATATCCACTACCCCGAAGTTTGTTCTTTACTTCAATTTGGATCAATCTCTTCTGTGCACAGGACCCTTACTCGACTAAACATTGATGAGGCAATACTAGCGAATGCCGACTTGGGATGAGCAGACGAGTAGTTCAAAATTTCCACAGTGTCAGTTGGTTTTTAGTTCCTCCCGACCTTATGTGTCATGCAGCCTATGATAGTGTGCCCGAAGTTGACTCTATCTCCACACTAATTTTAATATTTGGATTCAGGTCATTCAGATAGTTGTAAAATTCACTGACCTTGTCGCGTTTCATCACGACCAAAGTGTCATCTACATAATGCCAGAATATCTTGGGTGGGTACGGGAATCTGACTGAAGCTTTCTGTCCAAAACCTTCCGTAAGAATATTTTCCAAACCCGAGGATGTGGGAGATCCCATTGCTAGATCTTGTTCTTGAGTGTAAACCACTGAGTCAAAAACGAAGTGCGTGAGATTCCGGCATGCTTTTATACCTTCCACTATTTCATCCACCGTAATCTGTGTCCGTTCTGACAGGGTGGTGTCTGCTAGTAGCAGCCGCTTGGCTATTTCCAAAGAGTTATGAATTCCTAATGTAAGTACTAGATTTCCCGGTGAGGGGTTTTAAAATGCCTGTCAAGAATCAGGCCAGTTCATGGGGTGGGGAACCTATTCCGTCTACTAGCGGGATATCTGGCTTACGGATTTTTGGTAGGCCGTAAACTGGGACACGCAACCCAATATGACCTTGAAAGCTCATGACATCTTAGGCAAAACGCGCCACGTGGACGAGTGGCTCTGCCACAACTTGATACAATAAAACACGGAGTGAACGTGACCCACTTTATAGAGTATTAGGGCTACTCTGGAAGGAAGAGGCTGTCACCGACCTCCACAAGCCGATGTATGGCAGAAAACTGTCACTCAATCAAGCATCATCCTATGACCCAATGGGCTACCGTCTTGTGGTTTGTTCATGGGTTAGTGTGATGTGACTTCATCGCTTTCTCAGAACCTGAGCATTTCGCTCATTTCTCCGATCATCCAATCCGTAATACACATTTTCTCTCTAATCTGCCCATGTACGCACTGGCAACTGACATGCGCACCATTTCTTGGGAATCAACGGGCCACTCTCTCTCCTGGGATCTGTGGGTGGAGTCTTCCTACAATTCGAACACGTCAGCACACCGATACAGTTGAGTCTAGCGATCACAGCGTGGTCGTATCAGGAATATGGTATAGACAGACCGGTCGGACTTCAGCAGGTGGGCGCGCACGGACAGGCACAAGTGGCGCAAACTACCGAGCTCGCCAGCCGAACGATCGACAGATTTCGGCGGCGCTTATGTGCGGTCAGTACGCGACGGCGAACTGTCAGGTTTCCCCGTGGCACCGACAGGCAGTACAACTGCCTTTGAAACTACAAGCAGCAGGAGTGAAACAGCTTTGTCAATTACATTCCCAGGGAGATTGTTGATTGGACCGTAGCATAGTTCAACGGTAAACTTGGACATACCGTTTTAATCTTCCCCTTCGAAGGCTTCTTGCTAGCTTTGAAGAATAATGAGCAGTCTTTAGTGGTAACAGCGACCAGTATTCGACTACATTAATTTACTTCACCGACTTATAACAGGCTTGCTTTGATGCAATTTGTCGCTGTAAAGAATCGGTCTACAGCCCCTGTGCAAGCCTTTCAGATCCAGAACGTAGCAAACATGAAGCTTCGGTCGACCGATCACAGTCGTTCTGGTTCTATCTTACGGCAAGCAGTTGAACGGCGCCAGCACCTGCTTGTTGCCAGACAAGCCATGGAGACGGTAAACACCGCATACTTTGGAAAAAGCGAAGTCGCAGCGGAACGTGCCGTGATGGGTTACGACTAGGAGAATGATAGGCACGCTGCATTTAGAGTTAGATAGAACAGGTGTTGACTCTCAGTTGGTATGTTGCGGATAAATTTAGTACAGGTATCGAAGCGTCTGCTGGCCATAAAACAAATTACGATACTTCCAGAGACTGCAGGGTGCTTCACTGCACGTAGGCACCCGTTTCATTGACGAACATAAGGTAGTAATCCTTCTCCGAAAAACGGAAGTGGAACAGCAAATCCAGCTGAGAAGAACATATGCAATGACGAATTCGAGAGTAAGACGTAAGAGAACGGGTGGTGTCCTCAGTCTGAAAGTATCAGCAGAAAGTCGCCAGACTTTGGTAGAAACAGCTTGAATGTGAAAATATTGGCTAGGTCTCACGTCAGTGGTCAACAAATAAAAAACAAACTTTCGACTGACTGAGTGCAGGCTTTCTCATACCTTTAATATTAGTCCAACTGAAACACGAGCCACCCTCATGTGGCGTATTCAGTTAAGTGACATTATAATGAGAAAAGCAGCTGAGATCCATCAGAGTATTCCGTCCACACCAATTTAATTTGCGAATGAATGTTAATTCTACTAACACTGCGTATACTCAATAAGAGAACATAAGAAATCGGCATAATGCTCAATGAACCTCTCACGTGACCCACTCACTGACTTCCTTAGGGCTACTTCATCATCAGCATCAAGTATGCCCCCTTCAGAAACTTCCGGTTGTCCCAAGCGCCTCTGTTTTTCTAGCCACCTAACCAATTATCTCACTTTTGTGCCGAAAGTCCCTTCATGCTGATTCATTCTACCGAAATTCGAAGTTCAACCATCAATCCACAGGCTATGACGAGCATCAGAATGCTATATATGCGCGAATCCAACCATATCAACTTTGAACTTGCAGTGATGTCGTTATTCTGGGAATCAAATGATTATATATATATATATATATACCATGCACTGAAGATGATTGCAAGGGGAAATACCGAAGAGTAAGATGGACGGTCGTGGAGGCTAGTAGACACGGCATCCCCGGACAATCCGTCTGGTGCACGATGTGGCCGCCAGAACATTCTGAATGCGTTGTGCACAATACACAGACGCACCATCTTGTTGCCACCATATTTAGTCTATATTTCCCTAGACTTCTAACTGCGGAAATACAGTCTTCCAGCGGCGGCTAGCAAAACGAGGATGAAAGAAAAGAATAAACTCTTTCCACCGTTTGTGATTCCGGTGAGAAAAAGCAGTCTGATGAGCTTTGCACCGAGAACCCCAGTCCAACCAATTATCTTCGGAATATACGGGGTTCGCGTAGCTTGAAACAAGTGTGGATTGGTTCTCTCCCAAAAAGAGATCTTCGAAACCTTACCGTGCAAATGGAAGACTGATTCATCAGCAAACTAGCGAAAGATACCCATTTATTCTGAACACCAGGAGCATAGTCCGTGACGTTTCTCTGGATCATCACAAACGGGACTGCAGTTCTCCAGACCTATGCAACTTACTCTGTCGTAAAGTTTTCAATATCTACCAACAATTGTTAGTCACACCTCGATGAACCCAAGGAGGAAGCGATGTCTGTCGTCCCCCAACAGTTGGCCGGTGCGAGTGTGAGCACACTTGTGGGAATGCGCGATATGTGGATTGGATGATCGGAAGACTGGGTGAAATGCTCAGGTTTTGAAGATGCGGAGAGATTGCAGCGAATCATCATCACCGGAGACAGCAACATCAGTGTTGGCACTAATGATTCACTACCGTACAACCATGAAGTTTATCTTATCATATTTAAAGCCTTAGAACGAAAAGTATAAAAAACGGCGGGTGAGGGAGGGGACCTAGTGCTGGCCTATATCATTCATTCTGAGGCGCCTACACCTCTAAGCGCTCAATCAGGCAATCCGGGAAGAAACTGACAACACGAACGCCATTGATATCGCTCAGCCGCCATTTCCTGCAATGTCTCCAGCCAAGCACAGGCGGGGTCGTGAGAACCCCATCCTGTAAGGCGTACAACACCCAAACTCTCCGTAATCTTTTTCACGCCCTTCTGTCAAGTCATACGTTGTCCACCTCGCGGTTTGCGCCATTCCGAAGAAGGCACGGAGAACAATACTGTTCTCGATAGACAGTGTTTCGGCGTACGTAGCACATGGCTGAGTCACCGCAGCCGGTGCTGCTGGATGTTTTCCGTGGTTGAAGTACCTGCTACACAGCCCAATACCCGTTTACTAATCACCTCGTTTTCTAATCTGCTGACGCCATCCAGAACCAGCAGCGATTCTGAGGTATCGGTGGTAAAAAAAAACCTGAAGACGCCTCACATCATCTGTCCATAGAGGCCATGGCTCGAACCCATACAACATCACAGCCGTTACTTTAGCCTGGTACACGCGACCCTTTTTGACGCCACAAGTGAAGCTAATAGGAGAAAGTGATTTTGCCTTTGAGATTCTCGCACTAACTTCACCAGGTACACTTCCATCAGAGCTAATGCCACTACCGGAGTGTGAAAAATTCTGCACAACCTCCAGTGATTCTCCTTGAATTGTAAGGGGTACGTTCTGAAGCATGACTGCACTTTGAAGGTGTAAGGTGCATGCCGGAAGATGGTGTGATGGTAGTCAGTCAACAGGGCTTGTGCTTCGCTTTGGTCTTCAAAGATGAGAGCGGTGTCGTTTGCGTCCTCCAGATCAGCAAGGTTCGCACCAGCAAAGATTTGAACACAGAGGTTTTGCAGAATTGCCAGCGTTCGTCTTAATATTTCATCAATGACGAAGTTGAACAAGATTGGAGATAGTGGACCTCCTTGTCTGCCACCACTTTGGAGAGCTCAACATACACTCTTACATGCCCCGAAGTATGTGAATGTAGGAATCGGATTATGTTCAAAAACCTCTGGGGCATACCCTGTTCAGCAAGTGTATTTAACAGCACTGACCGATCGACAGAATCGAACGTAGCCTTGAAGTCAAGGACCACCAAGATTGTGGGTCGTCTGTACATGTGGCGTTGCTCTAACACATGACCGAATGTGATAATGCGGTCAATATAGCCTCTTCCCGGTCAGAATCCCGCTTGATTCTCACGAGTCAAGGTTTTGTCCCACCGTAAAACGACGAAGAATCAGTGACACCCGAGTGACACAACGGGCGTCAGACTAACAACTGTTCAGTTAGTACCTGCACTGCGAGTAACCTTTTTGAAAATGGGTACAATTATCTACTCACCCCAGTAATCTGGGACAGTCTATTTCTCCCAGATAGATCTAAATATGCTAGAGACGCACTGGCTGAGGAATTCGCCGCCATCCTTGAACAGATCGTCAGGACCAGCAGCACGATGACGCTTGATTAGAAATATACACTCGGACACTTCCGAGTTTGAAGGCGGCTCCATATTCACGGCCCAGCTTCCTGTTGTCGGCCTTCAGTCCGGGACGGAGGTACCAGGTGGCCAGCTGTCCAAAGTACTGTGCCCACCGATCCAAACGTTCTGCTTTGCTGGAGATCAGGGAGCCATCTTGGTCCCTGATAGTTTCGCTGACAAGAGGCTTCCGGGGACCAGTCGAACGAATCAGGTGGAACAGCTTGCAAAGGTTTCCAGCATTTTTCGCATCTTTCATTTCTTCGTCCTTTCGGGTCCAGGGACACTCACTTTTACCTGCCGTCGGATGATGCGTCGAATGGAGTTGTGGTTGCGGCGAGGGGGGAATCATTCGCCGCGCTTTCAGCAAGGACATGGTCCCAAGGGAGGCCTAATATTTAGATGAAGTTGGTAGGGTTATACCGCAAACAGAATTTGCGACACTGAGTAGCGCTTTGGATATGTTTTCCTATTGACCGTTTACATGCGATACCTGACCGTCCAGCAGGCGTTCGACTAGCTGGATCTGATAATTTCATTTGATTTCTGGGTTCACTAACTTCTCAATGGCTAATGGAGGTGTGCGCGTTTTGCGTAGACCTGAAAAGCGCAATGAAAAGCAACAGCGTACAAGTGCATGGTTGGAGTCCACGCTGGTGTTTCAGAAGGAGCGGGAAGCAGTGATCGACCCTCGCCACCTATAACTGAGAGCGCTGTGGTCTATTTGGATTCGGGACTGGTTCGTTGGTGGGCTCCACTTTGTCAAACGATTTACACTTCCGGAAATTGGTACTGCAAAGGAACAGTCCTTGATCGGCACAGATCTAAAGCAGGCGATCTCCGTTGTCCGTACTTCTCGTGTCCACCCCAAGACGACCACCCAATTGGGTTTCAACAGCGCTTAGTCTACCTAATTGGGCGTTCTTGCCACCAGCAACTACAACGACATCTGAACTTTCAGTCCGTTGTGAAAGAGCACCTAAATCAGATTCAGAGCTACAGTTAGTCCGGGCATAAGAAGACACAATAAACAAGGTGCAACAGACCTCGCTTCTTCTAGGTTCTCCCTCAGACGTTGCCAGACGAACCGCGCAAAGGCGACCATCAGCGGGTATCCAATCAAGTAGAGACGCTTTCCCCATGTCGCTCAATACAATCCCCATCCCAGTATATCCAGCTGCAGCGGCGTCTGCATCATCAGAGGTGCGCAGCCGGAAACTGGAGGAGAGTGAGGGGGCAGTCAGTCCGATTATAGTACTTACGGCCCGTATCCTTGTTTCTGACAGACAGCATACATCAATGCAGAGCGTACTAGCAAGGTCCACCTGTTGTGCTTGATTATGCAAACATTAAAGTTGGCTGAGTAGACTGCCTTTCGAAGTTTGCAAACAGACTTCGCAGTGGTTAGGGTCGTTACTGAAGTCGAACGTACAGATGCTGCAGCTGAGTATCATGCGGGGCGAGCAAAACGGTCAGTCCTTTTGCTGGATTCTGCGGATAGAGTATCCAAATCTGAGTGGGGTAGGACAGACGAGGAAAAACATGAAAGTGTAAGAAGGGAGACGTCAGCAGTAACATGTTTTCGCTTACCCACCCTGCTGTATGCAGCAAGTAAAGCGACCAGGGTGGTTACACCACGCGACGGCTGATGTGGCATGAGAGTATTGTTAGTTGTAAGTGTTGTGGTTGTAAGTCGAGTGGGGTAATGCCAGGGCGCCCAGACCTAGACAGGAGGGCGATGAGGGTCCCCAACCAAAAACTTTGGTTCAAAAGCCTAATCGCAAGCCAGCGATGTTCGGCGGGAAATGCAAATGAATTACCATTTTTATAGACCAAGTCGCCACAAATGTTATAATCCCCAATCTGGTGGGTCAGGAGACTGTTAGTCACGCGCCTAACCATTGACCAAACTGGTAGGAGAGACTCTGTGAGTGCCGCACATAAACTACCCAGTATAGCTCCATGAGCCACGAAGGCACACAAACCGTCACACCACGGTAGGATACAGCAATATAGTACGTTGGCGACTGTAACACAATAAAAACTTGTTGCTACAGATTTACACTTAGTGAGTAAATTTTTATCCATTGACTCGCGAAATCATTTGCCACATCATATTGCAGACTGGGGGCGATTGCCTTTCAAATTAATTACGCCAGCATGCAGCGTGTTGCCGCTGCGGTTTGCTCCATCGCGACATTTGGATACAGAAAGCAAATACTCCAAGAGAAGTGCAATTCCTTGTGTAGTCAATCGACGGCACAGAGGAATGCTGATCAGACTCACAACTAACTGACGATTGTTCATATTCACACCACTCTCGTATGAACGGTCGTCCTCCTGTTCTGACGTAATTATTCCGGTAAGTCCACACCAAAGGGGAGCACTGGACTCGAGTTTCGCTCTTACTAGAGCTCATCAGCAGTGCATATCCAAAGGCCGTGCCGGGATGTGAACTCCGGACATCTGACATGCGAGGCGAGCGTTCTACCACAACTCCACGAACGCACGTTGGACGCATCGGAATTTTCACGTCTGAACAGGCGAACATGTTCACACTTGAGCGATGTGATTGGTGTTTCCGACTCATCGAACGACGACCCAGTGACTGTCATGGTTGTGCCGATCGATTGACCCGCCAGTCAGGACTTCCCAGTCAGGTAGCATCACAGACGCTTGAAACCCACTGGGCAACCTTTTTGGTTTCAGTTGTGGGGTTTTGCGGGATAGTTACTTTGTTCATATTCACACAACTGAAGATCCCTCGTTCAATTATGGTGGGCGATAATAACAGTCAAGTTGGTTATCCATCGGTAAAGGTGATGGACATTTTGATCCCCCTTAGATTTGTTTTCTTGCAGGGGCAATGGCTATACTGATTAGTGATATTATTTGAATATAAACGCCCAGCCAATGTCGTTGGTTAACCATAAAGAAGGTTGAGCCACTAGCACAACGTGAAGGTCATGATTTTGTTGAGGTCAACGGAGATAAGTTGGTTTCTATGTTCTAGTCTGATAGACGTCAGCTGCTTAATACACTTGATGCTAGTCCCTTAGTGAATGGAACGCGTGCAGCACCAGCCCAATCTTAATATTTGCGCTTACAGTAATTTCTTATTATCGTCTGAATGTTGTTGTCCATGCGGTGTAGTACCTAAATAAGTGACCACAGTAGTTTCTTTTGAGTGGCAACACAACCATCTCAGAGGTTTGCTGTACCGTGCTTACATCCTGAGGCTTGTTGGCGTTTGCCAAGCCATACTCAGATCGACGAGATGCAGTTAAATGTGTGTTGAATCCGGAAAAGCTGGGTAGTCCAAATATGGACTACGGTAGACACTCAAGGACAATAGTGCGCTTCGGTTTGTGCCTCGGCAAAGGAGTATTACCATCCCGCTTGCAACTTTTCTGGGGAAATCTCGACCGAGTTTTCTTCCATTTTACTGGTCTCTCTCAAAATTGTTTACACACGTGTTGACTCCGGACTTCAACAACCCGCCCTGACGACTTCTAAGTCTGCGCATTTGCTACTCACTGAAACTCGCTCTCTCTAGTGGAAGGGTACGGCGCAACGGAAGTCATAACGACATAATCAACCGGGAGTTACATATGTGACTACAGTGTGGTTCCGTTCCGGCCACTATCTGACATTCTGAGGTCGCACTGATGAACTGGGGCGTTAACTGTTCGCATGAGTGGTACAAAGTAAAACAAGGTACAAACCAATAGTCGTTAGCAATGTGATGAAATATGTAATGCATTCGTTCTACTAACAGAATGGATGATTTGTTGGCCTGATGTGTATAAAACCAAATAGGACCTAAACGAAGTGTGAGGAAGCTACCGTGCAGTCATTGCCAAGATCTTCCAGCATGAGTATTCATTATGGTGAACAACACAAAGCTCATTGCATTGTGGGTCCTCCCACACTTAACCTAACATTCGACCTGATTGGTGCAGATCACGCAGGTGTCGTCATGTAGTCCACATAGCAGTCACCTCAGACGCAATGACACCACACAGTGCGGAGCCCAGCACTGTCGGAATCGCAGTAACATGCCACAAAATAGGGGCAGCTTGGTTGGGTTCAGGAACTAAATACATGCGCTTCACCTAGGTTTACTGACTCGGAGCATAACATAATCAAATGGAAGCTAACCATGAGGCGTCCACACATGCCTTTTCGGATGGTCTGATGGCCGGTCTATTGGACCCCATCAGGTGGCCGCACTTTTTCCAAATTGCCTCTTCACTGTAATTGGCGGTTGATGTCCGATTACTAACTGCCATTTGCCTTGCAAGTGTACTTACCCGGCGGACAGCGCTTTCCAGACATCATGCGACTAATAGAGAAGGGATATTTACAGAGAAAAACAAGTAGTATACTCGGTTAGTTACGCAACTTGAAAGTTACGGATGAATTTTCCTTCACGCAGATAGCAAAGTCACGAACAACGTCCTTCGTGCATGTGATCACAGTATGGTCACAATGTGGTTCTCTTAAAATATAGCAGTGCTTATTTTTTTAAAATGAACTCAGGCGTGCTAGATGCGAAACCATACCGGGTTGAATTCTAAATTTAGTTTCCTGCTCTTACCTTCACAGTCTAGTCTTGTCACTATCACCCTGATGAATCCTAAAGAAGCGACTTAACTGTGCGGGATTTTATCTGATTAATGTGGATTATTTTTTCCAAGCTTACTGAATGTAATCATCAGCATTCAGAATATATCCTCCCTCTGAGACAGATTTCCAAATAAGTATCACACCACCTGCTCAGTACCGGCCAGACCCATTGTTGTTTTTTAATTATCACCAGCTATTTTTCGCAACAGCGACACCTAGAACAGTTAAACGGACTCAAAATATCTGTTAACGCCTGTCGTATCCAGTGTTTCGTCACATATATTCACATCAATGGGGATACATTCTGCCAAACAATGGTCATTCAAACTTTCGAGTTGAAGCAGCTAAAGAGTAGACTCTCTCCTTATTAGGTCGACGGTAACGTGTTGTGAGTTCGTATGGCCGATGATGTAACATACGTGCTCGTACCAACTGAACTAACTTTTGCTCAGTTAGCGCTTACCCTTTTATTTCATTTCGAAGCTTTTCGTCCAGAGTACATTTAGTAACTAAACGAAGGGCAAAGTTTGGTCAACGTAAGTACTTGTATCAATGAGGGAATTTCGAACTGTTTTTCTTCTCTTGTGAATTTGTTCCTCAAACCCACATGCTAATGGTCCTTTTATAATTCAGTGGCCTTCAGAGGATACACCATTGACGTCTTCCACATGGTGTCCTCATCCATTAAATCACGCCTTTTCTATCCCGGTTACCGAAACCGCCGTGTTAGTGGTTAGCAATCGAAGATATAATATCACAGGAGAGGTGGAGACCCAAATAATAAATATGCACAAATAGAAAATGTTAATGTAGAGAGAGCTGAGAACCGCCGGCGACTGTCACAATAAATGAAAGCAGATTTCTTATAAAACGTTGGCCTGGTGAATCGTTCACATACTCCTGCTCTGTCTATCTGATACTATGTGTGATGTAGACCCTGGGACGCACTACACTTCGCGGCCTAACACATTAACAATATCGTCCGTTTTAGAAAACGCACTTCGTTGGATAGCAGGACCCAGCTGTTGAACGGGTAGGACGGGTGGGCGGACTGAGATTAGGCAAGCGCCTACGACATGTATACAGCTGTGGGTAATCCCATAAGCCACGGTTGATCGATACTGTCCCTCCGGAAACATCCTAGCCAAAACACCAGTTCTTCAATAGTGCCTACTGCCGTTGGGCGTTTCATCGCCTTCTTATCTATACCAAAGTTCTCGTAATTTATGGCTCATCTAACGTGTCGTCTTAGAACGATCACTGAGATGCCTATGTGAACGTCCTCCTACTGCAGCCACATCGCACTCTCTATTTTTCTGAAACTGGTTGTCTTTTAGTCCGTTTACCGAGCTTGGAAAATAATCAGCAACCCACCCTGCCACTAACTGATGGCGACGAATCAATGGAAGTACGACTGATTGTTGCGTATCTGAACGAATAAGATCAACGACTATACGCGACTTGAGAGCGAGCGCACAAACACCCAGCTATGACGACCACCCACTAGAAGCACACCTAAATTACTTTCGCCGGAAACTGTGGGGTATTCAAAGTTGTGACTTTCACAGGGAGTTTGTCTAATCCGGTTGCACTTTTCGGTGATATGTTTGTTTTGTTTAAGTGAGCGAACTTTCAAGGTCACGGACCCTGACCGATTCGCATTTTGCTGCCAGTTTACGAAAGATAAATCACGAAATCGCACTTAAGCATATTTTGGAGTTCTTCGGTGTGTTTTAAGAATGAGGTAACATCTACAGGATATTCAATGCAAACTCCATTCAGGAAAATCGGTCATTGACGTTTGTTTTCTTTTATACTCCTCAGATTTAACAAATGAGGTGAGTTTGTTCAGCCAGCTTCGGCACAACACATTTTCCTATAGAGCATGCCTTCCATTAAGTAGAACAGTGTTAGACAACTGCATGGATTGTGCGGTGGCGATGCGAGGGCCATCTCTGCGGATGACTTCCTTTCCAGATATGCATAACTACCCTGGGGATAATACAGCTTCACGAAATACGTGCAAGTAAACTACCAACACAATGATATCATTCCTATTAGGAGTATGACGCTCCATAGGTGGAATACGTTATAAAGCGCAAACATAATGATGGCAACTAAGGGCATCCACTGCCGGTCACCATGATAACGGTGGCCGTTCGTTGTCACTCACCTCGGCTACTTATCGTATCTGCTGGGCCCGTGTTCATGTGCGACGCTGATTAGGAGGACTCACCTATGCACGCTAACCTAATCCAATGGTCAGCGACTGCCCTTCACACTCATAACTGTAGGCGTTGTCGCTTAGCTTCGCTACCTATAGTGAACACCAGGCCATTGTTTATGCGGGCCGGTAAAAATAAGGCCTCAACTATGCGCGGTAGCCTAATCTGAGGGCCCGTCATACAACCGTACGCGATGTCACCTGCCTTGGCTAATTATCGCACCTGCTAGGCCATTGTAGCTTATCTTCGCTACTTGTGATAAACACCAGGCCAATATTTATGCGTACCGGTGAATACGAGGCCTCATACGAGGCACATAAAACTAATCTAACGGCGAATGACGGTCGTCATACGCATAACTGTACGCGATATCGCCTACCCTGGCTACTTACTGTAACTGCTAGGCAAGTGCCTATATGTGACGCTGATTATAAGGCCTCAACTATGCACATAAACCCGATCTAACAGCCAAAGACGGCCCGTCCTACTCATAACTGTACTGAACGTCACCCACCGTGGCTACTTATAGTAACTGCCGGGCCCATACACATGCTCGTAGCTGAGTATAATGCCCTAACTATACATAATAGACTAATCCAACGACCAACGTTGGTCCTTCATATCCATACATGTCATCCGTCTGCCAACCCCATGCCTAAAATGATACAACCACCATTGGAAAATCAGGTTTCTATTTATTGGTTGCATCGGTACGAACGTAATGTGCAGTCAATCCTGTTCTCAGTTTCAGGAAGCCGCTTTCGCTTGACGGAGTTTCTGAAAGGAAAAATGTATGATCAATTACTAATCTTATACATCTTCCGCAATATCATCTAAAACACATAACTAAACAAAGTTGTGGTGGCTAACCCACCAAGTGCTTAATAAATCCCTTTGTCCACAGTTCACGATCGGTTTCCACGTTGAAGCTGGAGTCTTACTGTTATAAAGGTAAGCTCACTACTTGGTTAATTAGCCCCACTGGCGATATTGAGGGAGCCGTGTGTACCTCGATGATTCGATTGCGGGATTTGGCAGCCATATGCTTTATTGGACGCAGCAGAGTTAAATCTAAAGAGGGGTGTATACTTGTCAGTCGTAAGACCAAGCGGTACAGTCTTGAGCCCCAGGATCCAAGGACCACATACGTCCTCCAACGTGCACCCATGGATGCAGCCGTAACGGATATCTAGTGAGTGGGTGGGTACCTTGTGTCAAATCTGCTCATTTAGAGCACTAAATCCCAACTTTACTCTACATCTGCTCCCCGATATCGAAACAATGTAGCATAATAGAAGCGTCGGCTCCGTATTTCTCATAAAAACTCGCAACCATCATATACTCAACCGCGCTAGCAGTCTCATCAACTAGGGTCTCCTTTCTGAAAAAGCAATCTGCTAACGTGCTTGCGTTTGTGATTTTTAGCATCCCGTTATACGTAAATAAGCTTTCACATTGCAGACACACAGATGTTGAAAGCTGCACGCGATTTTAGGCCATTCTGAGGCTCTATTCCATGTCTGTCATATAGGTTTGGGCCCCATCCAGCTCATCGTTTATGCCACCTTTACTTCCAAAATCATATATACTATATCAAAATAAATGGGCTGCTGAGACAGCGAAACCTGGTGCGATAATGATAATGATCTAGCCGGAGACTGCAAGGTTTGCTATATATCATAGCCCAGGAACACATATCATTCAGCCCACATCCAGGTAGCACACATCGCCACAATGCCACTGCTCCCGCTTTTGTCCTCTAAGTGGTCGGCTGATCCTGACTCCCCACAATCCATCCGCTGAATATGTCCTACATTTCCATCCACATACGTCCTACCTGACTGGCCTTTTCGGCCTAACCAATGTACCTTCTGGTGCTGGACATATTATTCAATGGAAGTCTCCGGTGCACAACTGAAAAATCGCTTTCTAACTGTCGCCTTACGAATTCGCCGACACCAACCTACACGAGCTATGGTTCTGAAACAAGTGTTGTCAAACACCTGAAGACGTCTTAGTTCCGCTGCTCGAACAGGCCAAGTCTCACAGCCATACAACAAAACAGCCCGTACTACAGCCTGATACACAGGTCCTCGATATTCAGGGATATACCAATTTGACGCTATAGGTGTCTCCAATTAGCGAACGCGACCGGAGCCTTGCGGATTAGTTCATTGACTTAATCTGTCACACTAAAATCAAAAATAATACTGCTTTGAATCTACATAAAACGCTCCACAAATTTGTGTGCCTCTCCTTGGACTGTAAGTGGCGTTTTCAGTGACTGCATGTCCAGGAGCATAACCTTACGCCTTGTGGGTTCAAAGTGCATAGTTAGTTCACCCAAAACCACCCGCGCATTCTTCTCCTCTTCGAAGATGAGAACAATTTTGTCTGCATATTCCAGATCGACAAGGTTTTCGCCGCAGGCTATTTGAACATTGCAGTTCGGAGGACATTTCTTTGTTCGTCCCATTATCCTATAGATCACGAAATTAAATAGGAATGGAGAGCATGGGCGCCCTTGACGGACACCGCTTGTGAACAGAAGCGTTTGGATAGCTATACATATCTTTCCTTACAATGCTCGCTCCTCACGCACCTCCTGTCCACGATTATGCTAAAGAATGCACGGCTGACAACTCTCACTTTAAATGCATGCCCTCCCCCCAAAGATATTCCTACCGTATGCTGAATCTCATTGCCCGCCTTCTGCAATGGAAAAAAGAGGAAACTCAAATGGAAGCAACTTTTGTCGGACGTCTGCTCCGCTGACCTGTGCTTGCCCTTGTTGTTGCATATATCCCATGCGATCTTCTTTTTAATCGCAAAAATTCATTGAAAGCAGACCAAAAAATGTTAAGAGACTCACTAAACACACGCGGTATGACGCCCCAGAAGCGACTCGATTTGCAAAGCCATTACGCTTTTCTTTAAGCTGTAAGAGCGTTATTCTGAGGTAACCTCACCGTACAAACACGCAACACCACCAAATATCTCTGATCTTATTTCCCCACAAGTTCCGAGTTACCTTAATTGCGCACAATCTAGCTAATGTATGTCCCTCATACCACATACGCCCCCACCCATTCACATCGACCGCATACCTATTACCTGCACCTGAATATCGATTACCGTTTTTGAAATCGGGCAGCGTCGCCTCAATGAAGTGGTTAGAAATTGTGACCACTTTTGGCTGCCTGTTATTTTGGGCCGCAGTCTGACTCACATCCTAGTGCTTTCTAGCAGACCTTTTTGACCCTTCACCATTTTGGGTCCCCAATGTAGACACGGCTGTCTTGTTGCTTCGTTTGAATGGCAGCGATGAACCACCGTGCGCCCTCGATAGATCCAAGAATATCCTTGATGCATCCTGGTCTTAATTTGTCACGATTCCTTGGCAAATCCCAACTACAATGACAACCCCAAACGACTCACCCAAGATGTCCATGTGCGGGACTGCCCACGAACCCAAGTACGGCGTCGCGATGACGGTACCGCGACTAACACATCCAGTTTGATGGCTTGCTCGTAGTTCACCATACCCCTGATATTTACCAGACGAGCGTGTTACGTGCACCCACAAGATCGTCCGAATCCGTTTAATTCGTGCCAGGACTTGAAAGTACTGGCACCTTATTGTGCTGTCTGCTTGTTCTGTCCGTAAACCCACTAATTTATCCAACGGCATTATCTGTGGTTCGGTAGAGTGGTGAAGATTATACCTTGCCTTGCGCCCGATATAGCGTGTACCGACCATCATAAAAAACAAAAAAACTACTAACTCTGACGAATTCCTTGGTTTTGTTTGGCGACACGCCTACCGCAACGATAGAATACCTATTTCATGTACATGTCGCGAGTGCTTACTCAATTTTGAGTTTGCGCGGACATAGAGGGCACAATTATTGTTCACGTCGTTTTGAGATTATTTCCAAATGCAACACCGAAAAAATACGTGAAGAAACCAGCTTTCCACAGAATTTCCCACCGTTCTCACAGAGACCATGGGCGAAGCCATCAGCAGCCAAAAAAATGCGGATTTTGCGCCCACAGTGAACCTGGAGTTCGTTTAAACAACTTACAACAAAACTGTCGCCGTGTGTCAAGATTTTAAGCGTTCGAATATATACCATCAAATACTAAAAAGTTGTGGTAAAGACTCCTTCCTTCAAACTGCGGTTTCAGAGAAATTTTTGGTGTCCATCTAAGGCTCGGCGATATGACACTAGCCGAACCCCTAGAACAATGAGAAGGCCGGACCCTCAGAGGAGTGCTTATGTTGCCTCATCCAAAGGCAAAGTACAGCAAAAGTTTCTTCATATATACATATATATATATAGTAACCTTGGGGAACAATAAATTCGTTTGCTTAAACAAAGGGCAACTGGTCAATAGTGCGGCTTTTTGCACCTTTCTTTTGCTTTCATTATAACATTACGTATTTCGTCAACTGCATAAACGTTTTACCCGTTGACCAGTAGCTGTACTCAATTTGGATACTTCAGCTATAACTTTAGCCTCTTTTTTGTTGCAGCATTGGGTAAGTAACTCTGGCATGCCTTCCCCGTTACTACCGACCGCGGTTCACAATTTCAATGTAACCTCTTCCGTACGTTTTCTACACTATCCGGTTGGCATTACATTTCGACAACCGCGTATCACCCCTGTTCCAACGGTCTGGTTGAACGTTTTCATCGCTACCTCCAAGCTGCATTGACTGCCCAAATGAGCCCATCTTCATGGTCTTCTTCTCTACCCCTCATTTTGCTCGCTATTCGTTCCACTATTAAGGAGGATCTTCAGTGCTCACCAACCAAACTAGTATATGGTACAACTTTACATTTACCTAATGAACTGGTTCCCCTTCTGGCGCAGAGCCCACTTCACCCGTCACGGTCGTCACCCGCCTGAAACAGCACATGTCTGAACTTCGTGAGGCGCCGACAAGACGATCAACACGAAAAGAGCACATCTCAACCGATCTCTCTTCTACACTGTTTGTATTTGTCCGACATGACGCAACAAAGAAACCACTTCGACCCTGTTACGATGGTCCCTTCAAGGTCACGGAACGCCACTCCAAATACTTCGTTTTAGAGAGAACCGGAAAGCATGATACAGTCTCCATTGATCGTGCAATCATGCTATCCCACCAGCACCCGCACCTACTTCAGATACCCCTACCGCCAACATAACTCCTTCCACGAGTCGTTCTGGACAACGTGTCCGTTTCCCTCAGCACTTAACTGAGTACGAAACGTGAAGCGAGCAACTTTTTGATTCTTTATTTTCATTATTCGAGCGTTTTCTCCTTTCATGGCTAACGCCCTAGCGGGGGAGTAGTGTGGTGCTCTGTACCTTTCTTTTGCTTTCATTATAACTTTACGTATTTCATTAATTGCATAAACGTTTTTTTGCTTGAATACGCAAAACCACAAAAACGCGCATTTGTATAATTTACATACAATACAGGCGTGGTCACGTGCTCCAAATTTCTCTTCTCATTTCGCTCGCGCTTACAGCGGTCATTCGCGGTCATGTGCTAACTCTGGCATCAAAGCATTTCAGACTATCTTCGGAGTTTATCATGTGAGAGTTGTTAAAAAGAAGATCCTTGGGCATCCACGATCGGGTTATTATTTATTCACTTACCTGGGCCAACGATGAGATATTTTAAAGAGAACAATTCTTAATGAGTCTGTTCCATTTGACCCTATTTATTATTGTATACTCAACACAGTGTTATTATTTTTATTTCTTTGCCACACACCCGGTAAAGTAGCCTTTTGGATAGCCAGACCACTACAATGGGAAAGAAGTGCGGTTCTTTTGGAATGATGTGCAACGTGGCAGGAAAGGCGCTAAATTTGAACATTCAAATTTTTAGAAAATACATTTGGCGATAACTCGACAGGTAAACGGTTTTTTGGATACTCATATCTCCAGCAGTGTTATGTTTCTCAAACAGGTCAACGGATACCTGATGGACAAGTAATAAATGTGCGCAAGCTGCCATGATTTCGACCTAATTGCCGGAAATTTGAAGAATATTTGTTCGGCCCAGCACTTGGTATCAACAAAACGTTGTTTTGCACCTCTGTGAAAAATTTCAAGTTTTGAAGTGTAGTACTTATGAGAAGATTAGGTATTCTTCCACATTACGCAGCTGCATGTTCTCAGCAATACTAAAATATTGTGCTCAATGACAGTTTAAATCTCTTACTCTAAACTTCCGCACTTCGGGACACGGATTGGTTGTGCCAAATGAACCACATACCACAGTATCATATATTAGGCCACATGTTTGTCATCGTTCGGATTTCGGTCACCGGTGAAAGCATGTGCTCTGATCCCATCTCGTTACGGCGAAACAGACGACGTTCGCAACGATCAGGTGACTGGACATATTAAAAATTGAGAGGGGAAATTCCACTCTGATTGGCTGGCACTCGAAGACACAAGTTATGACGGTTGTGCCACCAACCCATCGCTGTGCGCTGCTACGCCCCCTAACAACGCGCTGATGATGTCACCTCGACTGGTGGTGAAACGTCTGTAATCAAATGGCCTATCTCAGCAAACAAGCAAACGAGAGTAGTTGTCGAAGTTTGCCAAATGTGGGTTTAAATGGAACATAAAGATGATGGAAAATTGTAAACTGCACCTTCTTGATGAGCCGCACAGAGGGCGAAATCTGTCATGGGCTGTTAAAAAGCCTTCAAAAATATTATGAGTGAAGTGTTACGGCTAAGTTTTCACCTGGTTTTGTCGGTAAGAGGGGTTTTTCCATTCTCGGATGAACACATGCGGTATGCAATGCGTACGATGTTAAACCACCATATGTAAAATTAATTGCAGTAAATTCTAGTTTTCAATTATCTAGGCGGCAATGGATATAATTTTTAAAAAGATTCACGCTTGGAAAGACGTACCGCTAATGGTAAAGTGGCTTAGTGATTTACCGCGGAGTCTTATTGTGACTGGTGTTTTTTCATTAGTCAAAACGAAACAAATTTTTTTGCCGTCAACTTGGAAATAAGTCCATTGGTTCACGAAACTTGAACGACCGAATTATATTCAACGTCAACATACCAATTTACATTGCCATGCAAAATCATTAAGTGAAACAGGTGTTTGCTGACCTGCAATTTAATCTGAGAAGGGTATTTAGTAGAACAACTGACAGATACTTGTTGCCTTACGACCGCCATCACATGGAAGCGTTAAAATGGAAGGTTGTACTCAAAGACCACGAAGGATGAGCTCATCTTGTGAGTTGTTTTACTCATAAAGAATTTATCACACCAGGTTGTACCTCAGAATCTTCTGAAATAATCAGAACGAAGCGTACAGGTGATTCAGATTGTTTCCTTCTCATGAAGTGATGCCTGACGGGCAGATCGATGCCCATGTCGTCCGGCACCAGGAAGATATACAGCGTGTAGCTAAGTTTAGAAGGTTATACATTGAAAATTTGTTACTTAAAAGGATTTTTACCGTGTGAAATTACCACTCAGAACAGAAAATTTTGGAATAATGCAATATGCTGATGTCTAGCAGAAGAGATGTAAACAAACTGCATATCATCGTCCCTCTGAACGACGTGGCCAGCCTCGCAAACGGTTATGAACAAGTTTCACGTAATACAAACAGGTGAAGACTTAACACACTACTCATAAGGTTGCTGAAAACTCCTTAACAGCCCACGAACGGTTTTGACCTTCTTGGGGCTCATCAACTAGGCGCAGTCCCCGATGTTCCGTCAACTTTATGTATACTTGAACCTAAATTGGACAGATTTCGAAAAATACACTCATTTGCATGTCGATTCTGTTTTGACGGGAGACTCAACTGGAACCCAGCTGAATCTCCCGTTAATGATGTATTTAAGCTAACGGTGAAGAGAAACCGCCGGAACAGACCACCGTTTTATGTAAAGTAAAACGTACCCCACATTTGGTACTAAAGCATCAACGTTTGAAAATGCACTCCACCAACTGCGCTAAATTTTACGTTCAGCACTTAATCCAGGCGAACGTCGACTGCAGCAATATAACGCACAATCCAATTGTAGAGTCTTGTTAAAAAGTTTCCCACCAGCGATACCAGTATATTTTACAAACATTCATCCACATAATCAAACAAAAACCGCTTTCGCTGAGATGGAACTACCAAAATATCCGAAAAAGAAGAGGACTAAGGCAGTGCGAAAATTCCGCTTAGAGATTGGATAATTTAAAGCAGTTAATGCATTGAAACGAAAAAGCTTAGATCACTGACTTGCAAAATTTGCAGCAGGTAATTCTCGAGCTAGCCAAAAATGTAGCATTCTGGTGCCAAATATGCTGGTAGGAACGGGGCTTCGGGGAGAGGCTTTCGACACACGAATAGACGCCGCGCCCAGAAGGCAAGTATCTGGAGGCGAACGGTAGCACGTTAACTGTGAACAGATGTCCGCATGATTTTGTTCTATGCAATGTCTGCTTAGTGCCAATTGTTTGTCTCTCGACAGTTTGGCAGCATTCCAGCCCACCTTGCTAGGAAAGCGGGACTTATTCGACGGCGCTGCTCTCCCCATTCCTCGGATTGCCCAAATTGCCCATAACAATCCCACTATGCAACCTATCAGACGGACGAGACATACCATTTTCCGAAGACGTTGTAAGCATTTGCGGGGATACAAGGACTAGACAACATTGGGAACAGTTAAGAACAACGACAGTAAAAAAATTTTCTTTCATTGCCAGAATGTATGTGTCCCCTCTGAGAACAACTCCAGCAACCCATTTCCCAGAATGCACTGAACGGCCGCTTGCGTAGTAGCCACAACATCTGCGGCAGCAGAGGAGAAATATGGCAATAATAATAGGTTAATTTGCCAGCTTGTAGTTGCTTACCCGTTGGGGTTTAGATGGATCGCTACAACTGCTACATGATGAATAACCAGCCAAAGAAGGAAAGAAAAAACCGGGGGGTCGTGACGATAATGTTTGGAGGAATTTCGGATTTTGAGAAAGCTGGCACTAAACTGCGGAGGCAGTCCGGCACGATCACACTAAAGACAAACCCCGGCCTTTTTTAGGATAAAATTTTTGACATCTGCTATAAGTGTGTAAATGGAGGGTATGGGTGTCGGATATGGAAAACGTAAACGGGAATGGTTGAGAAAATATATATTTCAGAAATACGGTGTGTATTAGAACTGACTAAACTCACTGGATCTCATTCTGGAGAGCCGATCTTCAGAGTATATGAGATGGCAAGGCGCCGCTAATTCGTGAAACTGGGTAAAAACTACGACAAACAACAGCAAGTTTGTGCACAGGGCATGTCAATTTTGGTTGGACTTAGATTATTGTTTTGCTTGCCTTTCTAAACTTGAAGTCAGAATGCGAGATGGCCGAGAGAACACGGACGTACGGTCGAATGCACGAAAGGAATTAAACACGATGTGCTATCAAACTGATTATGGCAACTTTGTGCAAGGATTGTGCTGTCTTTTTAAAGATACTGGAGTGCTCCGTGGCAGAAGTCGTGTATGAGGTGGTTGCGTAAAGGGTTTATATTTTTGTGGCCACAGATCTTTGGGTCTTGTAGAGGTGGTAAACACGGGCAAAATCGATCCGGTAGAGAACCACAAAAAATTTTGGGCTCACACGAGGAGCTGCGTTGGATGGCGGCCGAAAACCAACTTGGTTAAAAAATTAGATTATTTCTAGCGCGTATTTTCCTCTTCATGCTTATCTTGCGCCAAAATGTAGAATGTAGGCGCTATGACCATTGTATTTGAGCGTGCGTTTTGGCATCACAAAAGGCTTCGGCAATGATCGATAGTTTTCGGAGGTTTTGTGGCCCGAACTATTAGCTGGTCGTTCTATCTCGCTAAAGACTTAACGTAGCTTCAAATGGCCCCTCAGAATCTCTTGGCCTCGTACAGTCTACGAGTGTGAAATCAAAAGCTAAAAGCCTAAGTCCTACGGCCAACATGCTGATACCATAGCTTCAACTTCCCCTTCTCGAGCTCCAACATGCTACCCCAGTTTTAGTTCTGTCAAATGCCTCAACTCAGAAACAGTAAAAAACGTTCTCCGATGAGCACGAGGAAGGTATTCCAAGGCAGATCGACATCCAAACAACTCTCACTATACAGGGTAACCCCTCTTCCTAACCCTCAAATCCCTGTCAACCAAGTAACCCGATAGGCCCAACGTCACTTGTTTTTCATAACCCAGTCCACATTGTTAGCTTCACAGCCTCTCTTTGCCGCTCTTTGCCTCCAGTTCTAAGATGCCTGTCGCTTAGCGTATTCTGCGCCACCAAGCAGTTCCATCTACCAGCTCTATTTACAACCCGTTTAATTCAATGTCCTTTGTCCGTTGATTCAGTAGTACTCCCAGTCCCACCTAGACCAGATTTGTTCTGCATCCTTCACGCAATGCCATTTTGCATTCCCGCTTTCTTTTAACATCTTTCGCACAGCGTACAGCTACACTTTAACCACCTCTGTCCAACCACGCTTGTCAGTGAACCACCTGCCCCAATCTCTGTGTCTGAAAACGCAGACAAACTAAGCGAAGTAACCGAAGAAACAACTGTGGGGGCACATATTACGTCAGCGCACGTAACAGGTCCTCAGAATCGGACAGCCCACCGTCCCTATCAGCGCTACACCCGATACTATCCACCAAATGCTAGCCTTTAAAAACGGCTCAAAAGTAGCACAGCTTATTGTTTTGGCTCCTCTTTAGTGGCACTGCATGTACGCGTATCCATGCTCGTCATTCTGTACACAGCATTTATAGGGCATTCTCATTTTCATTCTTTGATCCATATTGGTTGCCTTTCCTTCGATAAAGAAATGAGTCGGAACAATTCATTCTTCTTCCGTCCCACACGTTTTACCCGTAAAAGCTGGTAAATAACTTTGTTTCTAAGTTTCTTTAGACCTTTCTTCTCTCGAACATCTTTCTTTACCCTGTTCACAGTTGCATTTGTTGCAAACATTGATAAACGCCCAAACGCTGCCTTAGTACAAACAAACCGACTGAGGACTGTTAAGCGCAGACACTTGACACTTGACAGTGTTCCTCATACCATGTAAATCTAATGCTGTAAAACCTTGGAGTGTCTGGTCTTTTTCCCATTGTTTACTTGTTTACCAATATGACCTATACGGTTCTTTGCCATGTATGTTAGTGCATGTTTCAGCTATGAGCATAATGTCCCTGCGATGGGCCGGCTTAGATCCACACAACTAGGTCGCTTCTAAACCGTACTCTGTCGTGCTGGTATCATCTGCTCCAGCTACTCTTTTTGTGTAGACTGCCGTTCTGCCTATGACTTGATCCGTAAACAACCAGCCCACCACTGCATCGCTGATTCGGCAGGAAAACAACGTTTGAGGCTGAAAAACACCCGGACATTGCGGCTGTGGAGATTTCAAACCACTTTCCCTGAGAAAGAGTATAGCTGATATCGCCCAAATCCAGGTGATACGCTCTCAGACGATTCAATTGCTGTCGCAAAAATTACTTCGAGTACGCCGAACAAGGAACCAGTTCAAACCGACCAGCAGCAAAGGAACAGGCGAGCTCCCCATTGAAAACTCAGATATTTTTAGCTTATCCAACTCCCACAAATGAAGCGTGTCTGGTAGAAGCAGTCGGAATAAGACAAGCCATCCGGCAAACATTAAGCAGCCAGATGTGCGACCGGATAGTCCAAACAATCAATAGAAGCAAATCGAAATTAATTTTGCCAAAACTACGGGGTTTTTGAAGTTGCAAATTTTGCGGGGAGTTAGTCTATCCTGGCTGCACGTTTCAGTGGTATGTTGCCCATAGCTCTTTGTTTAGCTGAGCAAAATTTCAAGGTCACCGATTACCACCGATTCGCATGTGATTACCAGTTTGTGACCAAAGCATGGAATCACATTGTGGCACAATTTGGCGATCCGCTGTGTCCTTCCAATGGGAATTAACACAATTTCCAATGTAAATTCCATCCCGCTTGACATATGAATAACGTTTGGATCCTTTGTACTCGTCAAACGTGACAACTTAAATAAGTTTGGTCACCAAATTCTGGCACAACTCATTTTTGAGAGTTTCGACTTATGTGCAAATTATTATTCGAAAAAACTTGCATTTTGCGTTATTGGTGCAAAAATGCCTATATGTGAATGATCCTACTTCTCGGTTATGCGCTTTTAGTCAGGGGAAGATCCAGCTTTATCAGATATCTGCACGCAAATTACCACCATCCCAGTGAGATACTTTCCATTAAAAAGCACATCACCGAGCTTGAGCACGTCGTAAAACGCAACGGAATTGCCAGAAGATAAGGCTAACTGTTGCCCTTCGTTATGATAGCTGTATGCGTCGTTGCTTACCTTCGCTGCTTATTGTAACTACTAGGCCCGTGTCTGCGCGCCGATGATCATGGGGCCTCAAATATTAGTGAAAATCTGAGTCGGTGGCCTTTCGTTAGCACAACTACGTGCGACATCGCTCTGCCATGCAGGCGCTCAAAAATTATGCAACTACCGTTATCAATATGTTTTTCTTTATTGAATAGACTGGCACAACCATAATGAACGGTCATTTCGTTTCGTTTTCCGTACACAAGGTTTACTCAACGACGAATCTGCAATGAAACTTGTGCATCCGATTTAATCCCGTTTGAATCTTAGGTAAAATTGTTAAGATGTCCCACTTTTATAGAGGCAAACTTAACACTTGCTCAATTGGTCCCATTGTTGATAAGGAAGAATCTGTGTGTGAACTGATGTTGCGGTGTTGAGATTCAATGGTTGTACGCATTGTTGGATTCAGCGAAACTAAGTCTTAAGGGCGGTTGTGTACGCGGCAATCGTAAAATCAAGTGGTATAGACTTGACACCGGGGATTTAAGGATATCACGTGACGTGCAATATCAGAAAGCTATCTACAACTCCAGGCGGTATGCTGCTGTTCACCGTGGCCTCTAGCTGGTAACTTGGTTTTCTCTGAAGCCCCCTCACCCACTTTACGAATAAGCGACACTAAACCACTCCATGGCTCTGATGACTCTCCAGCCCCGTTTTAACCCTCGCACTCTCCACTACACAATAGTCTTACATTCCCAGATGTTTGCCAGCTGCCCACCCCCTTTCACACGAGCCAACTATGGCGTCACGTGTGCTTCAGTTGCGATTTTGGTAACCTACCAACAACCCCCCCTCATACCAAGCCTCATGGGCGATTGCACAACTAGCCAATACCATAGTAGCGCACCACTTAGATAGTGCTCGTTCTTCATCGGTATATGGCCACACCCGTTCGCTTTAACCACATATCACACTCCCCAAAACCTCTACCCCGAATGTCAATTATCGTTTTTGGAATCGGGTAGTGTCGCCTCACTTCAATAGTTAGAAATTTTAACCACTCTTAGCTACCTGCTATTTCTCGCCATAGTCTAACTTATACCCTAGTGCCTCGATGGACCCAATTTTATCTTCCATCCATGCTGGATTTAGGTTGTGACGATTTTTTGGACAGTCCTAACCATCCCGACAGCCTTAGCCAACCAAACCAAGATTTTCATGTACGAGATTGTCCGCGGACCCAAGTGGGTCGTCACATTGCCGGGACCGCGATTGCCATACTCACTCTGTTGACTTGCCCGTAAATCACTATATTTCTACTATCTCCCGACCGAGCGTGTGACATGTGCCCACATGACCAGCTTAGTCCCCTGAATGTTTTCCGGAACCCCAGAATGCTGGCCACCCTATTGCATCGTCTGCTCGTGTCGTCCATAAACCCACAAATTCTTCCCGTGTCAGCATACCGGTAAGATTAAAAGCTACCGTGCACCAGATACGGCGTGCGCTGACCATCATAAACATCCACTAGATTTACTAGCTTTGATGAATTCCTTGGCTTTATCTGGCGGAATGCCCCTGTAACGATATGAAACGTCTCCTCACATAGGTCGCGGATGGCTGCTCCAGCTTGAGTTTGCGCGGAAAGGACGACGTAATTATTGTTCATGCACTCAGTCAAAATATTGCCAAATCCAATACAGGAGAAAGCGCGTGAAGAAACCAACATATCAACAAAATTTTTGACTGCCCTCGCTAAGACACCATGCTGAGCCACGGCAGCCATTGAAGATATAAATTCCGCATCCAAATTAGCCTCTGAATGCCCTTAAACAAATATTTAGCGAAACTGCAACCGTCTGGGTGATCTTGATGTTTTAAATAAATACCACGAAACGCTCAAACATCATGTAAAACTTTTTTGGTTCAAACTATGGCTTTAGAGAAATTTTGGGTGTGCGTCCAAGGTCCAGTCAATCTCCAACGCTAGCAGATCAGATATGGAAACTTGCGCAACTTTACGGCCTTGAACCCATTTGAAGCAACGTATCTTTAGAACGCGCAGATCGAACCAATTTTAGTTTCACGGTGCCAATGATTGGCTTGATTCTAGCGAGAACACAAGCAAGGAGTCGAAGAAACGACTATCCATGGAGTCTTGATCAAAACTGTCCCAACTTGTTTCTGCTCCACAAACACCTGTGAGCGGATCCCTGCATTATCCTGCCGTTCTTACTCGTGACCGTTTAAACACAGTACCCCATAGGCCACAGTTGTAAAATCGCTTGCAAGTTCTATATTTTTGCTTCAACGAAAACCAAGTGCACATGAAGGGCGTACTGGACAGTTTAAATAGTTTCAGGCTACCAGACCTTCTTCAACCAAGGATTCATACCCGGTGTCCCTGCAGGAGATTTTGAAAGTTTCTTATCGGTCCATTCACCCCCTTATCCGACGGTTTTCGACTTAATCAAGCAAACGGCTAACACCGCGTCATACCTGGGTGCCGGCTTGAACCACTGCATAAATCAGTGGAGTGGCGGGCTAGCTTTGCTCATTGTGAACGTCGTCCCCCAAGCAGCTCAAGTGACCTTCCGGTATCCCAAGTTTACCCTCAGACCGGCTAAACCTGCACTCGCATCGGTCAAAAATGTTCTCCCAATAATAATTCCCGTCTGCTGACGATCACTCAAGAAGGTAGCCTGAAGCGGCCACCTTCCATTTACTCTCGGCAATCACGATCTATTCCGATATCAGGACTAGCCAGATTTCAGAGCCATTGATTGTTCTTCCAGCAATCAAGCGGGCCACGTTGAATTGCGTGCAAAATTCGAAAAAGTCAAATCGTTCAAATGGAGGTTTATCAACAAATGTGGTGCTAAAAATACGATACAAAGTAACGAATTGTACAAAACGCAAATCGTGGGATTACGCTGGCTTTCATACACCAACTGCTAACTAACCATTCCAGATGGGATCCTGCATAAATAGGTAGGTGGAAAAATTTTCGTTTGCCAAACTTTCACATCGACTCCAGACAAGGTGGTTACAAGATGTTGAAACCCACGTGGTTGACTTAAACTAGATACGCTATAACAAGGTCGGAGAGCTGTTTGCGTTCAAGCAAAACAAGAAAGGTGGTATAGGAGCGTAACGGAACAACTAAGCAATGAATTCTGTTGTATCCGGTATGAATAAAAGAAAGAATCACTACAGCGATACTGCTCAAGTGCTCTGTGCTCCTGTGTATCGATTACCCAAGGCTCCGGTCCGGTGATTTAACAGAAAGCCGTCGATTCCTGCCTCTTGTTGGCCTGCTAGAACTTCCACCCAATTAACAGCCGTCAAACTGCACGTAAATTTTCCTAAAAACCATTTATTATCCATGCTTAATCCTCTGTGCCACTACAAGCATTTTCGTGTTTTGAAACCCGCCGATCAGTGCACATGGCGTATAAACTCCCGTTCTTCTAAAACAGCCACTAAAATGGTCAACCCCGCCCGATTTTCCTCCGTATCAACTGATCCCTAAAACTTGAGTAGCACCACACCCCACACAAATCAAGTACTTCTATACAGAAAAGTCGGTCGTGAGGGCCATGGCTTGAGTAAAACGAAGTTCATAATACTCACGAAAGAAATCAAGGCCACGACGGTTATAGATCCAACGAAGAAATTTTCTACTGCAATTTTTCGTGATCCAAGTATTAGTTAATTAAATGTTTGTTAGCAGCAGTTTAGCACTTTTTAAGTCCATGCATCAGCGTACCAAATGATTTAACGCGGGTACGGAAGATTTAATTTTTCGACTATCTTTGCAGTGATAGGTGATTTGTAAATACGGCCCTTTGAGCACCTTGGCTTGGCAATATCGCCTCAGGAGGTTGTGGAGCCATTTGTTGCCTATACAGGGGCAAGATTTGTGTCTTGTACACGCACTAATAAACAAAACGTTTTCAGGTACACTTTACAATGTGATTACTCATTTATTGTTGCAACCGGCCATCTCCCGAACCAATCTCAACCTTGTCTCCTCGCTCTCACTCGGACGTGGCTCAACCTCAACATCCCAGATTAAGGGGTGCTGGTTTTTGGCAACTTAGTTATTTCGACGGACTCTAGCCTAAAAAGAGCAGCTTGTTTAGCGTTATACTTTCAAGCAGGTTTACCCTATTAGCTACTATCTTCCAGACGGCTAGGAAGCTTTCACTTATTGCAGCCCTCCGACAGCGCAGCCAGCGAGCTTTTCCCGTTTCAGTGTGCACCGTAATTCTTGGAGGGAAAATGCTACTTATCTTGTCCTTACTATCCTGTTACCCGGCCCTGTGTATTAACTAAACTTTTCACGGCCACCCAATGGAAGTGGCGGTTTTCAGTCTTTGTTTATACTGTTTGGCTTTATCACCAATATGCTCATGCTTATCCGGCCTTACTGTTCAAGGGTGTTGCTTTCCGCAATTTGCGATATCTTATCACGTAATAAGGACGCCCCCTTTATTTTTGCTTCCCTTTTGTTATAACGACTTGACCATGTTTTAGTTGGTATGCTCCACTTTAGTTAGAAAGGGAAACCGATGATTATCACTAAATCCACCTTGTCTGATTTTATGTAATTAGGTCCCGGCGCGTGATGCTAGCTCTCGCCTTCTCCGCTTGTTTTCTTCTTCCATTCATTCTTTTGGTGTATAAAAGTGGGCACACACCCTACACTAAAGTTGAGCCCGGTAACTCAAATTTAACATACGACCCGCTGATTGCCGGAATGAATACAGTGGCTCCATAACGCATGAACCAAACTCTCCAACGATGGGTTCAGTAAAATCTTTGCACTGGTGTAAACATAGACCGCGCCATGGAATGCCTGAACCCAACACCCCAGAGTACCCACTGAGTGCAGCTGACGTTACTGTTTGACTTAGTTCTAACCGACGGTACTCGCCTTGTAGACCAGGTTGTATTCAATGCACCGCTTATTCCTTATGACATCTGCCCCCTCTGCATTGGTTTATATGTTATTGCGCGGGAAATACGAATCACAGACTGTTCCATTTCGCTGATGAAGAAAAGGTAGTCTGATGAATAAGGAACCGGTTGGAAGTTGCAAATTTCTTGCTCACAGGCGATGCCGAAATCTGGTTTCTGCCCATATGTGCAACGCTTTACGTCATATGGCAACATTTTCTCTGAGAAATGACTCTGTGAAAGCCGCGTAAAATCTGGTGGTTGCAAAGAAATCCCAGAGAACTCATTATGGTGAGTTACAGTGGCTTGGTTTCTTCACGCCCATCTTTCTCAACCCGATGACACACCGGTCCAGTGACGGATATAAACTTCCTGAATAACATGTTCACGCCGTCTTGTCTGAATCAAAATCGGAAAAAGCGCCAAGCCCGGATGGTATTCATTTTGGATAGTGCAGAGACAGCGGCGAGCAAATTCTTCCATTTGTTTGGGTACCCACCGAAAAGTGTTTTGCTCCACCTATCTCAAATAGGTTGTCGTTACACTTTTTACAAGCTCAGCGAAAGTCTAGGACAGTCTAGCTACTGCGTCGTCAGCCTAAGCGGATTGCCACGTAAAGCGACGGAGCGCCTCCTGAGTTGAAATATCTCGATTTGCATAAGTTCTGATCGGACACCTCTTCTCCGGTCACCACTGTTTGCCACTGAACACCTCTGACATTGAAATACGCTGTTTTTATGAAAAATTCTGTCTAAGCAGTGAACGGTAAACCCGCCACTGGTGGAACGTTAACGTACCATAAATTCTACTACTCCGTATATGATACTCAGGGGGTAACACAGTGCGATTTAAAAGCCAAGGCTTGCTACAACTCATTCATTACTAGAACCGGGAATTTTGGTGCCACCCAATGTTTTGTTTTGATGCCATTTTTGCTCTGATTAACGCTAATGTGTTGCAGTACGGCCATACCTTCTGTGCTAGCCATATAGAGTCTTAGAAACCCGATGTGCCATCTCGGCGAACCAATTAGCAGTACACTAGAATATGCGCGTTTACGGCAAAAAACAGGCACACACATTGTTCGGCCCGGGTCAAAAGACGCCTCTACGATATGTGGTCACTTAGGACATCGGCCAGATAACTCATGGTGGGGGGCAAGGTACTACAAACTTGTTGAACGTGTCCATCGAGCAGTCGTGAAGTTAGTTGCTTGCTTTCAGTCTGTGGACTAAAAAGGGTGAGAGGGAATGTGTGGTCCGTACTCTCTGGACCACAGAAATTGGCGTGATGACTTAATCCAATTATGGTCGCTCTTCGAGGATGGTTCAGCTGCACCAGATCTTACATTTTACCTAATGCAAGCCTTCCATGGCAAAAACATGAACTTTTCCAGGGCGATACGTGTTTGTTTAAATATTAGGCGCGTGTAGCAGCTTAAGACAAACCACGGTTGGTGTTAGCTTTGGAACATGTGAAGTTCTTTAGACTGCCCACACTCCTGCTTACTCTGGTGACGATGCTTTTGTCTAGCGCTACCTACTTAACAGTCAGTGCTACATCCAACGTTTGGCATTTTGCTTTCAGGTTAGGTGTGGCGAACCTGCCTAGAGACATCCACCTAAACGTTTGATCATGAAAGTCAAGAAAATAGTATTGGATTCGTTTATCAGTAGAGGATTTGCGTTCCGTACTCTCGTCTTGCTAGGTCATAGTCTTCACGATCAGTTATTTTATCATAATAATACGCGGTGTTATTTAAAGTTAAAGCGTACATCTTTACCACGCAACAATCTTCTCATTTTGGGAGTTGGTGTTCAGAATATTATCTTAGGCACACGCCGGATACCGCAACCAGTTCAAATAAACTTCGAATGCTCTCAGTAGGAGCGTTTATGCCCTAAAACTTACTGCCGAACGCTGTGAACTGAGAGTGATGCAACGGTGCCTCCCAGTGAACTGAAACTGACAAATGACGTGAAAGAGCCTGGCCTGGGAAGGTTAGTCACACGTCACCGATTTTGGCTAAAGTGTAGCAACGTGAAGCAGCAAGCGACAACCTCTTTGCAGCCCCCATTCTGCAAATGTAGTTCTTCCCAAAACCGTGGCCTTTAGAAGGGAAGTTGTGGCGAGGCGTAGCAAAGTCCAATCTATGGGCTTAGGTCATGTAAACTTTATGACAACTTTTGCATCTCCCATCAGTTTATTGGAATACCCAGAGTAAACTTGAAATTTCGAGGACCTTACTTTCCAACTTCGTATAAGTTAACAGAGGATAGTGGTTGTTTCTATCACGAAGGTTAGTCTGAATATCCCTTATTGAAGTACAAGGAAACATGCTTACACACCCGCCTATTCAGGTTAATTAAGAGGTGCAAATATATATGCCGGAGTTAACCTGCAGATTTTACGCCGGCGAGTACGTCATAGTTTACGGCAGCTTTCACAAATTGTGGTGGCTACATAATTGCCTACAGAACACTGTAATTTTAGGGGAATAGCATTCTCAGGTAGTTGCAGGTATACTCTATTAATAGCCGGTTCCTAGTTCGAAGGTAACTTTGAAAAATCGCCCATTTGAATGAATCACCTGTACGTTGGAGTATTAAAAAGGCAATAGTGTTAGGCATTCAAACATGTAAAGTGGTAACTTCAGAAACACACAGATCATATTCATTCATCAGGTACCGATCGACAGCTTCTTTGGGTATATACAAGCTGCCACCATATAGGCGGGGCGCTTTTGTATCTTATTGCCTTTTTCCAAACTCAAAGAGTTTTGGCTCACATGTGGACCATCGACCACGAAGTGCGATGGTCTCCATTGGAGTTCCTCAAGGCTCCGTTCTGGGACCACTGGTGTTTCTGATATACGTCAACGACCTTCCAGACGTTCTTTCAAGTCCACGTCTACTTTTTGCGGACGACTTGAAATCCTGGAGTACCAATGCCAGTGCCCTTCAAATGGATGTAGACGCTGCAAAACAGTGGTCGTTGGACTGGCA
>SJOL01006401.1:242567-349733 GCA_004794785.1 Opisthorchis felineus | reverse complement strand
ATCGCCGCCTCCGAGGGGACCTAATTCTTACTTATGCCCTGTTTGAACAAGGTTTGGCCAACGGGTTTTTCACCGTTGAGCCAGCGAACACACGGCTGGGACATGGTAAGAAGATTTTCAAGCTCAGAGCGAACAGTTTTATAAGGCAAAGTTTTTTCTCATTTCGTGTAGTAGCTGCGTGGAATAACCTTCCTCCGACAGTTGTCCACGCTCCTTCTAGAACCCAGTTCAAAGCACTACTAGACACTTTCCTGTGCGAGTCCTCGTGCTGGCAAACTTACTGCCCTGCGCTGAGAACTTAAAGAGCAGTGCTACACCCTTTTTTCGCCTGTACCTTTCAGGTGAACGACAACCGCAGAACGACAAGAACACAACCGACCCGGGAAACTTGGGCAAAAGCCTCGATCCTGTGTATCAATTTGTGAATCCGTGAGTCCGATTAGGTGTGACCTTGACCTTCGTACACAGCAAACTTTCGAAATCATTTTGATGCGTGATCCGAAGCTGCGCACAAGGGGACATTTCCGGTACTTTGTCTCTGGAGGCAACCAAAACGTAAGGCAAAGGTCTTTGCATAACCGGTGCCATCGCTTGACTCTAACTTTATCGAATTATTTGGACTCCCGGAGTGCAATATCTTTGCGGCTATTTGATTAAACTTCTCAGCTTCGTTTCCGTGGTAATAAAGCGAAAGAGGGAAACGAGATCTCTGAAGTCTTACCAGATAGCACACGCTATGCACGCAGGGTACATATGTATATATCTGCAGCCTGCGAAAATCTTTCACTATGAGTATTAGCTGGGACATCTTCCGTACATTCACATCTCAATGGCCTGTTTCCATTTCCTGAACTCCCTTCTACCCATACGTCTGTCTATCTACACACAGGCTACGGTTGTGCTGTCGTCTAAGCGATCATCCAGTCGAATTGTAGAGGTGGAGCGCCTCGCTTCAAGATGTGATGATGACCATTCTGAGGTCCAGTGAATTCCACGCATTGCTCATGAACTCCAACAACAGAGTTCTGGTTTCGCGTCTAGCCATGTTTTTCACATTTTACTTACCATCAGTGTTCTCCGTAGAGGCCACTTGTGATTGCACGGCAATATGTATTACACTTTTCTAACATATGCTTTAAAACACTTTGGACTGCTAAATGGGCAGCTCATTTCTGAGGTATAGCTGGAAAATCTGCTGAAAACCTACTCTGAGGGAATGTGACCGGAATCGACTTATGTATTCCAGAACAAATGTAATTTAAAGACTGAACCGCGATATGGTTGTGATATGGTCAATTTGGCTTTAGCAGACAGGCAGCAAAACGCCGACGGTTGCGTCAGAAAGCAGTACTGCTAAGAAGAAACTGGTGACAAGCACAGAACTGCACAATATGCTCACCCTCATCATTGTGTTTTGCGTTAAAACTATACTTACCGCCATGGCGTGTTTCTGATAAACCAAAGCATCCTATCTGCGCACTGAAACCTTGCGCTATTATGATAAAACTGCGGTCAGTTCTAGGTAGAAGGTATCTTTTAATGAATCGGAGCTACAGCCTTCTAGCGTATAAATGGTAGTTCGACCATTGCAAATTTATATCAATGAGAAAACTGGACGTCACTGGAACTTGTATTTACAAGTATCCAGTTGAGCAATTAGGCATTACCTCGCTAACCAAAGCTATACCGAACCGTTGCAACCCGCTGAAGCAGCTTCATAACCACTCACATTTTGTATTTTGTAGTGTCCTAATAGAAAGAATGCGTAAGCTCAAAAGCTGTACTTGAATCCAGCATTTCGGTTTCGGAGTTGCGACAGATGTCAACCGACAGAACATATAGAGAACGCGCAAAAGCATCTTGCTTTGCTATCGGCCCGGGACGTCTCAAGTTAAAAGATAGATAGCCCAAAATAACAGACAGAAGACCTGCACTACGTCACTTTCAAAGATTCCTGACCAAAATTCCTAGAGCTGAGATCTAGAAAAGTGTAACTGTTAAGTGGGACAGGTTAAGAGTTAAGAGATAACAATGGAAGATGGAAATCTTCAGCAGTCCCATATTTTCGGTTGTCCACTCCACGGTATGCAGCCGATGAGACAAAGTGGCTGGTGTCACAATACGATGGCCAATGTAGTATGAACGTATTTTATCTGTCCACAATTGGCTAACAAGCTTGATGGTAAGGCAGCAGTGGTTGACTTCAGACTAATCGAGTCGCTCAGATTTTAAACAACGAATTGCTACATTTGTTCCAACCCAAAAATTTGAATGGCTAAGAGGTTGTTTATGTCAGACCTCTATTCACTGACCAACCCAGTGATAGAGACTCTGTCGATGCCGAACGGGCACTCTCAAGTTCTGCTCAATATGTCATGTGATGCACAAGCCGTTGCACGACAATAAGGTCCGGCCACTTTGAGACGGATATCAACATATACGTTGTATAATCCTCCACCAATTAACCGGTGGTAGGTGTTAGACTTTCTTCCCTAGGGATTACTGAATTATTCTCACTGTCACTCATAGGGTAAGTCACTCAGCGGGCAACACCTCTGTGGGTCAGCGGTCTTTTAGTATGTCGTTTTTGAATTACGTGAGGGTCTTATCTGTTGGACGCACAATCTGACCAACGTAATGAGAGTTTAAACTTACTTGGCTGAAAAAACTCTGAATTCATTTTGCTTTGAATTGCAGCGCAGCTGTTCTTTCGCTTTTCTTTTTGATGATCAGCACTTGCAACGCCGGCCACGCAGGCATGCTTAGTTCAACAATACACCCTGGTCTGCAACTGTAGTTCGTTTGAACCCAAGAAAAGGTGCCAAAATATCTATCTCTCGTGTCCTGTATACAGAGTGCTCTTAAAGATTGTCCAATTCGTGCTTTGTGCGGTTTTAGACACTAGGCAATGTTTTACTGAGGTGTTTGTACAACACCGTCCGAAACTTCATGACAGTACTTGACGTAAAGCCATTTGTAAAGCCTTTCCCATTAGATTTTGGGCCACGTAAGCACGCCTAGTAAGAAGTAGGTACACCTAATCCGTTGTTTTTGTAATTCTAACGAGCCAGGGGTGTACATCCACTGCATCAGGACGGAACAGGATCTACCTAAGCATGAAAACCGAAGCCGAATGTTAAACTTCTAAGCGCCCGCTGATACCTGAGGACGTTTCGGGGCAAATGTGAACGTCGTTCGAGGTGGACAATTTATTGGTAAGTTTTTTTCAAGTGTCACGGCTGCATGTTTTTTGTACTACACTCTAAAAGTGGTTCAGAATTTGTGAAAACCCCGCAGATTGTAAGACAAAGGTAATGATTTTACGATGTACATGTAATATATAGAAGCTGCCCAGAAGGCCTATCTCTTGTATTTTCTGAACCACGAAGTAGCCGCATTCGGATTTTTAAAAGTGTACCGAAACTCCTTGTGGGACTAAAGTAATGTACCCGGTTTCAGGGCAATTTCTGGAGAATAGTGCAGCAAGACATATCCTAGTGGCGAAATCACATTACGCCTCAGATAAGAAAAGCTGTTGCCAACCTGCCAACCCGGCACTATGCTGGAGTCTTTAGACATTGGTTGTCGTAATTCGTGCCATAATACAAAGCTACAAATATCGTCAGATGACACACAAACGATTGCAAACTTTTCATCACGGATGAAGTTTTTGTAGGGTGATACAAAGGCAAAAATCAAGTTTACAAGGCTCATTGAGGTATGTTGAGAATATCAACTTTAGCTGCACAGAAAATAGGACATAAACAGAAGCTCTTACAATAAAACATAACTAACACTCAATCAGGCCCTCCGGGTTTTTCATGCGACTGTAACTCAATCGCAAAATTGGACAATACGGTCCAACATGACTAAAATGTCTCTCTGTAAGACACCTTGATTCTCCCATTTGTGGAATGTTTTCGGTAAACAATATTGGTTATCTGAGTTGCCTTGTAGCTACTCGGAAAATCGTACTGTCATGGCTGCAGCCATTATCATGCTATGTTACTTGACATTGTCCTGTGAGACAGGCCACCAATGAGACAGAAGTCACAACTAAATCGATCAATTTTGTGACTGATTTTAACCGTGGCAGTTGCACCGCATCATTTTTCAGGCATTTAACATCAAACAATGTCCCTGTGCCCCACAAGTAGAATTAACCTGTAGGTTTGCTAAATAACCCGTTGTAGCTGATTCTAGCGTTGAACTGGTGCACGGAAGCGGATTTGTCACGAACGCTAGGATACATCTTGAAAACGCTCGGTTAAGTTTGCAGTCGTTCACGTATGTACTGCGGCAAAAGCGCATGTTGATTGTAGGCAAGATAGCTTAATTTTTGGCGTCTGCTTCTAGCGTGGAACCTCAGTGGTAGGTGACCAACCGTAAAACAAGTATAATTTGCAAAAATAGCTCTGTTTTCTCTTTTCAGGATCAAAGAAAACAAAAGTAAAATGAAATAAAAGTGAAATAAAAATTTATTTTGTTTTTACGGCTACTTAACCATACTTGGTTGGGTGTTACAATAGGCCAAATCCAACAACAAAACCAACAACCCCCACATATAGCAATACTTCTGTTTGGGATAATCTGCAACGGAAGCAAGACTTCAGACGGAATAGAAATAAACGCCATGCACGCCAGCGTAAATGTGCTACTCATAGTAAGTCAGTCTGGTTGTCCGATTGATATCTGAGTCTTATAAGTCAAGTGTAGTCGCTTATTGCTTGAAAATCAACTCGCTCATTCCATTCTCTCCGGTCATGTGGAGTGGATACGTGGTAAAACAGCAGACTGTAAGAGCTTGACCTAGAAATCTGCAAGCGAAACATGTACCCCGCAACTAGAGATATTTTACTTATTCCTGTCGACGCTTCTTAGTAAGGGATTCCATTATGCGCAATAAAAGAGTACCATGAGTAAATTTCGGATCAGCGCCAAAAGGCAGTTGGTTAAAACGTAGGTAACTAAACGTGCGTCAGCCCAGTTATATTGATGGTCTTTGTGCATACCACGTGTAAATACACGGAGTTTTAGCTTGTAAAACTCCTTCTAAACAGCCATCTAATGCCTACCAAACGGAAAATATCCAGCGCATAGTGTGGAAAACTGTTGAACTAGCCTTCTTTTGTGTGTATTAAGCACATTTGAAAGCACTACTTGAATAATTGGAAACAAGAAGGTGAGTCATGTTCCACACAAATACAGTGACTCGTTACCTGGAAAGGATCGTCCGAACTTACCACGGGAACATACATTCAAATGTCAATGTATTTAGGACAGGGGTTACTGAATCACCAAAAAAATAAATGATCAGAGAAATAAAAGTGCCTGGGCACTAACATATCATTCCTTGCATAAACATCCCTTCATTCCGAGGGAAATATGTGTATATAAATGGTGGTGTCTACGGTATGTCTGCGTCACAATGTGCATTACTGGTCTACAATCGTTGTAAGAGCCCGACACGAAGCACTGCATGGTAAAGTTGCTTATGTGTATAGATTCACAAGTAACGAACTTCTTAACAAGCAAGGTCTGGAGCGATACATTTTGAAAATGTACCCTCTGATGGTTGTTTAGAAGACTGCGCTTCTCATTAGATGTTGATGCGCCAGGTGAACAGTTAATACTTCATGACCAAACTAGCTGGTTCGGCCAAAATTTGCGCTTGTTGTGGGGTAGGTTATACAAGTGCCTCATCAGCTAGAGGGCCACATCTGCATTCGGTCAGAATTAGTTGTTGTTGGAAATAAACACTATAAGGTTTCATACAGAAAAAAGAAATTTCATGTTATGTTCAAAAATTCCGAAGCAAAAAAATCTAAGTGGTTCGAGAGCATGAAATAATCCTGCTTTTCGCAGCCTTGAACTTTTGGTTCATCTTAGAACAGCTCTAGGGACAAAACGACGGAGGAAATACAGTATAAGTGCATGGTGAATACTTCAAAACTTGGATGACGTTTTTCTTTATTTTAAGTCAAATACGTCCCAGGAACAAAATCAGCATTAATTTTCCGATCAGTTGCTAAAGATCGCTTCTTACCAAACTCTCTAAGAACAGCGTCTCCAAAAATAACATTTCTGGACATATTCTATAGGGATTTCATTGCCATAGAAATGAGCTACAAGCTTATTAAAATTAAACAGATGCTTAAAGCAATAATATATTTTGCTTCTGAGGAATCGTTTAATGACGTTAGATGCGTACACATTTCATTGTTAATCATGGCTAGTTCTGAACTCCAGTAGTTTTTCCACTTAAGCGCACAACTGAACACTGTGGATAAACTGATTCATTCTTTCCGATGTTTTCAAAAATGTTTTTTTTGAGTTTTTTCGAACCGATGCTGATAGGAGGCTGACATTGACAGAAATGGGTAACCGAAACAACAAGTTCCAACAAAGATGTTTAGAGGAATCATGCAGATGTAGCGTACAGTAATCCGTTGGTTAGTTCGTGCACTAAGTAATGCAGGAAACGTTAGACATTTTTTCCTACTGTAAAAATAGGCGCATTAATTTTAACAACTCAAATGGTGAAAAACTTGATACTTGTACCTCAGCAAGACAGCAGAAGATAAAAGGGAAGTTTTCAGAGAGTATGATAGTCTATTAAGCCTGATGGGTCTCCGGAGTTATGAATCAACGTTAGTAACTTTCTGAAGCACTTCTTCTGTTTATGAAAAATATCGATAACGCCTTGGATGCAGCTTTTCTGACTCAGCACTTTGTTCTGAACCTGTGGCTTGATGCTAATACGTGATATAAGAGAGACACACGCAAAGCACAGTCCAGTGCTCACTTGCCTCGTTCACCTCCAAAATGCTTGCACCTATCCTAGCATTATTTGCCCGACTATTTATGCGTCCTATTAGACATGAAATTGCATTTCATTACCAAAAAATTCAATTAAAACTTTTGAAAAGCAAGTGAAAAATTATCATTGTAACCAGAAATTGGTTGAGCTTAAATTTCTACCGAAATGAGAAAGAACTAGATGAACAATTGGTCCTGTAATAACTCCAGTAGAACAGAATTCTAGCTAGTGCTAACGTTGTAACCTTGACTACCTTGTGCTGCTGACAGGGTATCTATGTTTATTCCTTAAACTAGGCCGCTAAATGAATCAAAAACCGTGTTTCTCATTACTTTATAAACACCGTGTTTATAGCAGAGATAATTCCTCTGCAAGAAGGCATTACAAATGCCCGGAAAATTTGGTGAATTTAAATGGCGGAACTTGAGTAGATCTCGAGTTTTGAAAGGTGTACTTATAACACGAGACCAATATGAATTTACGTGCTGCAGTTTGCAGAAAACCAAACACGGACGAAATATCTGCAAATAGGATGGTGTTGTCACCTTGCCATACGCTATTTATTTTTATGATCATATTTTGTGTAAAAAACATCAGTATGTAGACCTGTGTGCTTATTTGTGTTTCGTGATGCTTTCATAACCACTGGGAGGAAATATCGCCTCTGAACTATTGAGTAGATTTGGAGTACGGATTCCTGTTTACAAACAAAAAACAAAATATAAAGTGTCTGGATACCATTACTTTATGTAGGCAATGTGAAACGTTTTTAAAAATATATTAAGCGCGCTGTCAGATGGTCCTTCTTGCAGGCTACTAGGTGAGTTCCCACTTGAGAGACAGCGTACTGTGCATAAGCCCAGTAATTTCGAAACTCTTGCGAAGTGCTCCACTCTGTACATGTAGACTCAATCTGTCTTCATTGCTGCTGAAGATATAGGTTGTTAACCCCGAAAATTTCTCAAGGCGGCCAAAATACACTTCATTTCAGGAGTAGTAAGCTACAAAAGTTTCCAAAGTTTGACCACTTGCCAACTTTGCAAATCCGATACCAGTGGGTATCCCTTTTTAGCGTGCAACATTTGCTCACCTGCAGGGCAAAAATACACCTTATAGTGAAAAGTGTTCCACAATATAAAGTGTAAGACGATCGATATAGTAGCAGCGTCTTAAACGTGCAAAACAAATAAAAGAGAGACTGAAATTACTACTGTTGAACTACTTTTGTGCATCCGACCACCATGTGGGTTTAACCGTCCATACTTTGGTATTCCTTACTCACGTGCCTACTTATGTTATCCGGGCAGAATATCCCAATTGCATATTAGACGTGGAAGCAAGCGACGGCATACTTGGAGGAAACGTTAGCTATTCACGCTGTAACACAAACTTTCTTGGAGGTAGCTTTTTTAGACTGGACTGTTGTAGAATCCTTATGAGTTTGGTCCATACAATCAATCTACGGTTGCGATATGAATGAAAAATATTTCTACTGTAGGCATCCCTATATTTTGCAACGTCTTAAGATGCCTTGCTAAATTTATTTCCACCAATACAGTAGCCCCTGTAGCATAGTTAGTACCTACTGACAAGCATGGGGGTGTTATCTATGCGTACTCACATATTTCATTCAGTATCGTTTTTTATGCCTTTCTAAATCGCCTCAGTTTAGCGTTTCCTTGGAATCTCAAGCGAAATATCTGCATTTTACAATGAACTTGTATGCAAGTCTTTTTGCTCTACACAGTAGTCATTGATAGATCTGGTGCATTAAATCTGCATAAGTAGCCATAAAATCAGTCTTCCGTCGGGCAATTTAAAATACTCATGCCTTGTTATTGTTCTTAGCATTGGCTAAAACAAATAAACAAAACACGGTCATCCCATCACCATTTGTGGAATGTTGCAACTTAGATCATCCTCTTGTTCACACCTATTTTTGGCAATTTCGGCTGTCAACTTTAAACGATGCTGTAAACTAAAAGCAGAATAATGTAACCATCAAAACCCAATTTTTGCTGTTTACGCGTTGCACCATTTAGGTGTCCCCTAGGGTACTAACTAATTTCTGCCTTTCGTAACTTTGATCAAAGATGATTCCGGCTGGAGAAATGCAGAACATGAATTTCCGAAAGTTTCATCATCATTGGAGGCGCTGATATTGACTACGGGGCAAAACAGCTTGATACCCACAGGACCCAGTCTTTATTTTTCTGGTTGAGTTACGTTGAAAATAACTTTGATCCAAAAGTAATTTCAGAATGGCAGGTGAGGGATCATAGTTCAAAGCCAGTTAACACAAGTTAAAACCATCAACGGGATAAGGCCTAACAAAAGTAATACACCCCAGAAAAGATCAGTCTGATTAAGTGATATGGTCAGTTTGCCTTACTATAAAACGTTAGATCCTTTTTGCATGCTCTTAATACCATGAGAAAAAAAGTTTGACCCGCGGTATGTTCTAAATTCCTCATTTTTTGTTTAAAATTGGGAACAGGAGCCGAAGCGATATACGTCACTTGCGAATTGAAAGACCACTATAACAAATTTACGAGTTGTGCTCATTCTTGGGCCATTAAGCATGCAGCAACCGCTTGAATGACATTAGAAACAACGACGCAAACACATTATTTGGTGGCCTATCGGATAGGATTACGACCTAAGTCGGAATGGAAAATTCAAAACACATACGCCACACCTCTGTTACGTACCATCCAAATCAAGCTGAACAAAGACTCCATTGTCGTATATAGCTTGGTACAGAATATACTGTGGCCATGCAAATCAGACACTTTAAAAAAACCGAAGACCTCATGGAACCATTGTTAATTGCGAGGGACTCTCAGCTAGTGTCCACAGGTGAAAATGGTCTAGCCGGACCACGTAAGTCACTTTTCTACGTAACGCAACTCATCTTTAAACCCGATTCGTGAACTTCTAAAGGAGTGGGTTTGGACTATTGGTGTTTTACTTTAAAATGATCGCTTGACGAAATACGTCATAGAGTTTTTTGACTTAATCATTGGTTGCTGTTTTCATTATTTAACGATAAGTTACAGACGACTAGGTAAATTAGTACGGGCCCTTTTTATGTCTTGCGACTAACTTCGCTTGTGAAATTTGTCTTTTTGTATCTAATATTTGTTTTTCCTAGCTTCTTGTGGGAAGGCAAAGCACATGTCGTGCTCATTTTTGGTTTATTATTGTGTACTAGGTGAATGTAATATATTGATGGCTTGAGTAAGAACTACTTAGGGGGTTTGTGGAAACCATTGCTTGGTACAACCACAGGTGTCGTCCAGTGCCGCTTGTAGGACGCATGAAGTCACAAAGGACCTGCAAAATCTGATGGCCGATGAGCCGATGAGCCGATGAGCCGATGGGCTTGACTTGAACCAGATCTTATTGAAAAAACTGAGCACCACGTGATGCACTATGAGGATTTCAAAACAAAACGAGCGAAGTGGAGTGTCATTCACAGGTCTTTATTCTGACATATCAACAGCAGTTCTAATCGAAGAGGAAATTCATAACATAATTCCAATTATAATAGTGCTCACTGGTATTAGAAAAATATTAGGTAGCGTGATCTTATTCATTGACTAGCTGGTCACATGAAATCTAGTGCCTGTATGAGTTGTTTTAGAATGCATGTTATTCGGCTGGAGTTGTGTCCTGCCAATTTTAATGGTAGTCGGCGTACTAGACCATGCAGTTTAAAAGTAGTGTTATGCAAATTCTCTTGACAGTAATGCGCATGTGGACAAATCGGACCATTATCAGGGTTTTCTGCGAAAGAATACACCCAAGGAAAAGCGGTAGACGGATTTGCTTCACTTTACATCGTGGCACTTACAAACCTTAAATCTCTGCAAGTTGTAAAAAGAACAATCATCTAATATTACTGTGACCACGTTTTAACGCTTGTTTACTGAATAGGGAAAAGAACCTCGAGGACGGATACAACGGTGCCACCACTGAGCTTCCAATAACTATCCGAAACCCGGAGAAAGCGCCCAAATTATGATATAACTAGATAATTTCACCTCTGACATCTTACTGCTATGCAGTTGCTAGTGAGTGACGGAGAGAAAAGGGTAGAGAATTGGGGACAGAAGGACATTGCCAGAGATTTCTTAAGCCATAGAAAAGGTAGCTGTGAAGTACTTATCACAATCCATATACATAAGTACGTGTATGATTTTCGACCAAAAGATAGAACGAGAACTGCTTTCGGGTAGATAATGGATAATGGATAGATCTAAATTACATACGTAACGCCTCAGATTTTAAACCCGGTCATTTACCAGTTTATTCAGCGAAATCAGTCTGACCTTGGGTCAACCGAAAGGTAAACGGCTCTCAAAGAAAGAGGATTTGTTTCACTGATTTTCTACGACTGTAATGTTAAAACATGTAAGTGAGGAGATTTAATTAATGTAAATTTCACTGAGGCAGATGATTGTGTCGCTGTGTCATCTGGCATACTGTGCTCAAAAACAGGTTTTCCAAACCACTCAGTGAATTGTGAACATTTTAAGAGACCGGTACTACCAAGACAAAATCAATTAGGTGGTATCAAAGCTCACCAGGGCGGTTGACGAAGTCTCAGGATCGTTGGTTAACAAATCTTGTTTGCCCTTTATGTGGGATGCGTCGATTATATGGTACCTTCGCTCTTCGTGCTTCATGTAGGTAGGAGCATGCATTATAATTTTTCACCTTCAAAATGCGAAAAATCCGGTCTTTTTACACACTTCATGCATATATATATGTTTATAGGATTCCTTTTTAACGCGGACTAATCATAGTGAGAAGTACAACTGATCAGAGGTCAGTTGACCAAGAGAATAAAAATATGCAACAATCTCCGTTTTACAAAATACAGTGAAACGTCACGATCTACAAAAAAACATTCCGACTCTCCTGCAGAAGACCATTAGCATAGATACCACGGTTTTATGATGACTGCCTGAATTGTCCACAGTAATTACAACCGTGCTCAAGATTGGAGCTACTCCGATAAAAAGCCACCATTGAGCAAACAAAATCTAAAAGACAACCCAGGTAGAAAATATGGCCAAATCTTTTTTATTCCGTGTTTAGTCTCTTTTCATTGAAGCAGAATCACTGCCTAATCCAGCGATGTTTTAAAATTTTCAACATGTAAAGCATCTCTGTCACAAGATTCGCTCACAATGGATAATATCCGCTCCAGCGGAATAACATCAGCACAGTCATACACAACTTGACGTTACCATCATTCTGGTCCATGTCTACGACGGTAAGATGGTCCTACTCTCAATCTCCCCCTCAGTCTCCCCCAAATAAAAGTAGTGTAAGGATCAGCATCCGCGGGGTCCATCTCGTAGTGTCTGCTGGAGGCTAGCCCTGCTGGAGACGCTACCACTTTAAGTGGTAAGAAAAAAATGCCAACCGACGTACAGTTGAATAAGGTGGTGCTTTTGGGTTGTGCTACTTGGTACTGAATCTGCGTTAAATTAATCATAACGGAACGCAAGCCTTTTAAGTTACTCCATCTTACTTCAGGAGAGCAGCGTCATAGACTTCATCAGTAGATGGTACAGCCACTTACTGGGAGGTTATTGTATTCGTTTACAGAATTTTGAGCTGTACGTTAGCCGTAAACAGTAGACCAAACAGCGGATTTCATAATAGAGGTAACCAAAAGTCAACGTCTTTTTGTCTGAATTGGTTTTAAATGCCTTTTCGCTTGATTTGGTTCACTTACCCCTAATAGCGGAAAGGTATGTTACCTCGCCGGCACTTCTTCAATTTTCACATGATATCACATGAGTAGACTTACGTTTTAACCGAATTTTTGTAACAGATGCCCATATAGTTTAAGTTGCCTCTTCCCTCTGCAAAAACCGCTTGAGTGCCGGACAGTTTAGTTGATTCTAGAAAATGGTTTCACACTGGGTCTACTCGCATGTCTGGTCATCCTTAATGGTGACACTGAAGTGGTGTTAAGCACACACTTTGAAACTGAAATGGTGTTTTAGGCGATACACAAATGCGACTCAAGTGAAGATTCCGTCGCTGATATCCTTCAACCGAATGTGTTTCACTAAGCCCACGTTGCTTATCTTTTGGGTCAATATTCCAGTTTTCAGTGTATTTTTCACAATGTGTTGCTACGAACAATCTCGAGGAAGCTCTTCGACAACCTGCCATTGGCTATAGGGACCGTTTGGCTAATGATGTTTGACCTGGGTTTCAATGAATTCGGTGCACACTTTTATACAGTTGAACTTGCTAGAATACTTACACGGGCCAACAGCTATTGCTAGTCTTGTCCGGAAGAATATCATAGTCAGCCTATTAGAAATAACGACATTAGATATACAGGCGTCTGCTGACAAAGGAAAGTATTATTGATGCTCGGAAAGTTTTACATTATGTGGGAGATAACCGCCTCCAACTAATATTTAGCCCCTGATGAGGTGCCTCTTTTGAGGGGAGTTTACTCCACACTTTGCCTGAGAATGAGCATTCTGTACTCTTTCTTGGAAGCAGCCAGTGCTGGCAGCTGGCAGCTTCTAACAACTTCATGAGGGCAATAAGGAGATATAATTGGCGATGTGTTAGAGTCTCATTTACTTTTGTCAGCCAAATATTGAAACAACTATCTACACTTATATTAGATTGGCGTGTTATCAATGTTAAAAAGATTGGTTAAGAGTTACACACAAGGGCAAGTGAAAGGTCCAGTCAAGCTTAGCATCGCTTGCGTATGATAGGATTCTGTGTACAGCGGACATGCCGAGCAAACTGAATCAGGAGCGCTTTACAGATAGCTACTGCGTAAGGTCGGTTAGGGCCAACGGAGTGGTATGCGGACACCAGGTTCTTAATAATTGATGATGCTGGTTTTCGGTTGTTTCATGGACGCATGGTTTGCTTGCGTCTTTTGGGTTCTCTCCAGTATTCTGGTATGTCTTCAGCTGCTTTCTCTACCTTCGCGGGTGTGACTGAATCTGCTAAATGATTGATACATGACAGAAGACGAATAGAAGCTGGGTTGGTTTGGCTGATAGCTGGTGTCACTTTTTGTTAAGATCCGTTAAAAGATGACCTCATCGAAATGGAAGCCGCAAATAACTGAAATCTTCTTTAGGTAAAAACTGAGACGGATGATTCCTTTGCTTGCTGTATACTTTGGCAATCACTCTAGCTGTCCTTTTGTCAACAACGTGTACTCCAAAAATCCCGCTTAATCGGGCACACATAAGTCGCTAGCGCGATGAAACAAGGTACTCAGTAATCCTCGTTTATAAGTTACCACGCTAAAGCTGGAAAATGTAATGTATTGCCAAGTCCACATGCATTTTCCGTAGACCAGGCGCTTTGTCGTCTCATTTGAAGGTCTTAGTAGTAGTGCGCCTAAAACAGCAAGGCTCCCCTTCAATTCGCACAGTTAACCCCAACCAAGTGTTCAAATTAGTCTTGCGCAGTCATAACATTCGACAACTGGTTATCTCGTACGTAGTGTGTTTATCTTCGACTAAACTTTTCTTGTTTTACTCGTCCTTCTAACATTGTTAAAATGCTGGTCTTTTATGAATGTAAATATAGATATTAGGTGGCAGCCGACGAGAGTAAAATGGTGACACCTCGCCAGTCTTGTCTTTTCGGTTTCTTGGTGAAACAGATCAAATGACTCGGTGTTTCAGGCGTCTGACAAGGTTTATTTAATTTGGTCATTAAACTTAACCTCGCACTGTCATAACAGTGTATACTTACTTCCTAATTTCGTGTTCCGTGTGCTCTAGAGTTACCATTTCTATTGCGAGAGCGGACATCAACCATCACTTACTAGACGGTGAGCCCACAAAATACAGAGACAGTACGCTTTAACAAAAATGAAGCGCAACAGTAATGTGATGCGACGCACACAAACCGCGACAGACAGATTTTTCATGGAACTCTCCATATTATAGGTATACAGCATCAGCTGAATTGGTGTTGAGAAGAAAAGCAAACATCCTGACCTTCGGACCTGACTGCGCCAAAGAATCAGAATTTTCCCACTTGAGAAACAAATTTTGGACAACGATCACATTGATGATAGTAATGATTCGTTCTGTACAATACAACGAGTTCAGTGCTCAAACTCATCCATTGCGAGCAGCCTCGCTATTCACTGACCACGGACTTGTCTTATGCCTACAAAATAAACTGAAACAGACCTTGCGTTGGTCTTGAATCCTGACAACCTACTCCACTTTCGTGTGCAAGTCCTCACCAGAGAGCCAAAGTTCCCACCAGCTTTAAGAAAAAGATGGTTCACTATAAATATAACACAAGATAGACTCATCCAATCAAAGTGGACACAAAACCTGCTACTTTTCTAAGGTTAGTTGGGCATAGGGCAACACCTAACTATATAAGGATGCCGAAATAATACGGCCTTCCAAAATGTTTGGTCACGACAACTGAACAATGTAGTATCGCAACGTTGCGAACATTTCAGCGTACCTTTACTTCAATAGAAGCGAGATGGCTGAGTGGTTAGAGGGCGGATTTACTGATCTAAATGTCCGTGGTTCAAACCCGACCTCTGCATCTCGACGCTTCCTTTTTAGGCTTTAGCAACCTGGCAATATCCCAACCCTCGTACTTCCTTCGGGTGGCATGACATCTAGGCACCGAAAGGGTGCTACAGCTGAATTGTTTGGATTTTTTATTTCAGTTTAAAACTTATGGTTCATAATTTACTTTCATAGGAAACAGGGAGCAAATTCGTTCGCTCAGCTAACGACTGAAGTACGAAAACTCACTATGAGATGGAAACAGAATAAATCCAGCAAAGCCGAATAAACTCATTTGCCCTAGCTAAATGGCCTCAGTACAGTGATGCACTATACGGGGTTTATTTGTAATAATTAATTATAAGCTCTATAAAAAATTATACGATGATGGTAGTTGCAAATGCTACGAATGTGTCTGACATTGCTTCCATAGGATTCCTATGGATACCGATATTTTGTACCTGCCGATGGTTTACATGCATGCAAACAGGGCTCCACTCCGCACCATATAGAGGTAGTCATACTATTTTTCATGGAGCCATCGACCTAAGGTGAGAACTCTTCTTATCCAAAGATGGCCTGATTGGAAGAAATTCGCTCTATAGGGACTCCTGTAACCCTTCCAGAAGGGCTGCTTATTACTAAGCAACTTACTTTTCAATATTTTTTCAAAACTCCTTCCCTCTGGCTTCTGGCCACCCTTATCTGAGGGCCGAATTTGATGTCTTGGGTGATGTAATAGAGCAGGAGAACTGTACACCTCAGATTGGACGCTAAGGTAAGTGATAACTGGAAGCATGTGAAGTGTATAGGACAAAACCAACAGCTAAGTTACCAAAAGCATGTGGCAGTGGGTTACAGATCTATGGAGATAATGCCGTTATACGCCTCACAAATACCTATTACAGTGGTGCTAAACCGCATACTTATTAATATTTTTTTCTAAGCGGAGACAATGGACGCGCGCACTTCTTATCCTGACAAACGGAATCAGCGATGCAAACATTATAGTCGACATGCAAGAAACCGACTACGAAACACTTGACATTCCAGACACTAAGCTCACTGTGCTACTGAAGCAATTCCGTGTATGCCATAAAAAAGTGCTTCCAGAAGACGGCGATAAGTCGAAAAATCTTGCAGGCAAACAGCTGAGGTGTGCAAAATTAATCCAAACACCTCTGTTTCAAATACATTTGTCTTCGAGTGTTTTGTTTGCTAAGAAACACATGTGGATAGGATTCACTAACAGATGCGAACAAGAACTCTGGTACACTACACTTCACACATTGATTACTCGGCGAACGCAACATATGCAATGCTTGAAGAGCAGTGAATCGGGATCATCGCTGCGCTGGGATATATCTCAACCGTCTGATTTGGATCTTCTAGCCTCAGCACTTCCATGTATGTTGGATAATGAAATTTATGAGAGTACTTCAGCCATTGGTGAGTCCTTTACTGCTATTCCAAATAAACGACCCTGTATTTTAGTCTTTTCTCCGAGATTTTTGTGGGTTATTGCTCAATTTGCCCAACACCCACTGATTAAAGCAAAACGTTTTGATAACGACCACTCTTCATGAGCCAATAGGTGTGATATCTTACATATGTTTAGTTTTATGAGCCATTAGGATGCCACTTTAATGTCCAAAACAAGCAATCAGTCTCCGCTACAACTGGTGGAGGTTTTAGCTAACGGGCGATGCAAAATGCGTATCTCACCATAAAAGTTTAAACATTACCAAATCTGGGTTGATGCACAAGGAGGTAAACTTATTCGCACTTGCTTCATGGTCAATATACAATCTGGTAAGCTACCCTTGCTGAGTTAGTCTATGGGTTTTGGAGGGCAGATAGTTCTGCACCTGGCCTATTGGGTTGCAAATATAGTCTGTTCATACAACTTTCTCCTGTATAATTTAGTGTTTCCGAACTACCTGGGGGTCAAATATGAAGTGGAATGTTACTCACGTGGAGGTACCTGCAATTCTTCAGCATGAATTGCTGAAAAATCCCACACATCACAGCTAGATGGGTGTACAATACATCCGTTTTCTACTCCGTTTAAGATGGTTTATCCAAGGCATTGGTTTCAATTGTACGTGAGCCTCCTTTATATCTTCGTACTGCCAACGTGACAAGGTGGTGGTATCCAGTGGCAGTCGTCGAGCACGCGTGGCAAATATTTTCACTGTACCCGGCATCATCATCCAACGCATAGTAAAGGCACCGGCCTACAGGAGACTCAACTAGTAAAAAGCGATTATTTTACTCGGCTATCACGACCAGGCAACAAGTGGGTAGATGGAGATACAATAGTATTATTACAGCATTGGATACGGTATCGAACTTTCTGCCCTTTTGATGCTTAATTGTTAAACACTAAGCCATCGTATGCAGACTAAATGGTGGCACATGCAGTTGCAGATTGAGTCAAAAGCATTTGTTACGGTTTGGTATTAATCCAAGTATTTTTCGCACCGGAAAGCAACTACCATATTGATCATAACGGATTTTTATTCAACCAAACGCCTTGTTGCAGACCAGGCGATTTCTACTGATTCTTCCAAACTTTGAGCTCCTCAAATTTCCTTTTCGATCGAGTTCACCAACTCCATCTAGCACGTTACCGAGTCTCTAACCTGTGCTTGGATCTGAGGAGAACATATTCACTAACATCTCAGTATAATCTGGCTACTGTTTCTGGACAACGATGTCTTAACTAATGTCGTTCAAGCTGGAAGAAATTCCAAATGCGTACGGTAGAATTAGGTTGATTGCTATGCCGTCCATTGAAGGCATTTTCAAATGGGGTCGTTCAGCAGATTTGAGATAATGCACAATGCGTGACAAATGCGAAACATGTCTGGACCGATGATAAATCTAGCAGACTTACAAGAAAGTTGTTGAACGATTCGCGCCCATTATGGTATGTGGAGCAACCAGTTTGTATGAAATAAACTGTGTGAGATGTAATATGACGTTGGGAGCACTTTATGTAGTCAGCTGCATAGCCATAGTGGAGACTAGCGATTGATGAATGCTCATAAGTTCTGCAAATTCGCGAAAATTTTCAATTGCTGTTGTTTGCAATGACATTAAATTTTGAAAAAGTGACGGTTTTATGCAAACAGAATTTCCGTAGAAAGTGCTAACTGCTCTGTGAATTTAGAACGTAGAAAAGGATTTGGAATGACAAATCTAGGTATGTAAGGCATGAAAGAATATATTTGCCTGGGGAAGGACTCGAAACTTCCACCTTTGCTTACCAGACAGATGCTGTACACATTGAGCTACTAAGAACAATCGGTGCCTGTGGCGGTCTCTGAACATCACGGTTGACTTGCTACACCCCTGTCTAACGAGATAACGCTTGATATTTTTCACCGCCTCTAGTAAGCCCCTTGTGTAAAGTTTAAAGCTAGCTGGGTGCTGATTTTGTCCGGACACCAAAATCGCATTTGTGTAACTTGTTAGAAAGCAAGAGGGGTTTCGGAAAATTTCAGAACTTGAAGTCCATATACATGAAGCATGAATGAAAAGACACGACCAATAATGGACTCAAACTGGTGATCTCAAGTTTACCGCACCCAGCATGCTGTGTATATCCTTTGTTGTTTTGGCAGCTCGAACAAATAAGTGTTAGATTTCGGTACAGAATTTTGGCGGTTACGGTAATCCTAAAGTTAGCCTGCATGGTAACTTAGCTGTTCATTGGTTGTAGGTTCATATAGTAAAAAACGTAACACAGATAGAGTTACCGGTCAGTGGTTCTAGTTCGAGGGATTTATATAGACAGAAAAGCTGAGTATAGGTTAATTTCACCCGAGACACCGCAAGCAGCTCATTATACCTCATGATTATCATCATCCTCAACAGGTGACATCAGTGTTTAACATTGACACTTCACTGCCGTACGATCATGATTTATTTGTAAAGAAAAGAATAGAAGTGGACGTGGAATGAATTTAGTGCTAGGTGACTACAATCATTCCGACGTGCCTACACCTCCAGACACTCATTCAGGTAGTCTGGATAGAAAATGACAACAGAAACGCCATTGACTTTGATTGACAGTCATACCTTGCGGTGTCTCCAACCAGGCGCAGTGAGCATCACGTAATCCCCTCCTGGAAAACTAGTCACCAAAATAGCACCCAGACTTTTCGTAATCTCTTTCATACTCGTCTGCCAGGTCAATGGTTGGCCACCTCGTTGGCCACTCGTTCATTATGCGAAGTTCTTTTTCGAAGTTTTGCAAAGTAAATCAACACAATCCATTACAGTGGGTTATAACGTTTGCCAATTTGGGCTTGTCACATTTAATTTATTGATAAAGTGCGATGTGGTAAAGACTGATCACCCTCTGTTGTATTAAGGCGGTAAGTGAGAAACCTAAATTCAGGGAGCATAAGAAGACTGTAAAAACGGCCGCACACTTTTCATCAGAAATCATCAAAGGAAAATGTGGGACTAGCCACACTGAGTATAGGATCAAGTAGGAAAACACAAGCTTTATCAAAGGAGTAGATCTTTTATTCGATGAAGAGCTCATAACGTTTCATATCATTTGAATATTACTGACCTAAATATAAGCACTCGACAGCTCGTTTGGTCAGAGTTGTGACAGCCGTGTAAGGAAGATTTTCGCTCAAAAACTGCCTAAAATTCAAGGGCCAAACGCTGAAAAGTGCATAAGGTTATCTGTGTACTCCATATCTACAAGATTTTGCTCCTAGTATCGGCAATGAAAGAAGACAATAAAATTTTTTATTAATTGCTTAACGGGGTATTACGTTTTTAGACACTTACGAAGTTTCAGTCATCCAGACGGAAAAAGCGCGAGAACTGGGAATTGCCGGAAGGTATCTTTTGAAAATTACTCCAGTGGCTTTTGAACTTCTCGATCCCTTGTACCACGCCACCATTCAAGTTTGGCCCCTACGTTATGTGCGCAAGTAAGTAACCTCGTTTTGCATCTTGTTCTCGGGCATGGCTGATGAATATAGCTAGTTGCTTCTCTTATTCAGCGCCCCCAAATCACAAGATAGATTTTGTGGATGCGGCATGAGCGAATACTAATCAACTGCATTCTACCAAGAGGGTATTCAGGCATAGAAGGAACGACTCCGCTGGGACTTAAACATGCGCCGGTTTGGACATAAGGATAAGATGGATTATGTGGCCTGCAAAATCATTGTTTCAAAATGTGTGGAAACCTGGAAACCTAGATAATGGTTCCGCTAAATATATCATTTATGTTTTAAGGGCATGGTCACAGATATAAAAAGTAAATCCGGGCGATAATTGTGGAAGGGTGTACAGGAGAATATTAGATAAAACGAGAGAAGCACCACATTCAAAGGCGTGCCAACAACAGTTCCAGTCAGACCAGATAAATCCCAGTGTACGTAAGAATGATTGGTATGAAAATACAGGTGTAATGACTAGCAACTGAAGAAAGTACAAACAATGCTAAATGCTCTCCAAGGCGCGGTAAGCGCTAGCACAGTTGAAACTCGCATATCAGGCGCAAAGTGTGCGTCATACTGGGTCATACGTGAAAGTCAATGGTAAGAATGAACACTCAACCCGGATGTACCACGCATAAAATTGTCGTAAGTATGCAGATAGCCCAAAATGACAAGTAGACACAGGACCTCAGGAAGTAACAGTCCAAAATCAGCCTTGGCGGATTGAGGAAAGCAGATTTCTTGATGTGAAATGATGATCGGTTGGTGGACTAAAAAGTCAGTGTCACAAGCAATCTCATGTAAGGTTGAGATGATGGCGAGAGAACGATCATCAGCGCCATACCTCTGCTTCTTCTCATTTTTCACGGTCACTTTGCGCCCATTCCAGAGTGTTGCTTACGTCTATCGCAGTTGCTCGGCGCTCCCGAACTGCAATCGGTTCAGGCTTAATGAGAGACTTCGGAGCAGGTGCTCTCAACTCCTCGAAGATGGTTATCCCCGGCCACAGGGACGTTCTGCTAGTTCCCCTGCAACCCGATTATGAAAAGCACTCTCCGATTGGCCACAGTTTCCTTGACAAAAGATAGTCTGGTCACGATGACCAGGACGGGCGCGCGCTGCCGGCCATCCGCTGCCTCGGGATGGCTGCACCAAGACTTGGGATTCCTAGTCCCCCGTGTTTACCAGCGTGGATGTAGTTGATTGGGATTTCCTTAGGTATACGTAGCCAGCCACGAATAGATTGCTTGATGTAATCGTCCAACATTTTGAGGGTGTTTTGGTGGACTTGGCTGAGCATGAACAAAGATGTAGGCTCCGTTTCAGGTAGTTTCTTATTGTCTCCATTTTTTGATGCTGATTCAACGGGGCACGCTTCACCTCATCAGGCAGTTTGAGCAGCTGCTGTCGGTGGTTGCAGACTCCTTTCCCCTTGAAAGTAAAGGGGATGCCCAAATATGTCACGGTGTCTGTCGGACCTAGAGGATTGATGAGTTCCTCGGTGAAGCGAAAAAAAATCGACTGAGACCATTGTCGCCCGATGTTTGCTGTCCCCACAGACCACTATTGCTTTCGTCTTTATGGCGTTGATCTTCATACCAACGCTTCTCAGTTCGACCGCAGCAGCTTCGAGCTTCTCTTTGAGGCACGCCTTATTTTTTGCGACCCAGTCGTCAACGAAGGGGAAACCATCCACTAAGGTGTCATGGGACTGGTATCCCAGCTGCGGTATCGAGAATCCAAGAACCTCATCGATTGCCACGATGAACAGTATTGGGGAGAGTGGATTTCTCTACCTCAAACCTCTGTGACAGTTAACCTCGGAATTGAGGAAAACTGCTACAGCAAAGGACTGTGCGATATATCGAACTGGAGATAACCGCTCCAAACGCCTCGGCAGGCCTGACAATTGTGTCATGCGACACCGAATCAAACTCTTTCGAGATATCAAAGAAGGCAAAGCTGAAGAGTGACGAGGGATGGCGTGTAACATCGATGTTGATTCCAAACAACCGTCTCGATAAAGAAATGCAAACTGGATCGAGGGCAGTTGCAGCTTCATCCTCCTCCTCCTCCTCCTCCTCCTCCTCATCATCATCATCATCATCATCATCATCATCATCATCATGGACAGCATGACATCAGTGTTCAACACCAATGCTTCGTTGCCGTACAACCATGATTTATTTGAAAGCCTTATTGTGAAGGAAAGAATAAAGGTGGATGGGAAAGGGACTTAGTGCCACCTTACTACAGTTATTCGGAGGTGCCTACATCTCCAGACACCCATTCGAGTAATCTGGATAGAAACTGACAACACGAACGCCACTGACATAGATTGGCAGCCATGTCTTTCAGCGCCTCCAACCAGGCGCTGTGGGGATCAAGCAGTTGCACTCTGCGTCTCCAGCCATCAGCAAGCACCTTGTAAAAGCCTCGAACAAGAATGGATGACACGGAGATTGATCTTAGTTGGTCCGATGAAGTCGGATTTGGGACCTTCGGAAGTAAAGTAATACGAGCACGACCTAGATGCGACGGACAACCCCAGATAATAACAGTAAGTTGAAATACCCAGCAAGGGCGTTGGCATTGGACCAACAGAGCATCCTGGACGTGAGTTTGTCCAGACCTGCGGACGAATTGCCCATTAAACGGGTCGTACGGCCGACTTTTTTTTACCCGTATTTGACTCGATCAAACTCCAGTCCGATGGTAGCACCGCGCGAATTGGCCAGCTATACAAGTGTTTTGGAGGAGAGAGCATCTGTTTTCAATACTACTCGGCATCCAGAGTTAGGCTGCAGTTACCTTTGTATAGATCCTTCCATGATCCAGCTTTGGTGGTATAGGGTCTGGATGGCGGCCTAGTTGGCTCGGCGGATCTGCTTTCGGTTGGCCGGTACCCGATTGGCTAGCCGACGACGGCGTCGGGAGACAGGATTCCACGTGTGTGGAAATATCTTGGAGGCGTGGAGGTCCAGAAGTGACAGGACTTGCTGCGACATCATGATACCAGACTGAAACCTTCAGGAAAATTCCAGGTCAATACTAGCAAGCGAATTGTCAGCATGGGATTCCAAGACTGAGACAGCGCAATCCACGTTTTTTTTTAAAACCAGACGCTATAGTCATCAGCTTCCGACGAATAAGCTGTTGTTTGACCGGTGATTTGGTCAGAGCTCTTAGATGCTGAATCGTCAAAATGTGCTTGCCAGTGAAGCACACGTAACCCGGTTTCGAGTTTGATAGCCGACTGACCAGGAAAAAACTGCTCCAGTTCACGAACAGAGCGGTTTGCGTATCACAAGACGGATATAGATAGTTAACCGGGTCCAAGAGTGATTGTGACTCTTTTTGTGACCGGCGGACAACGGAAGTCTTCACTCGACCAGGCTTATCTGCATTATGCTTGGTGGGGTGTGCGTGCCGGCGGTGTTGACTCAGGCCAATCTTCGTCGGAAACAGGCGGGAACAATCAGCGCTGGTCAATTGATTAACCAGGTTGGTGCCAACACTTTCATGGAGGTCTACCAAGCCAGCATTCGATTTGTAGTGAGCCCCACAAATCTCTCATGTATACTGATTGTAACTGATGCGGCGGCGCTAGGTGATTCGGGTTGTACTTTGTAGATCACTGAAACCAAACAGGGTAGTTAGCCCTGTTCTGAGAGCCTTCTACTTGAATAACTGCGCACAACTGACAGTGAAACGCTATTGGAGGCTTTGAGCCTCTAGCCTCCTATTCTCTGTACTTTTGAACGTAGGTATCGAGTATGGACGTTAACTTGCGTTCAGCCATACAGGATTTGTTTTATTATTTGGCCAAAAATGGCGCGACTTCCATTTGGTGAAACCCAAATCACAGGCATTTTAGAGCGTAGTAAAAGCTTCCACGACTATTGAAACAGACCGTAAAAGTTGATATCAAAATCAGAGAAACTTTGATAGTTATTGCGGGTATTTGTGACAAAAACTTGTACTGAATTCTGAAGTAATATGAATCATTTCATACAATCTGAATTTTGGTTGGTGCAACTAGGAAATCTCCCTTGTAACCAAAGGTTTGTTGCATCGGTTTCGTTCAGCATGTTTCCTCTTGTTATTTTTGTGTCACGTTTTAATAAGAACAAGGAAGATCAACGACGCTATTCCTATAAAAAGCACCAGCTAGTAAAGAGCACTCCAGCCCGAATTTTGAAAACGAGGCGTAACATGATTTATTTTAGCTAGGTTAATACGTGTCTCACACCAGAACTTACCTGAATACAAGCGCATGAGCCAAACTAGACCTCCACTGTTTAACGCTAGGATATGTTCTGACAAATTTTTCTTCTCATTTAGCTTTATAACTAGTTTCGTTTGTAAAAGATGCTTGTTCTTACTCAATCAAAAATCACGAAACATTTTAATTTTTTTGGAACTTATGATACATTCTACAATATATTATTTATTGTATTAATTTCGCTGGATATTTGATAAACTATGGCCTATTCGAAACCCAATGCATAACTCTCAAATGGAGAGGTGGAATAAAAGGAAATATGTGTGGATGCTATACTGTATCAAGCGCAGAATTCGCTAGCTTGATTATTCATTTGGAAGTCTCCATGAATTTCGGTAGCTTTGCAGTTCCAAATATTCCGCCAGTAACTATAACTCCATTCCGTTTATTCAACCCAGACAGCGTTGTTGGCCGTTGGTTTCACCTTCATACATTTAGAGGGAAGGTTCAACACAAAGATGACCTGACGACTGTAATTTGTAACACACATTGAGTAGTTTAGCCACTTTAGGCTGTGAAGCATTTTATTGCTTAAAAAGAGCTATTAACAGCTGGGACGACTCACTTTCTCACCTCAATGGTATCATACGACACTAGTAAGTAATGTGCATTCACGTGAATCTACGTGGTATGTAGTTTTTTATGATGACTCAATCTTACAACCGAAGGAAATGGTATGACCTCTGGTTTGGTGACCGAAGTCTCCGGCGGACAGTGCTCGCACTGGGCAAATGCGTAAAGCCCCGGATAGTCACATTTTAAATACAAGTCAAGCGTCAATGAGTAAAAAAGAACTGCTAACTGCAGGTGTACGGCGAATAGGCCTACATTGTTGTTCTACTCAGGCTCAGTATAATATTAACATATAAAAGAAGACTTGTAGGGTAACCATTGTCTTTGTCGACCCCATTAAAACTAAAGACCAGATAATTCTAGTGTGCCATAAGAAAGCCAGATGAGTAAGACTGCCACCTTCACCATCTGACCAGCACCATTGCTCTATGCTAATGACTATCATCACTTTCTCTCGTCTGTACACTTTACGGCGAGTTCAGTAGCCATCACATCCATGTTCAATGTGAATAAATAGTAAACTTATTACAGAACTCAGTGGCCCTTTTATCACAGTTGCATTTTATTTTATTGTATGTTCTTCCAATCTCAGAGTTCTACTAGTGAAGGATGTAAACAGCTCCCTACTCTTTATTCTCAATAAAGCTTTTATAACTTTACAAGAAATCTCACACCAATCTTTGTTGGACGCGGTGTTAAACAACTTTCATGCGGTTTTTTATTAGCCAGTATAACTTTTTAATTGGAGATGGCTGCGAATCATTCTAAATAGGAGGATAGCATGCACGGCAAGCAACACTGCCTGCGCCACTGGTCATCTTAAGTTCAAGTCTCACAGACCTGGTAATTTTCAGATCATTCGCGACGATAGTGAAAAGTTTGGAATAACACTTGAGTGCTCTCAAGTAGTCGGATTTGAACTCATTTGTAAGCACGACATGCAAGGTTCAACAGAGCCTCCATCCCATTCAACAAAATTTTTCAAAGTCCGATGTGCAGGATAAACCAAATAAACTCAACTAAATTGCGGGTGATGACAGTGCCTATATGCTCTTGAGGCTAGATATAAAATGTGAACCCATACACCAGGCCAAGAAATCCCGCTTTATCCACATGGTAAGTTTAAATGTGTAAAGGGTTGTGCTTTAAAATTGACCCCTGTTACTTTGCAGATACCGTTTGAAAAACCCGCCACAAGATTTGCCGTGAAGACCGTAAGAAATGTGTCTGACTGTTCACAAGTGGTCGGATCTTTTTGCAGGATTTACTACATTGCGTTTGGCGCACAAGTGTTTTTCCCTGGTGCGCAAAAGACCTGGCTGATGAAAGCAGCAGATTTCATCAAATTCTGCGGTGAAGTAAACGAGTAGGGCATTTTGTGGTGGAATGAAAAAAGTGGTACAAGTTCTGTTGCCATCCTTCTGCTGTAAAAATATTGGTATTGTGCTGTTCTCCTATATCTATGAAATAGGAAATACGACCGTACAGAATAAATTTGATCTTGTTGCTTTGTAGTGGCAACCACTCTTTCTTGCCTCCTCAGGTTTCCGTAGTAAACTAATTGAACAAAAAAAATGCTGCACTGGCGATTGCTGAAGACGCGTTTGCGTTTGCTTCTGGTAGTACCTGGTCGCGTTAACTTCTTATCCTTTCAAAAGTGGGATAAACACTTTTGAAAATACACTTGCTGGTGTCAACTTCAGTCAATGGAAGGCGACTCGCAAACGTGCGGCAGGGAATTTCAGATGTGCCGCAGCCAGACGTTAATAAAACTTTTTCAAATAGATCACACGTATGCAAGCTCTCCTGACAATTTTACATCATAGAAAAGCTGCTGCGCTATTGTTGAGATGCAAATAGCCCAACCTTACTTATGTTGATGGCTCATTGATACAGCCCGTGGGCAATAAACAGAAACTTCTCCATTAGCTAGATTCCGCGGTGGCATGCTCTTATCAAAGCAAACAAGGTTTATTTGAGTTTATTCGATAATTCGTAAAAATGTGCTCCCAGTCATTTTTATCGGCTTCAAAGTACTTAAAAACCGCCAGCAAATTCAGTGGAAGAATGCACCTAATTTTTTTCTTAAAATTAGTATCTTGATATTCCAGTTCAACTGGGTAGTGCGTCATGAATACGCTTTGCCTCAGGTTAAATAAATGATATGCACCCGGTTCTTGATTACAGGTCTTTCGAAAGCTCGGTGGGTATACGTTAATCATAGTGTTCGCAGCATGTGAATTAATATTCTATTGTGTAGCATCTCTTCTTACGCCCCTACGCAAAGTGTGCACCCCAATCACTTTAAAACATTGTGTCCATAATCCCAAGCCCCGATGAGTATCGGAGTTAACCAGAAACGCTGAAAATATCCTTCGCTTTAGCAAGCAGTCATTAACCGCCGTACTCATTCGTCTCATTGTTCCTTAGGCTTCCGAAATAAGTGGTTTCTTTAGAACTATGGTGTGGATAAAAGAGTTGGGTTTTTAGGTTTCCACCAAAGTCAAGATTTCTCATTATCCGAATACTAAAGTACGCAAAAATGGAACAGTATAATCCACAACACACAGAGACCGATTAGAGTAAGCCCAATCATGTCTTATGTATGATAACTTTATCTTGATGTAGAGACACTTTAAACTCTCCTGAATTTTATTTTACTGTTCCCTCAGAGGTCATAAATGGAAAGTATTTAAAATATGACCGGATTTTTTCACGTGCTCTACTGAAGGACACAGTGTGTAATTTGCTTAAACATTCTGGGAAGCATAAACTGGTCTCATTTGGAGGGTTCTATACTAAGAGCTAGTATGGCTATAAAAGTATGAGCAAGTTTGCCAGTAGACAGCTTTTTCACGTTCAAAGGTTGCCTGTCCGAAGTTACGCTTCAGTGCGAAGTAATGGTCTAGGATGAAAGAATATGGTATGTCAGAGTTTCGAAAACACAGAGGTGTGCATAGTTGGTTCAGGATTGTGGCTCACCGTTTAAGGCTCCGCTCGATTGGCTGCTTTTGGTGGCAGTAACTTTCGGAAAACGAACGTATTGTATAGAACGCCTATAACTAAATCACTTGCCAGAGTTTTTACTGACAGAGCTCATTTGCATCTCATTAGCATCGCCTTCACCAGCTGAGTGTGGACTTAGATGTGCGCGTATCCAAATTAGAATACGGTAACAACAGCTTCCGCGCTCGGGAAATCGTAGCAGATGCTGAATGACCCGTTGTGGAAGCCAAGTTGCCGCCTTAGATTATATCCGTGTATTACAAAATGCAGATAATGAGGTGTATTGCAGTTCTAGCAAAAAAGTCAAGCTTATGAAACAAACTGTTGTTGGCATTGTCCTCACTACCTTTTATTGTCGTATCCTTCTTTGACTGCTTCTTATCCTATCGACCATTCATCTCGTTAGAGTCATAGGAAGGCTCCAGCACAACAGACTTTCATGCATATACATTTTCTGACGAACGCCATCAGAAAGCTCTTGCACTGCCACTTTTTACCATGGGCCTGCTCAGTGTGCTTAGTTTATGACCTTAAAACGCATATCAGGCCAAGCGGTCTGCTGTGTTGTTTCCTCCAAACCCTGCCATAGCCATCTTTTTAATTTAATTCATCGTTCAGTTTGTGGGTTCGTTTCTTCGTAAAATGATCTGCAAATCCTGTGGTCGATTGCCAGAAATTGTTGCAATATATCTTACACTATGGATGTAGTCATAGGTTGCTCCCCTCTAAAACATCACCCGCTATCAATAAAACCATCATGATCAGAGAACAAGCCACTTGAAAATTTGTTGCGGGTTTACACCACACAGAAGAAAAAGGTAGTGATATTACTGCTCCGTAACACGTCAATTTTAACACTACCTCGTGAGTGTAGACGGCACTAGAATAAGAGGCTATTCTGTTCACAATCAACACAATCATTGCACTATAACTCTGTAAGATTCTAACCTTAACTTAACAAAATCCAACGAAGGAGAGAACTTGAGTCTATAAACTTAGCGACGGATGAGCACATGGACGCATACAAGATTTCAACAGAAGTAGTTCCATTGAAGTGCGCAAATAACAAAGCATACCGTAGTGAGTTCCATTGTATTGCATGGTTGGTGGGCGTTTTTGGCCACATTTAATCAGACAAAAGGCGTTATCCACCATATTCCCGAGTTGTACTGCCTTACGCTGCTTATGATGTTGGTCTGCAATACGAATGCTGCGGGTTTAAGACAGCTGATTAGATCAGTTGACATCTTATAAACATCTATTAACATGATCTCTTTTACAACAATGAGGAGCTTCCAGTAGTGTCCCGGATGGCTACTGCGCATGATAGACTATGTATGCCTATAGAACATCGACTTATTCAGGCCTTACCAGTGGAATTCATGCACAGTTGCGAGCGATCAACATCATCCTCCGCGGACATTATCCAAGTCTGCAGCTGCACTAGGGTCCAGCAGCGCTATCTAGAACTCGAAAGGGAGCAGGGAACCACGACAGACTTCGTCGTTAAACAATTCCGGAATCGCAGGAGACGTCGTCTTTTTAAATCGCCAATTGACAACTGCATACTATTTTGCCACTTAGGGTGCGCCAGATGTAGCAGTGATCAAAGAGTTGGAGCCTGAGTGGGTCAGTAACATGAACGTTTCAGTCCCATTTACGCGTGCTCGTAGCGACTAAACTATTGCTATTTATCTCAAAAGCTTCTTAGTGCTGTTGACTTCTGGACTTCTCCAAAGAGCACTGCCTAATCCCATAAAAGTTCTAGCGTGCTCAATCTAAGTGTTGATGCCTGAGTTTATGAACCTAGAAGTATAGTTATTTGTCTCCATCAATTTCCTTGCTATCGTCAAAGCAATACTTGGCTTTTAAGTCAAAGAATGAAGCCAAAACCTCCGTGTTTTGAGCATTACTGATCCAAAAATGCTACATGTTGTTTGGCATACCTAATATGCCTGATATGGAGTTTCATTGGGTTGTTGTGCAGAACACACACCTCAGGTGTGCATGATCATGTGTTTGGGCCAAACTGAACATGCCATAGACATTGTACTGTACAGAGTAGTCGTGAAAGTAAGCATCGTTGAGGTTGGCAGATAACCCTAACTTTGGCTAGATTACAAGTCACAATGTTTGCTCACCGAACGCGCGAATGCATGCTCAAGTTCCTGAGTAATGAAAAGCACACCAGCAAACTAAAAATGACCCTCCGGAGTGACTCGAATCTCAATCGTTTAAATTAGCAACACGGGCCTTGTTTAGTTGCCAGTAACATAAGCATTGTCGAAAAACGCTAAGTCACAAGACACGAAACAAACAATTTCTAGGAGGTCAGATAATCGATAGTGTGAGAATGATCACTTCTCAAGGGGAGTCGAATTTTGAATTCAGGAGGCTAGTAACTGGTAAAAAGTGGATAACTAAGACCCATAAAGTTATAACAACAAACGGGGTTAACAAATCTGGGAAGGGTATTTTAGGGAGGAAGGTGCAAATAATTGAAGAATCATTAAAGGTTGGCAGTACTTTTATTTCAGGCCATAACCCGCCCATCCCAGAATCAACCATTGCCGGAGATATTTCTTATCCGAGCAAAACAGTAGCATCTTCCGCTGCATTTCTGTTTTAAAAAGTGAATAATTTAATTCTTTGCTATCCGCATGCTCACGATATAATAATTATTTAATTTGGAAACACGCCCATTAAATTGCTAGCTTCTAAATCACAATTTTGCTGCCAAAATGAACCGTTCCCCTCTCTCCGAGTACGAGGCGTCAGGTACTAGTATCCAGGTGGTCATGTGACCAGTATGACCGCATTTTAACTCGATTTCGGTTATTTAGCTGGATGATTTTGTGTAGCTATCTGCGAGTCTCCACTAGAAAAAAACAAGCGTGTATATTAATTCGTACATGGTAGGTGTCAAAGCTGGTCAATACTCAGTTAATTTCAGTGTCTCCGAGAGTAACGAAGTTTAGTTCTGGGATTTGAACTGGTTTTCTGAGTGCATTTAAAATAAGACCGATAAAGGTGACTATTCACCGGCTCTGTACAAGACGACTGGATCACGTAATATTATTGCTTCAAGTGTATCCACAGAGAAATACGCATATTTACACGATGTTGATCTAACAACGCGGAGGAAATTTCACAAGCGGTAATGTTGATTATTGTAGTTTCCCCTCAGTAGTCGTTGTCATTTAATTATCATTGCCCAGTTATGACTGAAGCACGGGTAAAAACTGAAAACCAGTATTTGTCAGATCTCTGACAAAGTGAGCTACGTTTGAGTGATTATTGACGGAGAGAATGGATGAAATTTGCCGTGGGTGTAGCTTCGCTGATGCCGGATTGGGACCCTGGGTTGACCGTTGAGGAACATTCAGCCATACATTTAACCTCTCTCTTTTTGAACTAAATTTAGAGACCTTCTGAGGGTTTATCTGCCAAACGTCGGTCGGTGTCTAAGTCTTCTGGTATTCATCACAGAGCAGTCATCATCCCAATCGTGAGTAATCAAGGGGGGGTTGAATTGGTTATCTTTGTTTTGCTAAAGCTACGTATGCCAGCCAACACAATTTTCTAAGATAATTTTACTTTATGTTTGCCTCCGCAGATTTGGCGTCCATATGAAGCGATTGTATTTAATCTGTGGGAGCGGTTGTCACCAAGGGAGAGGTTTATTCATATTTTTGGTTCAGGATGCAACTGTGATACAAAGTCGACTGTTGCTTCTAGCTCAGCAGCCACTATCAAGCTCCGTTTTATCACGACGCATTACACATTCGCACATCACGACTACACCTTTGCTACCGCACGAAGTTACAGTCAGTGAAGCAACCAAGTCAGAGGGCTACTGGTTTGAGGCAGAGTCGCCAATCAGTCAAGCGTTACGAACTCCCATGTCTCCATCTAATCTAGATCCCTTGTTCGCAGAACAGGGACCTAACAGCAGTCGTTCGGCACATGGTTACTCACTTTCGTCGCCAAGACAGACGCAAAGCTCTGTAACATTTGAGAAGGGGCTCAATTACTCAAACCAAACGCGAGCCTCATGCGAGCGGAAACAAGCATCTGGGAAGTGGTTTGCTGACGGGTGCTCTCAAACATCGGCTGATTCCAACAGTGTCAATGAAGAAATTCCTCTGGGAGAAGAGAACGAAGAACTAACACGGGAAAGACAAACTTTAAATCCTATCTCTCGAAGCTTTTTGACGCACGGACATGTACAGGAACAAGAACTCAAGCATTTTGGAAATCACCCCGTTTATGCAAACACAGGAAACTTTCCAAGCATAGTGCCATTGGACAACACAGTTTCGAGGGCCGAACAGATGAATGAAGACAGGTAGGTTAATATGATAAATTACAAAGGTACTTAAAACGCCTAGATTTAATAAGCTAAAAGTGCATTACATTATCTTCCAGAAGGCGTGGTGTGGCGAGAGTGTGTGCTCTTGTATGTATTGTATGCTACGAGTCATGATACCATACACTGGCACTTTGAATTAGGAATGTTTAATAAAAACCTGTTTGAACTGTACCACTCTAGAGAAGATTCTGTCATGTTTGGTGTTTGACTTACCTAAAATCTGAGAAAGCATACTGCCGTTGTCTCAAATGTATCCGTAGCAGCTTACCTGGTTACATGAGTTGCGAAGCATTGCTTACATTCTACTGATCTTTTAGTGACGAATTGTATTGGGCCCACTTCCAGCCGAGTTTTCGATTATCCACTGTGGTTTTTCACACCACCACATTGTGTACTTCGTTCCGTATAGTTGTTTTTTATCGGAGACGTTGAATTTTCATTTCCATACCACCCCCTCCAGCCGTTCTTCAATCGACAAAAATCTATTCTTCTTAAGGCAGATAGGTAGATACGTTAAACAGATAGGCTGTACTACTACGAAAATACTGGAGGATGGTGTGACATGTTGCCAGTGCGTGTTTCACCAGTCAGACATTTGAATCAATAGCGCCACTTTAGCCCCATTATATTTTCTGATTAGATATGTAAAGATAGCGTAAAACAGCCACAAGATTTATGGACTGAATTGCGTGGATCATGAAAACATCTATGAAATCTCTCATTAGATTTATCAGGCCTTCTAATGATCCTCCAAAGTAAAACTTGGCTATAAGGCAAGAATAACATTCCAAGAAACCCCAATAATGTGAATTTTCCTTTGTCTCAACACAGATTGATAAGGGTAACATACATAGGGCGTCAACAAGCATTGGAATAAAACAGAGAATAAGTTTTGTGGTAGAAAGTCGTCCTTTTTTGCGTTCACATCACCCTCGTCCTAACAGCCCTTCTACTGTCCCAAACATTCATTTAGGTGGGTCCTTGCAAAAGATGGAAAGTGCTGGACTTAGGTCTCGCTCTTATTATAGCTCAAGCAGGAATGCACATCCTCGATCGTGCCGGAATCTGAACGAGGGGCAAATGAGGCGCGCCTGTTATCATTACTCCACCAGCATATGCTGATCATATCTTAATTACTTGTACATGGTTGCCGGGTATTTGGAATTTACACTCACATCGCCCTCTCTTCTAGCGCAATTAGTCTGGGGAGTCTAAACAACAGAGGAGAAGGAAGCACTGGACTTGAGTTTCGTTTTTACTAAGGCTCATTAGCTATACATGCACCCGGCCGTGCCGGGGTCTGAATTCCGGACGTATGCTACGCGAGGCCAGGCTTAAAAGGTTTTTGTCAGTCAGGAACAATTACGGACGGTTGAATCCTACTGGTCACTTTTTGAACTGTCTTAGGCAGTTGCGAGCTTTGTAGACTTTGTGTTCATAGTTAGCTTTTCCATTCCAGGTGGGAAGAAAAAGCGGAAGATCACCCGCCTCGGAGCAAAGTTAACAGTGTGAAACGTAGCTGGAGACCAATCTATCTCTTTGAACCCATTGATGAGAAAGAAGAGCGAGTGTCTAGAAGCGAATCTGGATCAACCATTAAGGCCCACGAGGATGACCATCCAGTAGTCACTTCCTCTACGCCTGGAGACGAAATTCTTGAAGAAGAATTGTTCGGAAGCGAATGTGGGCGGTCCAAAGAGAACGAAAAGCACGGAAAACGCGAAAAATCAGTTCCACGTGAAAATAGAGCCCGACGGGTCATTACGCGATCAGCAACATGGGATGGCTGGATTTTTGGCAAGCCATTGGACCTACAAGCTTCTGAACACCAGGTATTAGATGCAACTGTTCAGACGGAGGATGAAGAGGACAGTATGCATAATGGATCAGATATTGTCATTCGCACAACCTTCTAACTTTCACTGAGCTCTGTGCGCTCCAGTTGAAAAAATGTGAAATCGCTTTTTGGTTATCAAGACAGCCACATTGCTCAATTATTGATTTTTGCTAATGTATCCAAATCATGAAGATTGCTGGATTACATGGCACATATGTGATTCAAAGATGAATAAAATTTACAGGGCGATATACTGAAAACGATCTTGCACAGGTATTCGCTGATTCCGAATAAGTCTCAGTAAACAATATCACTTCTTTTTTTGCCCTTGATACACTGTTCTTTTAGATGTTCAGTATTCAGATAGTTTGTCAAAACGCATACAATGAACTCATAATGCACCAAACTGAGCAGCTGGATCTGACAGTGCTTGTCCTCTCGAGGTATTTCAGCCATGGTTTATCCTGTCGTCACTATCCTTCTGTAATAACGTTTCACACTGCCTATGGTATAATGCACACAACTGGTTACAGTACTTGCTTCGCAGTGGGACTTCAAGAATGACAGTTCAGCGCAATTCTATCGGAAGGATGGTCCTAATACAGGAAGTGATACAAGAGAGATCATCGAAGATCAACTTGAGCTTTACTTCGCCCATAAAACTAATGGGGCTAGAGTCTACTCAACGAAAAACATCTTGTCGGTTACCACTTGAATGCTTACTTCACTGTAGATAAATGATGGCTTACAGATAGTACCAAAATACCATAACCCAAAGTTAAATGTTTATGAATAACCGAAACTAATCCTTGTTCAGGACTGTTCATAGGTAATACAAACAGCTAGATTAGGGTGCTCTGCTCCAATTGCTTTTAAACATTCACTCATATAACCTCAAATAATGTCACGATATGGCTTCAGTTATTACTAGAATGGTGAGAAATGCGCAACAATGGAAGGATGCTTACTGAAGATGCTGAAAAATGAAAAGGAGTTGCACATACAAACGTCCATCTGGAGAAGGATAAAGACCATAGTGGCGTACGTTCGTTAATCCAGCAGAGAATGTGAATCAAGACACAACACACACACGGTACCAAAAACACGACCCACATACCAACTTTTTTCCCAGTAGCTACGCAGTTCCACCTTTAAAAATTTAAAATCCCACATGTGAAACTCTCTAAACCGGCCGAAAAATGCTGTGTGACTACTGCATCATATTAGATGGGGGTACCTGAATCACATGAGCGCAACTTTCTGTTTCAGCTGTAAACTTTGCAAGGGACTTTAGCTACTCTTTTTACATTTGAACCAAATGCACTGGCCTCCGTGGAGTTGATGCTTTTCCGGAATACAGAGAGTCTACTCAGCAAGTAGTTTGGAAAGAAAGGAATAATGTTCACATCGGGAACCAGATAACTAATAGAATAGTGAAAGTATTTACTCGGGGTTTGATTTCCGCGAGCTACCTGCTTCATTATTTTGAATCCGAGATTCACTGCTTCTGGGAACATTCGAACAACAAACAAATTCGAAACAATTCTTGGCTGATGGTCAGGTGGATGCTAATATCTTCACCGACATCGGCAGTTACCTTGCAAACATTTCGTCATAAAACGAGTAGGAATCACCCCGTGTCCGCATTGACAAATACCCCGATACGTTTGTCACACACACCTATGAATAACCTGGTAACAGCATGCCAGTTCTTCGACTATGCCCAAGTAGCTCAGTCAGTTGTCCATTCATTTAAAAGGAAACATACATGTGATTCAAACTTAGTAAATTTTGAATGTGTCCGGATGGCCATTTTTGATTTTTCGGTATAAAATATCATCGGCCCTTCTGGGCTGTGTTCCTGCTTGTTTGTGCTGTTATGCACCCAAACGACGATGTAAACGACTGGCTTAACCACTTGGAACAGCTTAAATTTAAGCTAGTTATGTGCGATAAAATTTTAGTCCTAGGTGGATGATCCGGTAAATCTGCGGCTAAACATCAAGATCAAAATAGTTAAATTTTCCGCTTACTACAGAAAACCACATACATTCGAAATTAATGAATTAGGAGTTGTTGCAGTGAGCAAATTTTGCGAGTATATGGTAGTGAAATGGTAATGTAGACAAGCCTGAATCATTTCCACTGATTATACTTCAATTTAGTGGCCGCAGAGAACTTTATACCCTAGAATTTATTTTCTGTACTCCCCAAATGTCTTGCTGTTTTGCTAAGCTGGAGCTTATCAAGACAGCTCTAAACTTAAAATACGAGAATACACCTGAACAGTAGATTGAAATTCACAGAGCCTTTCTTTCTTGAAAAGAACTATTTATGCCAGAATACGAACTCGCTAATTTTGTTCTTCATTACTGTTAGATATAGAACACCTAGTGACATTGGAAAGCAACATTAAAGGCTCCACATTAATATGTGCATTGTTCTGAAATGCGGTGGCCCCTGTCGACAGGCCGTGCCCAAAAACCACGCCAATTTAAAACACTATAACATAATATTTGGGCTTTTTTTAGATCTGATGCTCTGTGGGCTGCCAAGCCTAAATTCCGAACAAATGGCAGTCTGTGATTTTGAGGCGCGAACAATCTCCTCAGAATCAGTAATATGTTTGAGAACCAGATGTTCGTCTGCTTGAAAACACTGCAGCCAGATTTTCTAGTTGAGGTTTTCGCTGACGTGATCTTCCGCTGCGTCTTTTGTAGCTGGTTCGTAGGCTGTAATTAATCAAATTCTGACTTTCGTGCTGATGACTGTTATCCGCTTCCTTGAGAATGCTCAGAAAACATTATCTCCCTCTCAGAAGGAATTATTGTACTAGACTAATGACTATGATATTTTTGGGTTCTGAACAGACTGCTCTACCAAAATTCACGAGAAATCCATTATTGATAATGGTTTTGTCTTACGAATAATCCGAACATTGTCAAACCGGTTAAGTTGTTTCGCAATCAGGAACTCCTGTGGTATAGAAATTGGGCAGACTAGATTTTCCGGGAAAATCGGAAGATTGATATGATACAGGCCAGTGGTCCAAATAACTTACATTAAAAAATCTAACGCAAGATTTTGCATCCAGTTCAGTGTTAAAGTACGCAACTTTGCCGGGAAACATTTCATGAGCTAACCGATCAAGATAATGTGCAGTATTTATACACTGTTACAATGGCCATCATCTAACCCAAACTACCAACTGGCGAGCACTTGGTGTAATTCAGCATAGTAACCTGTCGTTTCCATTCGTTATTGTTTCAGAATTGGAGCTGGCAGAAGGATGCTTTGAAGTTGAATCCTTTTCTCGTGCTTGTTGTTTACATATGGGGATTTGTGTAGAATGGCAGCTTATTTTATTGAAATAGTTTTTCACTATGCTCATTCAGGTAACGATTATACGGGAATTATTTTTGTGTGTACGTGTTTGTCTTTTGTTACGATGCTGTTGCCAACAAAACATAGCACAGACCAATCCTCAGAAACATCCAATTTTAAGTAGTTCCTGGAAGCGTACTCCATTAGGGGACTGCCAAAAAAGGAAGACCACATTCGTCCGCGCTTCTAGCAGATTATCGCATAGTGTTACTATTATTTGTGTATTAAATTCGGTTTGTATCTTTAGTCAAACTAGTTGTCTACCACTACGATAACCTCTACCTTAGTCTAGTTCGCAAATTAGCCATTACTAATGTTCGTTCGGGGACGGAAGAGGAGACAGCGCGTTCTTCGATGAAAGGACTTAGTTCGTTGGCGTAATAGCCCAAATAACAGAACAGTTTGGTTGGTTTAGATTGAAGACAAAACCTGTTCATACAAAAGGTTAAGTCGCCTAGTTGGACATTCAACGGAAGAGTGAACAGTGCGTGATGCGGCGGATCCCAAGCTTCGAAATCGCTCAGTTCTGTTGGACCGACATACTTTTATCAGATTTCTGAGACCGCATGTGAAAAAAGTTTCAAGAAAAATGGAAATATTCTACCAAATTAGCAACGGATGCACATGTGTGCAAATACTAGTTCAGAAAGAAGAATAATTCTCACGACAATTGAACCCTTCAATATGGAAATCGTCACTCGAGGAATCAGTCAGTAGGTGATGTGGATTTTGTGACTGAAGAATGAGTAGCTCTATATCCTGCCCATCACCGCCGATCAACTGCCCTTGACCGACCGGTTAAGCTTTCAACTACTAGTCGGAAGGTCATGAGTTTGGTGATATGCACTCTGCTACTTATTCTCAAAAACAGGCATAGGGCTGTACGCTGCTTCTCGGCTTCTCAGCATAGTCTGGACTCACTTACATGAGGAAACCTCTATTGAAAAATCCCGATCCTGTCCATACACGTCACCACCTTTCGCAACACGCCAACAAGAAGCAATTTCAGGGCAACTAAAAACCTGCCAGCAGTAAAAACTAATAATGAGTAATGTCTGAACTCTTCCCCTTTGCACATTCTTTCTGGTTACTGTGCCGCAAGTTTTGCGAAGCGAATGTAGGTAACACGTTCTATGACTACGAATTATCATTTGTTAGGCTACTTGTGAGTAGTGAAATTCAAATATCTACACCAAAGCTCCCTGGTTCGTCCCTGGTGTTTGTCTTATTCGGGTAAACTAGGTTGTATACCTGCTTCCTTTATTTCAAGTGATTTCCAAACCAGTACTCGTTACGTATATCCCGATTTGTTTAGCTGTATTGTGGATAAGTGCTGACGAAGTCCATGATTTCACAAGATGTTACTTGTTAAATAGCCCATCTCTTATCAAGTACAAATGAAGTAGCAGTAGTTTGAATCTGTAAGCATATTGTAAACAAATGGCTTGAATGGATGGCTAGCTTAGCTCCTCTTCATTGAAGCAGATGAAGCTTCCGAACGGTCTCCCCAGAACCTACATCATCCCAGAATTTGATCACCTCCGGACGTTGACACGAGTCCATCTGTTTTACGTGTGTTTTTGTATACACAGACCTGCCGGTGATCTTTTCGTAATTTCAAAGCTGACTGCCCAATCAGATAACACTGTGAGACCACTGATTCTTGCTCTTATAAATATTATACGTCGTTTTAACCATCATTTTTGTGTACCCTGATACATGATTCTATGCCGCTAATCATCGTTCGCCTTAGTTCGAGGATTTTCCAGTGATTTTGGCAACACTGTCATCGAAACTTGTGACGTTTTTTCGTATGCCTAGCTCATCATTAGATGTTTAGACAAGTCTAGGTGTATATGTGTATCCTGGGGTTTTAAAATATGCAGAGTCAAATTTCTCACTAAGTCGTTGATAACATTCTGTCACAAACATGTTCACAACTCAGACCACATTTCGTGCTAACTAAATTCATCTAATATTCCAAGTATTCAGCACACAGATCCAATCACATTTTGTCAGTCAGCATCTACGATTACCTTGTTTGTGTTTGCAGAATATTCAATGAAACCAGAGGGAGTAGCATGCATATAACCTGGCAGGGTACTGCAAAGACAAGTTGGCGAATAGGACTAGTTTTAAGTTGAAGGTGTGTCCATTCTTGTCGCTGAGAGAAAGCAGAGTTTACGGGCTGTGTGAGCGGCACTCGGTTGGTTGTGATAAATACTTTATTTGGAGCCAACCAAAATGACGAAGATACCTGCTCTTAAATCAGAAAAAAATTATGTTTGTGCTGGCTATATTGATTTCTCCGATGCAGCGAACTATTTGTTGGGTCACAAAATGTTTATTATTCATGGGCTTTAGTGTATTCTCCACAAGGACATACTTCGTACATGAGTCAAAAACGAGCCTGCGTTCCCAAAAATGTAGCCACAAAAATTAGTGGCTGCTTATTTAGAGCCTAATATTTCCTTAGAGCAAAGACTAGGGCGTATTTCAACGCCATTAATTGCATTGTTGAGTGAAAATAACTGAAACAAAAAAAGAATAAAGAAAACCCTGTGAACTGTAATCAACTTCAGGCTTGAAAAGCAGAAATGAGCGCCACATATATATAGTCATTTGCTCTCAGTGTCGTGGAGCTTCTAAACGGATAAAATTGGTTTGCAAGCCAGTGAAGGATTATTCATGACGCCAAACAAAAACACATAATCTCCCGGAGTGGAATGCTTTACTGGTTATGGTATGGATTACCCGGCCTGTCCCATAAACTGTTTATTTTTCAAGCAGAACACGCGCATCAATTGTCCCTGCAACTTTTGTGAACAAAAGTAAAATACAAAGCGTTTAAAATGACAATCGAACTGTTTCAGAAAGGTATTTCGTTTGCAATGAACAATAGTGATAATCTGTAAATGTCTGGTGCGTCCGTCTAAGTATTGGTCCCACCGGTTAATTGAATGGGACGTTACACAAACTGGGCAGCGGAAGGTTGAAATTCGCACAAACGCTAATCAAGGGGACGATTGTATGGTATCCACAAAGTGCTTTTTATTGTGAGAGGGACGTTGCATGTTGGAATCAATGTGAATATTGGATTATTTTGGAGATAATTTCTGGGGAGCGTTTGCGTGTGTACGCCGATCTATATGATAATTTCACGTGATTTTTGAGTATTTGCGTAATCCCGTTTCCGAAAATTTAGCCTGGACCCGCCATAATAATGCACACTGACGAAACACTTGGTGCAAGTGCTGAGTCAATCATTTTAATCTGGAAGGCTTTCGGTCGGCTTAATTCATTTTTGTGAATTTATTGGGGCTATAAGTTAACCCAGTAGGAAGTCAAAGACCCGAGTACTTATGGTGTGGCACTGTACTTCTCGTATTTGCATAAAAGTTCCGCAAACTCTAACCTATTTGGCATCACAAATGATACTTTTTTCATTCATCGGGGGCTTTCGTATGCCTTAATTGCTTCAACCAACTAAGTTGAATATTTTTGGTCTTGAGGGGGAGGAAATTCAGTATCCTAAGAAGCATATCCAGGTTTATGTGGTCATCTTATGGCATTGTTTCCAGAATACACAAAGAATGGAACTAAATGGCATCATTTAAAAATACAGACTGTCCATAGGTGTCCTTGTAGACCCTTATTCTGCGTTGAGGATATTTTAAGTCCCATGAGAATTTAAATTTCTTGTATCTGCGTAACATGCAGGATGTGCTCCTACGGTATCCCCGTTTGGACAGTGTTTCAAGTACCCATTTTGGGCTAGTGGGTGGCAGCACTATAATTAATGCGCATGTTAGGGATCCGAGGCTGTAATCTTTGCGCGTTCAAGGAAAGGCACCGTCGATGAGCCGTATCAAGAACTGAACGAAACTCCAATACCTCCGCATTTTGGTGCGGCCTTAATGAAATAATGACCCCAGAGACGGTGGCTTGGAATCAAATTGCTTTGCACTATTATCGGCAATCAAATGTGAAGAGTTTGAAATTTCTCTCCTACACATGTCATACGTTATGCTGTTTCCTTTGAAGTCAATTTCGTTTACTTTGACTGACGATACCTTCTGACCCAAGAATAGCATTCTAAATCTCACAAACCTGAAGACCAGTCAGCTATTTTGATGGCAGGCCAAATCGCAGAAGATTTGACTCTTTAAAGTCAGAATTTAGGGCACTTCTTACCATTTCTTTTTACAAAAATGATCACTGACATGCAGTTAGATTTGTATGCATTCGCAGACCAAGAAAGCAAGAAACTCATGGTGTAAAACATCGGGCATACATATGCCCTGTACAAAACTATCTACGTATCATGAAACATCTTGTTTGCGCGTCCCTCCTCCTATCCTTGAGCATTTATTCTGGTTTATATCCCGCTGGTGAGGCAGTGAACTCGAGTTTCGTCTTCACTTAGGCTCATGAAAGGTACATATCTGTGCCTGTGCCCGGGGTCTGATCTCCGAGCGCAGTACCACTACTTCACCAGTGCAAGGTAAACGCACCTAAATTCCCATGTCTGAACATACGTCAATAGCCGAACCAGTCAGCGTTGCAGCGAGTGAAAAGAACACGGATTTAGTCACATGAAATATGCTCAGGTAAGCTCCTTTCACATTTAGGTTATCGTTAACTTTCAGAACCTAGTAGCAAACACTTACCTAGAAAATTTAAATACCAGATGCAGTAAACAAAATTAAACAATCTTTGGTGTGACAGACGAGAGAAGCTGGCTCCGGAAGACGGAAACTAAATGGCTGCATCCCTTATGCCTTTGCTCGTAGCGCTTTGACGCTCTGAATCCTTGGCGAATCGACTAGATTCGTATTACGCGCGCTGTAAGTTCACTGTATATTTCAGTGAGCCTCCATAGACAGGTAGGCCTGTATATAAAGAAACGTGAAAAACTCATGAGGAAAAGTCTAGCAAATGGGGAAATACCTTCTTCTAAGGTCAACAGGATTGAATAGAAGCAGAATGTTTTGTGTTCGAGCTGGCTTCTGTTGAATATTGCTCGATTTTTCAGTACCAAAGGGGCAAGCCGATGTAACTGTTGTAGTTCAAGACGGGTAGGGTTGTTTACAGCGGTTGCTTACACGGGTGTTAAGTTTGCGTTAATGATTGTAAAATATTCTGATTTCAGAAGTTGGAGAAAGCTCCCTGAAACGTTGCCACAAACTTGCAGCGGTTATACAGTACCACATGTGTACCAAATGTGCAATGAGAGGCATTAGATTCACAATATCTTCTGTTAATGGAAGTGTAGCAAAAACCCACAGGGCAGAGTTAAATGAACCACATGATTAGTGGCTACATAGAAACTGTTCGTAATGTCATCGCTGTAAATCTCCTTCGTTGTACGCCCTTGAAACTTCTGCATCACCTCACAAGATTGTTGCTGTTGTTTCTTAAAACAAGACTTTCAGCCGACCATGTGCTGAGATGTCATGAACATATGGAATGATGTTGGGATGATGGTGATGAACTAATGGATCGTAAATCACTTACTGTATAGTTCTACAAGTTAGGAGTTTTTTCTAGAATTTGTCTTTTTGGTGACCTGAATAAGAGTGTATCGGCAAACAACTAATTTTTCAAACAAGTGTTATCAGCTGTAACATCAGGAATCGTGATCTACCGTCAGTTCGGTTGTTTATGGACTCACGACTTTCAACCTAGAAAGTTCCAGTTTCAAAATCAGTTAAAATTAAAAGAATCGAGGTGGTTTGCTCACTTCTGCAATTAATCGGACACTGAATCCATAGTGACCCACGGCGATCGAATTCAAGTTTGTGGCGCACTTCCTTAGGGACACAAGCTTTTACCAACATAGGTACATAATTCTGTTACATAGCTCCCATGTATAGCTTTGCGTCAAATACACTCCTTTGCATAGCAATTTGGTTTTCATGGGGGACTCGCTTCAATCTCAGCTGGATCTCCCGTTGATGATACTCTCTAAGTGAACGCACTGCACAAAGGCCGCCTCATGTTTCATTTGGTACGATATTCGGAATAGTTTCATGGAGAAAAACTATTCATATGCTTAGTAGAAACTCTTCGACAGCTCGTGATCGGTCTCACCCTTCTTTGGGCTTATTAGGTAGGCGCATCTGGGATCCTGGCAGGTCTACCATAAAAATCAGACTATTGTGTAAATGAGGGTAGTTGGCAAATTTCGTGCAATTTGGGTTCAATTAAAACATGAGATTGACGGAAGTTCGGCGATTGCGTCCAACTGATGAGCCCTAAGGAGGGTTAAACAGGTTGTGGGCTATGGAACGGATTTCAGCAACCGTATGAGTAGTTCCCTTCATAAAAATAGAAATTACCTTGTCCCCTTTCAGAAAAAAACAGCTGATGATGATGGGTCAAAAATCAAAGTGCGAGTAAGATACACTGGATCCTGTTGCCTCAAGCATCGAATTGCAGCTGGAAAGCAAGCCAATGACTTCGACGTATGTGAAAAGAAGGGTGCCAAATTGTCCCTCTAATGCGAACGTACTGATTTGGTTACCGCTTTACATCAATTACATCATTTTGTTCGACGGATATATGGAAACCTGATTAGTATCGATGACTGAATAGAATGGACTACTCTAGACAGAGTCCGAGTGCTGCCGTGCATAGATTCAAATATATTAGTTCAGCATTCAGTAGGGCATCGTCAAAACCATCTTTCGATAATCCGACAGCAGAAGTAACAATCTCCCGTTCTTTTCAGATCAGTAGTAACTTGGGCGCAGCAAGTAATTTTCCACCTAAGGGAACAAGCCGATGAATTCCTGAAAGCACGTCTAATGACCATTTATCTTTGAAGAGGCAATAACTTTGAGACTAGGACAATTCGCCTACTTTTTTAAAGTTACCACTTTTCATAGGAGATCTGTCTTGCAAACGGCGCCGTATTAAACCCATATAAATCTTTTTCAACGCAACTTTCTCATCCGAGAAAAATGACATTAATCCAAGAATCACTAATTCAGTTTAGCTGCATCTTCCCCAATCAGAGGTTTTGTCTCATATATTTATGTATACACTCCTGGTATGTTCTGGACCCATGTGGACTTCAATACCACTCTCATTAGCTGGCAGCAGGAAAAACAGAAAAGCAATAAAGAAGTGAACTGTTTTACTGAGAAAAATCACTTGGCCTGAAAAGCAGAATTTTTTGCCTGACACGCCGAACACCATGTCAATTGAAGGGAACTGAAATACCATCCAGTTAAAACGTCATGCTCCTCCGTCATATTCGCCGTCATATCAGGTCCATTTTTCGGCTCCGTCGAACTTTTTGCAGAAGCTGTTAAAAAAAACGGGTTTCCACAAGCTCGATAACAAAATCGAGTTTAGGCGGGTGTGTTCGATGAGAAGAAGCGTGTTTTTCGTTTAAATGTGTCTCGATTGAAAGGCAAGAGCATATTTATGACACCATTTACAGCATACGTTTAAATGAGGTGGCCAGTCTCGATTTTGACTTCATCGGAAACTTTGGAAAACTGTTTAGAATTTGAGAAATTTACACATCTAAACACGTAGTGTGCGGGTAATAATTTGGTCTCGTAAAAACTGCAAGGTAGAATAACGCAAAAAATTGAAGTAAATCAATGTGAATTCAATTTCTGAACGAAGATTGTTTTACACGACCTCAAATTAAAGTCTTACCATCTGTTTTCAATGAAACTGCGAATGTTCAATAATGGTCTCAGAACAGATGCACTAGTGGCTTGTTTGGTTGGTTTATCCTCATCTTATTTCGGCGTAACCGGGGTTTCCTAGAATTCAAATGAATCTTGTTTGTCAGGTTCTAAAACTCAATAAATGTCACTTAATCAGTGTCAGTGAGGAATCTAAACACCGTCTCTAGGGAGCAATTAACCCACAATGTTACATTCGATGCTAGTCTCTCACTTCCGTTTAGCAAGATATCAAAAAGACTGGTGGTAATACCTTGAAAAACGAAGTCGAATGTATTCCTTAATTATATATTTTCACATTTTATATTTACCTATACCGCTCGTCAACCTTCCTTCTTGAATGAATATACAAGTGCTTTCAGAAGTGTGCCAGCGTCAAACTGTAACACGTAGGCTGGGTAACAATTTTTGACGTCTTTTCTTCAAAGAAACCCGTATCCAAAATCGAATGCCTCAAGTATTCAAGGAGTTCAACTTGAGTAAAGTGCAAAATTTCGAGGAGATCAATAATAAATAAACTCAATCATAATACACAACCTGTATTCAGAAAAGCATAAATTCTTCAGTAGAATCTACCAAACGCATTAGTATGAGCAAAAATTTGCATTCGAAACCCATAGAAAATGTTTGCTGTAAATAAGCGCCGAAAAATTGAGCAGCCATGGAGAATTCGAGGCCGTATTTTATGCAAGCAGTAGAGTGAGGCCGTCACACCGAAAATTACAATTACGTGTCGGTAAAACAGCAGTATGGCAGCTCGATTAACCATTGAACAATGGAAATCTCTTAAGCTAAAAAAGTTGTGCGCGTGATGATGTCAATCCCATTCATTCTAGTTTGCACCAGACGTTTTGTCTGAGTGTTCACAAAGTTCCTCACTAGTCGAAACGATGTGAAATTATAGTGAAAGCGCTGTTGATTGCACAGTCTGTATATTCGATGAAGATCCCAAATACTTCGGCCATCTAGATTGGCTCTTATCAAGGACTGGATGACGGACAATAAAACTATCACTTCAGGTAGCCAAAGATAGATTATGTATGTTGTGACTGGTGTGGAAGTCGTGAGTGTCCTAGAAGTTGTACTTGTGTTTGTCGCTTTGTTTGTGTGTCATGGAACTAATATCCAAATGCTAAAATGCCAAATGAGGACTGTCGAGCTTGGTTCGCCATTGTATGACGAATTAGACTGGTAGCACTCGCAACAGTGACAAACCTGTCAATCCATAGTGCCGTCGCGTGTTGCCATCAGACGGGTCGACTTACTTGCTGCATAGAGTAGGGCGAGTAAGCGAAAAAATGCTACTGTTGACGTCTTCCTTACCACACTTTCACGTATTCCCTCTTCTACCCCACCCAACCCCGTTAATAACTATCTCCTTGTAGGCCCAGCAGTTAGGGCTGATGACTCCGTTTGTCCTGCATTGGTTCTGCAAGCAACATCTGCGCATCATCCAGCGCCGGCATCTCGAAATCAATCTTCAAGCCCCGACGCCCCGTCTATTTGTCTGCCTTCAACGTCCACACTCTGAAGTAAGCAGGACAACAAGCTGTTCTTGCTCTCACACCGGCTCGCCTGGCATTGGTATGTGCTGTGTATCAGAAACAAGAATTCAAGATGCAAGCAAAGCTGACCACCCCACCACTCTCCACTCGCTTCCGGCTGCGCACCCCTGACGATCCAGAGGCTGCTGCGGCAGGATGTGCAGGGGTTGGTATCGTCCTTAGTCACCGGCCGGAAGGATCCTCGCTTGACTGGATGCCCCTTGATAGCCGCCGCTGTGTGGTTAGTCTGCCAAAGTCTGTGAAGGAGTTTCACAGGGGAGAAGTTGACCGATGTCTGTTTGTCGTGTCTGATTACGCCCCAAATGACTAGCTCTAACACCATCAAAGACAAGTTTTATGACGCCCTGAATGCCCCGTTGTGGCGAGCTAGAAGCTCAGATCTTGCTGCTCCACCATCAGATGTGAATTCATACTGGGGCGAGATCGTCACAGTGGAACGGCGCTACCAGGCCCACTCAAGCACTTGGTATAAGGCCGAACAGCGGCATTGCTTATATCCCAGTGGGTCCCGAATATAACTTGACCCAACGAATTATCAGACATCAAATAAAAGCGAGCGCGCGCACCAACCAGAATTTCAAGAAAATGGAAGAGGTCCAGAAAGCCGGGAATACCCGAAGATTATTTTAGTTGATCCGTGCGTCCGGGCCCCGAAACCACCTATGAGCGGAACCATCGAGGACCAGAATGGAGTGACCATCTTTAATAAAGAAGAACCCCTCAACCGGCAAGCTAAATATTTTGAACAACACTTATCGTGGCCACCAGCTGCCACTCATCTGGAGCCCACAGCTGACGAAAAACCCTAAAACATGAACGTGCAACTCCGTACGGTCTCGGATCCGCTTAACCCCAATAGTAACGAGGTTTTGGGCGTCACCTGTGCTTCTTCGCCTTATGGAGGCTCGTGAAACACTGACTGGGGAGCAGCAGGTGGGATTCCAGTCTGGTAGGAGTTGCGTTGACCGAACCTTCACACTCCGTTAGGTGCTAGAAAAACATAATACTTGCAAAAGATCCACAATTTTAGTATTCCTGGATTTCGAAGGTACACTTGACTCGGTTGACCGGTCTGTTCTGCCTGACAAGCTTGCCCATCAAGGAATACCTCGGAAATTCTTTGCATTCTTCGACTTCCAGGTGTGTGAGAGCATACGGTGAGCTGTCGAAAGGCTTTCATAAACAAAGCGGCGTCCGTCAGGGTTGCCCACTTTGTCCATTTCCATTTAAGTTGGTGATTGACAAGATGATGAAACGAACGCTGGGGGGTCTTCAAAACCCTGGTTCTCAAACAGCTGCTGAAGAAAACCTTGTCAGTCTGGAATATGCAGACGACATCGTTCTCGTCTTTTAGGACGAAAAGGCGCGGGTGTTTTTGGACGAACTGACCAAAGTCATCTCGTCCTTTGGTATGCAATTTATACCCACAAGGTGTAAGATCATGCTCCTGGACATGCAGTCACTGAACACGCCACTTACAATCCAGGTAGAGGAACTCGAAGTAGTGGAGCGTTTTACGTCTCTTGGAAGTTGCGTTAGTTTTGATAGCAATGTGACGGATGAGGTCAGTGCACAAGTCTGTAAGGCACGGGTCGCGGTTGCTAATTTGAGACACCTATGGCGTCAAAGTGGTGTATCCCTGAATCTCAAGGGACATGTGTATAAGGCTAGAGTAGGGGCTGTTTTGTTGTATGACTGTGAGATTTGGCCTGTTCGAGCAGCGAAACTGAGACGTCTTCAGATGTCCAACAATTGCTGTCTCAGAACCGTCACTCGTGTGGGTTGGTGTCAGCGAATCCGTAACGAGACGAGAAAGCGAGTGTTCGGTTGTGCAACGGGAACTTCCATCGAGACAAGTGTCCAGCACCAAAAGCTTCGTGGGTTAGGCCACTTACTGCGTATGCCGAACCATCTTTTACCGAGAAGGGTGCTGTTTTCTATGCCCAAGTGGAGGAGGCAGAGAGATGGCCAATCCTTGACCTTTTAAGGGGGTATGGAAAAGATTAAGAGAAGTTTGGGTGCTGCCGATGCTACTCGCCTTCCAGGATGGGGACCGCGTGATCCCCACTATGCCTGGTTGGAGCTGCTGCAAGATATGGCTGCTTGTCAATCTCAATTTAGTTCTTGTTGTCAGTTTCTATACGGATTGCCTGAATGAGCGTCTGGAGGTGTAGGCACCTCAGAATGCTTGTGGTAGGCTAAGACTAAGTCCATTCCTCATCTACTTTTATTCTTTTCCATGTGTCTATCTATCATCAACTATTTCGGATAACCAACCTTTGAATCTGTGAGTCTTAGTCTCTCAAACGTTACTCTAACACCAAATATAATGCCGCGAAAATTTCTTACACCATCGCGTGGATTAGTCAACATGTCAGGCAAGGGTGAGCAATTTCAGTAAAGAGGAGGAGTTATGATACGACCTCATCTAGGCTCGGTTCTTTAATTAAGAAGCTTGAAATCTCCTGAGTAGTCTGCTTTACAATAATTGAGCCAGGTCTACAGATAAGAAAGGCAGTTGAGCATAACCACCTGAAACCTGCAAAATGCGTTGAACTTCAAGTATTCGACCGGCCATACTGTTTCATTTATCTGTCTAAACGACTCATATATGTAGACATCCAAAGATGTTAGAATGGACATAGAGATGAACCATATTAATGAATAGGCAAACAGGTGGAGCTATATGCCACAAGAAGGCGAAGACCCTTGGGGCAAGGTAGATCGGGTGATTTATCAGTGATATTTATCTCGAAAATATCAACAAAATGGATTGGGTAAGCATAAGGTTCATCTGAAACAAAGTGGTTTTCTCCACCGGACCGGCTATCATGGTTGCTTTGGATGGGCATTCTCCGGTCGATTTCTCTCCGCTGATTCATCTTACCCTGATTTACTGCGGTCCAATTCAACATAATCCAATGTTTACTGCAGTAAGTTAACAACAGCTATTACATAGTGCGGCAAATTTATATTTGGCCAACCTCCCATAGAAGCTACCTACTAAAGATGTAAAGTAGACAAAACCGCCCTAACATGTAGTTGCTTGCTTTTTTTAACGAAACAAAATGCCATTTATCACCTAAATGTGTCGAAAAGCTATGTTTATCACGGATAGTTTCCCATATTTTCTCAGTTGGTTCGCGACCGTTTGGGTAAAAATAACGCAAACAAACCAGTGTCTAGGATGTAAAGAAGATAAAGGAGATTGCGTCACGGGATTTCGCACACAAGGTAGAAAGTTATTAACTGCGATAAAACACAGGAACCTCCTTAACCATTCTAGACAAGTGAGTCTTTGCTCACAAAGTGCGTAGAAAATCAAACCTCTTTGCTAGTGAATATGTCTTTAAAATATGGTAATTATTTAATAGGAAAACGAACAGCTTATAAATTTCAAAATCGGAGGTTGCAATATTCCTCCTGGGTAAAGACCATCAACGAAAAACGGCTCCATTGGATGCGGTCACTCTAGGGGGGAATTCTCTTTATCGGAAGTACATGTGAATAATAATGTAATGTAATGCAATTCGATAGTGACAATATCACGCGGGGGCTAGTGAAAAAAATATTATAGCCTTTCTTCACATCACTAGCAAAACAACAAAATCTCTTCATCTTCACTGTGGTAAAATCTAAGAGAATCCCAATAAAAAGCCACCTATTTTCAAACATTAACTGGTATTTGGGCAGGCCCTCTTTTGGGTCGATGCTTTTTCCCGGTTTAAGGAAGAATATTTTTATCTTCTGAAATATCGGAGGTCGGAATATGCTTGCATATATCTCCCCACCAACGACTTAGCTAATCGCGCTCACGATGCAATAATACAATAACCTTAGTATATCGCAGACTTCAAGCTTTAACATCTGGGCACACTCCAAACTCAGATAGCATCATCAAGTTCCATACATATGGTTACACCAAAGCTTGCAACGTCTAAAACCACGCTTCTGGTGAGCTCAACCATTAGGGTCAAAACTGAAAACCTTAGAGTCTGTGTATGCCATGGGTCTTCTTCGTAGTTTGAAAGAAAATTGTAGTCGAATAAAGCGCGTCATAGTTGTATGGGCCAGATTGCAAAAGTTTTATGCCAGAGGAGGCTAGTATATATTGTGTGTCACGTTCTGAGAAGACTACCCGACACTTTCACTAATAGCCAATCTCGCCTGAGAGGTAATCTGTTTTTACAGGTTTGTCAGTTGTGAAAAAATGTAGTTGCTTACAAGTGCCGGTTTCGCCTAAGAGCAGCCAGTATGGATAGAAATAACACTACTATCAAGGATAGCCAGAGTTTTGTCAAGTTTACGCAGGAGTATTACCTGTTTTACGGGTTGTGACCAATATACGCAGTGTGATATGACCCACCATTGATTCTACCTAGGTTTCTGTGCCCACCAGCTATTTGTGTTCCAATGTAAATATGTATAAACTTTATTTGAAAACCGGGGTACTGCTCAGTATTAAGCATTCGTTTAGAAGAGGTCAGTACCGGCCGCTTGTAGTTACGGTATGCCCAAAAGAAGCAGCTGAGTGTGAGGGAAACGTATTCACAAATAATATACTCCCGCCACTGCGAATTTCTGCTGGACGGCTCCAAGAATCGCATCTGCTCATAAATCACGATCAGTTGCAAGATTGGAGCACAGAATCATCCACTGCTTGCTATCGTAGACCACCGCTAGGCCCAGCAGTTCAATGTCGGCCTTGACTAGTGTCCTCCACTGGGACGACGCCATTCTGAACATGGCGGTGGCAACAAAAAGTGTTTGGGTGGAATATGACTTGCGGATGACCTTCCCAATTCACTGTGACCATCACCACTGGATCAGCGGCGTGGCATATTACGGCAGCATTTGCTGACATTGTCCAAGGGCATTTTTTCCAACATGCTGAACGACCCAGCATTCAGTTATTTGGAGAGTACGGAAATCATTAGATCAGAGAGGCCAGGCTTCACAGGCGTTGTTTAGTACAGATTTTACGGCCGCATTGTACACAAGGATCGTTGCTCAAAAGGCTGATTTCTAATTGCTTCCAGAGAGCTGCGTACAGCTGAGTGAAGGTCTTTTCGACATTATCTGTGCACCAGCCTAATTTGTTTACGTGTCTCAACCTTTTGGAAGAACTAAAGGCAAATGGAGAATTTATTGCCAATGTAACCAGCACGGCGAAGTAGCCATTGAGATAAGCAGTGAAGCCTGTGTTCAGGATGACGATGTCATCCACCAAGGCGTGGTTAATTCTCCGTTGTCAACAAGGTCTGCTGCAAATTCCTACCCTGACTCAATAACATGGCGACCTTTATATCGCAAAATAAATTTTCACATACCCTGAGAAGCAAATGGTTCCACGGTTAGTGTGTTGTACTGCCTACTTGGGGTAAAAAAACGTGACGTCACCGGTAACCATGAAACTACGTTATCCTAAGAATCGCACTTCCTTCGGGTGGCATGACATCTAGGCTCCGAAAGGGTGCTACAGCTGAATTGTTTGGATTTTTTATTTCAGTTTAAAACTTATGGTTCATAATTTACTTTCATAGGAAACAGGGAGCAAATTCGTTCGCTCAGCTAACGACTGAAGTACGAAAACTCACTATGAGATGGAAACAGAATAAATCCAGCAAAGCCGAATAAACTCATTTGCCCTAGCTAAATGGCCTCAGTACAGTGATGCACTATACGGGGTTTATTTGTAATAATTAATTATAAGCTCTATAAAAAATTATACGATGATGGTAGTTGCAAATGCTACGAATGTGTCTGACATTGCTTCCATAAGATTCCTATGGATACCGATATTTTGTACCTGTCGATGGTTTACATGCATGCAAACAGGGCTCCACTCCGCACCATATAGAGGTAGTCATACTATTTTTCATGGAGCCATCGACCTAAGGTGAGAACTCTTCTTATCCAAAGATGGCCTGATTGGAAGAAATTCGCTCTATAGGGACTCCTGTAACCCTTCCAGAAGGGCTGCTTATTACTAAGCAACTTACTTTTCAATATTTTTTCAAAACTCCTTCCCTCTGGCTTCTGGCCACCCTTATCTGAGGGCCGAATTTGATGTCTTGGGTGATGTAATAGAGCAGGAGAACTGTACACCTCAGATTGGACGCTAAGGTAAGTGATAACTGGAAGCATGTGAAGTGTATAGGACAAAACCAACAGCTAAGTTACCAAAAGCATGTGGCAGTGGGTTACAGATCTATGGAGATAATGCCGTTATACGCCTCACAAATACCTATTACAGTGGTGCTAAACCGCATACTTATTAATATTTTTTTCTAAGCGGAGACAATGGACGCGCGCACTTCTTATCCTGACAAACGGAATCAGCGATGCAAACATTATAGTCGACATGCAAGAAACCGACTACGAAACACTTGACATTCCAGACACTAAGCTCACTGTGCTACTGAAGCAATTCCGTGTATGCCATAAAAAAGTGCTTCCAGAAGACGGCGATAAGTCGAAAAATCTTGCAGGCAAACAGCTGAGGTGTGCAAAATTAATCCAAACACCTCTGTTTCAAATACATTTGTCTTCGAGTGTTTTGTTTGCTAAGAAACACATGTGGATAGGATTCACTAACAGATGCGAACAAGAACTCTGGTACACTACACTTCACACATTGATTACTCGGCGAACGCAACATATGCAATGCTTGAAGAGCAGTGAATCGGGATCATCGCTGCGCTGGGATATATCTCAACCGTCTGATTTGGATCTTCTAGCCTCAGCACTTCCATGTATGTTGGATAATGAAATTTATGAGAGTACTTCAGCCATTGGTGAGTCCTTTACTGCTATTCCAAATAAACGACCCTGTATTTTAGTCTTTTCTCCGAGATTTTTGTGGGTTATTGCTCAATTTGCCCAACACCCACTGATTAAAGCAAAACGTTTTGATAACGACCACTCTTCATGAGCCAATAGGTGTGATATCTTACATATGTTTAGTTTTATGAGCCATTAGGATGCCACTTTAATGTCCAAAACAAGCAATCAGTCTCCGCTACAACTGGTGGAGGTTTTAGCTAACGGGCGATGCAAAATGCGTATCTCACCATAAAAGTTTAAACATTACCAAATCTGGGTTGATGCACAAGGAGGTAAACTTATTCGCACTTGCTTCATGGTCAATATACAATCTGGTCAGCTACCCTTGCTGAGTTAGTCTATGGGTTTTGGAGGGCAGATAGTTCTGCACCTGGCCTATTGGGTTGCAAATATAGTCTGTTCATACAACTTTCTCCTGTATAATTTAGTGTTTCCGAACTACCTGGGGGTCAAATATGAAGTGGAATGTTACTCACGTGGAGGTACCTGCAATTCTTCAGCATGAATTGCTGAAAAATCCCACCACATCACAGCTAGATGGGTGTACAATACATCCGTTTTCTACTCCGTTTAAGATGGTTTATCCAAGGCATTGGTTTCAATTGTACGTGAGCCTCCTTTATATCTTCGTACTGCCAACGTGACAAGGTAGTGGTATCCAGTGGCAGTCGTCGAGCATGCGTGGCAAATATTTTCACTGTACCCGGCATCATCATCCAACGCATAGTAAAGGCACCGGCCTACAGGAGACTCAACTAGTAAAAAGCGATTATTTTACTCGGCTATCACGACCAGGCAACAAGTGGGTAGATGGAGATACAATAGTATTATTACAGCATTGGATACGGTATCGAACTTTCTGCCCTTTTGATGCTTAATTGTTAAACACTAAGCCATCGTATGCAGACTAAATGGTGGCACATGCAGTTGCAGATTGAGTCAAAAGCATTTGTTACGGTTTGGTATTAATCCAAGTATTTTTCGCACCGGAAAGCAACTACCATATTGATCATAACGGATTTTTATTCAACCAAACGCCTTGTTGCAGACCAGGCGATTTCTACTGATTCTTCCAAACTTTGAGCTCCTCAAATTTCCTTTTCGATCGAGTTCACCAACTCCATCTAGCACGTTACCGAGTCTCTAACCTGTGCTTGGATCTGAGGAGAACATATTCACTAACATCTCAGTATAATCTGGCTACTGTTTCTGGACAACGATGTCTTAACTAATGTCGTTCAAGCTGGAAGAAATTCCAAATGCGTACGGTAGAATTAGGTTGATTGCTATGCCGTCCATTGAAGGCATTTTCAAATGGGGTCGTTCAGCAGATTTGAGATAATGCACAATGCGTGACAAATGCGAAACATGTCTGGACCGATGATAAATCTAGCAGACTTACAAGAAAGTTGTTGAACGATTCGCGCCCATTATGGTATGTGGAGCAACCAGTTTGTATGAAATAAACTGTGTGAGATGTAATATGACGTTGGGAGCACTTTATGTAGTCAGCTGCATAGCCATAGTGGAGACTAGCGATTGATGAATGCTCATAAGTTCTGCAAATTCGCGAAAATTTTCAATTGCTGTTGTTTGCAATGACATTAAATTTTGAAAAAGTGACGGTTTTATGCAAACAGAATTTCCGTAGAAAGTGCTAACTGCTCTGTGAATTTAGAACGTAGAAAAGGATTTGGAATGACAAATCTAGGTATGTAAGGCATGAAAGAATATATTTGCCTGGGGAAGGACTCGAAACTTCCACCTTTGCTTACCAGACAGATGCTGTACACATTGAGCTACTAAGAACAATCGGTGCCTGTGGCGGTCTCTGAACATCACGGTTGACTTGCTACACCCCTGTCTAACGAGATAACGCTTGATATTTTTCACCGCCTCTAGTAAGCCCCTTGTGTAAAGTTTAAAGCTAGCTGGGTGCTGATTTTGTCCGGACACCAAAATCGCATTTGTGTAACTTGTTAGAAAGCAAGAGGGATGCACCATCGAATAAAGCCCTATTGAGCTAGGTCGTAGTTTGGACGCGAATTTCCATGTTACTTGATGACTGCTAATCACGATTTTTCCCAAATGTCTTTCGGAAGCAACTCTGCAATCAACCTTCCAGGAAATTTAATACTTATCAACTTGCACAGCTGTAATGAGGCTTGTTAGGTTGATAGAACAAGACATGAAGTACTTGTATGCTTTTAGATAGCCAATTTTACTGTATATCGTTAAAAAGTAGATGTGAAGGCCAGAGTTTCCATAATCTTCATACAACTTTTCATGTGTGACAGTGTTGTCTTCCGGGAAACGTGTCACGTCGGTATTAGCGAAGCTGCTGACAAAACATAGTGGCTGGTTCACTCCGCTGGAAACTCCGGATACCTCTAATGCAACAAGCTCAAGAGAAACTAACATTAAAGCATCACGTTGACCTGAAAATCTAAATCTTACTTAATAACAGCCCACTTAGAAAATAGGCAATCTCTGGGTGGTCCTTTAAATTGTTCGGTTGCAAGAGAACAACGATATAGATTTGTCGTTTTAGACGGAGCAAATTCTGAAGAAGAGCATCCCAGTTCTCTCTTTATGCGCCGGCTTTCACAGCGGATTGCTGGCGGCCACTCACTACGGTTGTACTCTCTCGATTCCCTCATTTTGGATGAATTTAAAGGGCAAAAACAATTTGTGTCGCCTGAAACTTAGTCTCTACAATGGATTGAAGGTGTTATTTATTTGCCTTAAAAGTGAACAGCATCTTGCAGTATTATCACACATTTACGAGAGCATTTTGGTGATCATGACATCTACCGGCTACCCAGTTGGTGTCAGGATCCATAATGATTGCGACCCGGGAAGTGAGCTTTCTCTCCGTAGGTATACCAATGTATATGCTGTCACATTGACCTTTTGTCGTCATCCACAATGCACCAGTTGTAACAGATCTGATCATGCGATATGCGATAAGCTGGAGCCCGGTAAATACGTCGGAGTTTAAACGATTTGTGATGTGCTATCCCCTGATAAAGTAAGCTACGATGGATTGTTCACCAATGATAGCGCTAAACCCGGGGACTTCCCGATTTAAATAATGGTTATAGCTCTGTGTTGTCACTGCCTTAAATGAACCCACTCCCGCAAACTTTGAAACAAAGGTTGTGTTTGAGGATTCAGTGTCCTAAATTAGTCCGCATTCGGTCCCTCGAAGGAAAGCGACCATTCAACTGGTAGGCGTAAAATAAATGCAGCAATTAAACATTGTATCCAAGTAAACGTAGGCTTTTATGCACGCGGTAAAAGCTTTTCAGTATTCTGAGCCTGTCCGAATAGAAACACCGTGCCATTTGAAGAACACTGGGGAAGAACAACCTTCAGGTGCAGACAATTTCAAACAGATAAGGTAAGTTAACTCCTCTAACTTTGCACATGTCATGGTTTTTTTGGAAATCTGGCGAACGAAATCCAAGCCATTATAGTAATACTTTGTTGAATCATTCTGTTTTGCAGTTTTTTCTTTTCCAAACGGTTATCCTTGCACTGCGGATATCTTCCAGTGTTTTTCAAGACTTCTTTGGGAATGAACTCACTGATATGCTCCAATAGCATGGTTAAAATTCTTATTAACCAAAGCCGCTCGCGGGTGTAAATTGGCTTCATTCTAATAAAGAAATCCCACAAAACTCAGACAACCTCATAGTAAGGCCTGGCCACACAAACTGGATCTACACTGTCACAAGTTACATTCATTTTTTATTGTTTCACTTCCTGGATTCGTTGAAGTCCAGAGCCATTATCATTTTGGTGATCTTGTTGACAGTAGTTACAATAACAACTTCAAGACTGGACTTCAATCTTAGAACAATTAAATAGATTAAAATGAACGCTAACAAGAAGATGTAAGTTGCGTAGTTACAAAAAATTGTTTATACCCTAATCCGCTGGAAATAGGAACCCAGATATTTTAGCCGATGTACTATGTGGAGCACTATAAAACTGCATATAAATTTGCAAATAAGAGCTTCAGTTCAAAAAGATACTAATTCGAACTTATTTCTATGTATTCTTCGCAATAATATTATCTTACCAGCTATTTCCTGTTGAGTATCAACGTTCTGGATAAGAACTATTTTAAGTAAGGTGCAGCCCCAGTACTATCAAATGTGGATGAGTTTAAAGTTGATCCTCAGTTCTGTGTTTTAATGCGCGGGCTACCGGTTTACCTCCGCTAGCTGTTATTCCTTTGCTTCATTAAAATAAATTCAACAACTCTAGACGTAGACCGATGAAATTAACTCCATGAGTTTAGTAGTTATTACCTGCATTGCTGTTGTCGTTGTTGGTAGTGTGAAGTGATAAGCTCAGATGTGGAAATGATTTGCTCTTGAGACTTAGGCATCTAGTAAATCAATTAAGAATACACTATGGTCGAGAAAATTGTCGTTTCTCCCAGTTATACTGAACGAATTTTTTTACTAAAAAGCTTGAATATGAAGTTGTCCAGATGGCCATGTATCCACTGCAATCTATCCATTATCAAAAGGAATTAATGTAGGCTTACTGACAGAAAAGGCCTAGAAGGGAATTGACAGGCTGCATACTGTATTGCATGGTATACAAATAAGTTGCCGGAAAAACGATTACCGTTTAAACTCCAGAAACTTCAGCAAATAATGACCCAATTTACTATCAAAGACGTCTAATCTTAGTCATCTGAGTAGCTACATCCCAATTTTACATTCCATTTCCTAGTAGGCTGCAAGAATATAAGAAGCTACAAGAAGCAAACCAACGTAACTAAAATTAAGTCAAACAAATCTGACTTCCGTTGCGGTTGTAAATTCACATTCTGCTCTTACGGTATACAAACACTTCTCAAGTTTATATGCTGGTTACGGTGCACTTTAGCGATTTCAGAACAATTCACTTTGACAAGGAGGGCACTCCATTACTCGAACCGAACCACTCAAATTCTGAAAATGCTTATTGACATGAATTAGTCTGAGAATAAACAAACTCGATATGGCAGTTAGTTCAGTGTTTTCCTCATCCAAAAAGCATTTGAGTAGTCGTCAGATGTTTTAGTTGAGATCAGTTCATTGCCTATTGGTTTGCGGAAGGAGCCAATGGCTACAAGCACACCACAACTTTATCCCGAACACTTCAGTGTCATCCGTTTGGTTGGATTTCGCTAAATCGTTTTACCCCCACGCTAATCGCAGAAAACACATGTCGCGGATGGGATGAAACCCATAGGCAACTCAAAGAGCATTGTGCATGAAAACTTCACCATTGATCAGCATGCACCGCTTAACTGCATTCACCCGAACAGTGTATTCTAATAAAGAGTCATTGTAACGGTCACCAAATTCGCTAAAAATATATGCCTTCCTGTTGGAGATCCGAAGTTGAAAACGACAATAAGACCAACAGAGAAGGAGGCCCACAACTGAATGGTCTTGCTGACTTACATCCTGTCATCCTGATTTGAAGTTCATCTCAGCCGGCACATTTCATCAGTTGAAGACCAATAAGTGTTGTTGAATCCAAAGCAGATTTGTGTACTTGTTGTTTTTTCAAATAATTCGGTCAAAGACGACTTATCCACTGGTGAAACAGTTACCTATACCATCTTCATGAAATACGGGGAATCGGTGTAAGAGATCTGAGGATTTTGGAAATTTTGACTATGGAGGGAAATACAAAATGCAGACAGAAAGACAGGACACTTGGAAGGGACTGAAACTAGCTCAGTCCACACTGATTTGCCACGTTTCTATCTGGTGGGACAGCGGCTGATATTCGTCAGTGCCATTAACGAGCCCGTCACTTGACTTCCGCAGTAGGCCAAATGTTAAGATCGTACAGAACCCCAAACAATTTTGATTTTAAACTCATAGTTGCCTGCAGTATGTGCGCTTGGGGAAATTTCCAGGACAAATGAATACCCGTTCCTCCTACATTAAGTTAAAACCAATGGTCCTTGGGTTTCCGGGTGGTATCAGTGTCCGGCCGTTTGTGGAAGTCAAACGATAGACTTTCTAATGGCACAGAGAAACGTTAACTGTTAGTCCATTAGGCCGAACAATGGTGCATATATGTGAACCCAGGTGCACATGAGCAAACATGTGGGGCAGCGTCCGCCTTATCTCAGTTGGTAGAGTGCTCATTCTAGAAGCTTGGCGCCGCTGGTTCGAGTTCCATACAAAGACTCTGTGTTTCCGTCTGCAATGTGCGTACTTACGTCGAATGACATAAAGCTTGTAGTATGTCTAGGATGTCCACGTTGGTAATAACGTCATAAATAACAGCAACAATAATAACACAGGTAAGTCCAAAAAGCAGGTACAAAAGGCATAATACCCTGCTCATAATGTTGCTGAAAATTCTTCAACAGCCGACGACCGATTTCGCCCTTCTTAGGGCTCATCAGGTAGGTGAAATCCCCGAGTTTCCGTCAACCTTATGAGTAGTGTATTACATATATACATGTGTCGTGATATCTCGAATATCGTACCAACTGAAACATGAGGCGACCTGGTGCAGCACATTCAGTTGCTTAAAAACATCATAAACGAGAGATTCAGATAGGTTTCGGGTGAGTGTCCCTCAAAACCAAATTGGTTTGCAAATGAGTGTATTTTGCTAGGTGCAAAAGGCACTTTTGTCTGTGGTCTAACTCATCAGGTAGGAAGGAAACAAATAGGTAATGTGGACGTTCAGTTTAAGAGGGCTTTGAATTCTGATCCCGGAACCATTTGTCCGACAATTAGTCTTCAGTAGCTGGTGCACGACACTAGTTCAAAATTGTTGTTGCTATAAACATGACAAACCAGTTACTTGTGAAACACCATATCGCCATTGTTTCACTTCTCAAGCTTTAGGTGAAACCTGAATCCCCTTCTGGTAATTTATCACAGGCACCCAATGCGTATTTTGCTATTCGGGGCTTATTTAAGCGGAACGCTTTTTTTCAGGCCAGTAAGAGTGTATCCCTTGACAGCAAAACAACTGTTCTACCCGGTAGTAGGTTCCTGTAAAGCACAAATTAGCAGCAATAACTCTACCGCTTTTGGTCATCCCCGGCCAACTCGGGCTGTATCATGTAAAGAATCAGTTTGTACTTTTCATCCACAACTCTTGATATTTCAAAACTAATGATATAGTATAAATTACATGGATCTGTGCCTCATTCGTGGACAGTAACCAAGTGGCGAAAGTTGCGGTAGCCACAGTCACTCTAGAGTAACCGTTGTCGACCGCTTCTTCAGCCGTTTTTGTGCATGGTCAAAAAATTTGGTATTTTTCCTTGGTTAAACGATTTGAAGCGGTATGCCAACCAACATCTAGCCGCACATCAACTACCACTGAAAGGAAACTGTCTAGCACAGAATACGTGAAACACAGGGATATTCCAATGCTTCTAGGAGGTTGGTTTCTGATGATTTGAATTGAAGGTGTGTACTAAACCATAAGATGATGCCCATGATAAAAGTAGGTGATGTGTGATTTTTCCAGGATAGAATCCTATCGCAGGCATTTTCATACACCGGGATGTCGCTGACAAAGGAGGATTTTGTGGACATTCCAGGGGATTGTTCTTTCGGATTGTTCTATCGGCGATTACCGTGTTCAAGCTCTAAATTTATCAAAATATTTTTGAAAGAAAAATTTAAAAGACCAGTTATCAGCTTTTATTGCATCACACACTGTTATCCCGATCCTTGACGACGAGTGACGCCCGCTACGGTCGGATTTCTGTGTATATTGTGTACCTAGCTTCTATAAAATGAGGTGAACTTTACCATTACTCACTATTCTGTTGAGCATACAACCGACAGGACTTAAAATGTATGCTACAAGGCTTCCAAGACAGAGACCCATAAGCATTTCAAAACTGCCAATGTTGTGAACAAAACGGTCACCGTGATGAAAGCCTATGATAATACGCATGAAGACATCCTGCAGTTACGGTGGTAGGAACATTATCGTCATGCATAAGCACCAGGTGTCGTTCTTTTGAGCTCGGCCTGTTGTTTGGTGACTGTTTACTAAGTAAATATGAGGGAACTCTTTCGGAACAAAAAGTCACGCCTAGCTAATCGTTATCTTTCTCGGCACGCTCAGGCAAAACCCGAACACCTGCCAAAGAATCAAGCTGAGTACATGAGAGCCGCCCGCTGCCCTGGTATTCTGTTATCAGTCCTCTAACTCATTTCTGCACACACCCGTCTCTACTCTGTCAGGAATTCCCGTCACGCGTCACACGATATTAAAGGCTCTTCAATGGACGTTTAGAGAATTATTATAAACTGAGTTACTGCTGCCCTCGGTCTGAAGACAAAAGATATATTGGACTATCGTTGGAAGGAATCGATCGAGACAAATATCGTTTTTAGATCAAAGTCGAGTAAAGATTTGTCTCCACGGTTTATTACCTGGAGGAAGTAATTCCTAGAAATAATTTGAAACTGAAAATCAGTAAATCCGATCAAGTTCAGTCTCGTGCTAAAATCAAATAAGTTTTTAAGTGGGTGTGTTTGGCGAATTTTATGCAATTTGGGTTCAGCTGTATCGAGTATATGGTTGAAGGGAATTTGGGGAACGGCTGCTACCTGATGACTCCTGACGAAAGCGAAACCGTTCGTGGGCTGTTGAAAAGTTTTTCGCAACCTTATGATTAGTGCCCCGTTAATAAAACACGCTGCTATATTACGAATGTCGTTTCAACTAAAACTAGGGACGACATTTTGGAAGCGCATTCAGCTGAAGAACATCATTAATGAGTGATTTAGCTGGAATGCATTCGAATTTCCCATTAAGGCGAAATTAGTTTGCAAAAGAGTGTATTTTTCCAAATGGTGTTTAGATTGTTTGAATGGTCATTCTCCTTTCCTTGCGCGATTTTTCTAACTAATCTAACCTAAATTCCGACTGCTGTGCAGTCAACACAACCATAACACTGTGTTGCCGTCGAGATGTGGGAAGACTAAATTCGTCGCCGAATAGGGACTTTTCTCGCACATGTTCACAAGTGATAATTTACTTTTCTCTAGTGTGTGCTGATGAAACGGCGGTAAAACCCTCGTCGTGCATATCAGGCAACCAGAGTCCAAGCCACAGAATGTGCATTATTGGTGAACCCTAATAAGAACAAAACTCCAGTCCCAAGGTTTTTTGCTTTAATCTGGAGTGACAAGAATAAAAACGAAAGGCTAAAAAGCAGACTGCTTGAAGTGAGTACAGATTCCTAAGAAGACGCTGGAATTCAAAAGGTACCCATCTTACCGTCTCAACTTAAAGACTAGGTTCCTATTGTGTGGTTGGCCAAAATTATACAACATTCCGTAAGTTCACGGCAGGAAGCTTTTGGTGCTCAAATCGCTGAGCAACAAAACTGGGCCTGTAGCCTTTTATGATGCCTTCATATATTGGTCTGATGGTTTGTACAAGACAAGGCAGAAGTTGTTTAGTGACATCCGCCGTAGTTAGGAATTGGTAGTGGGGTCTTTCGAACAAGATCTTCGTTTGCTGGTAATGTCCTCTGGAATACGTTCCCCCACCAGCCACAGTGCGAAAAACGTGAATTTCTTTGGAAACCAAAAATATGACCGACAACGCAACGACCTTAACTACTTGATATCGGAAACAATCAAAGCCAAGTTAAACGGGTGCTACTTATGGCAGAGGCGTAAGAAACGGCTCTGGGCTGTTGATAAGGTTTGCGAAATCCTTGACCCCTGAAAATAAAAGTTGAGTAACAGAAAAGCTCCCATATTGGATGAAAATATTCAACCTCCTCGTTCCCATGGGTATGCAGTGAGTGGGATCAAATTCCAAGGAAATTTGGCAATATGGAAAGGGCTAACCAAATTAAAACTCAACAGAATAGGTCAAGGTGAAGGTACTGATAGACCGTCTTGTTGTACTATTCCTGTCGTGCTGTTCCTTTTGGTTTTTTTAGGAGATTGGATGATTTATGACAGCAATTGGCGGACACTGGACAGGCTAAATCAGTAGCGACAAAGTCTCAGTGAACTGTGTTGATTGTTTGGCCAGTCAAATAATTTGCCCCGTTAATAGAAATTCGGAGTAAAGCTGGCTCTCAAATGGAGTTACACTATTTAAATCACACTTCTGAAATGAGAGACGTCTTGCCCTAGGCACAGAACAAACGGCTGTCCCTCTTTCTTCGGGAAACGTTAGCAATTTTTATTGAATGAAGGAAGAAAGTGCAATACAAATGCCGACTCTCAGTAATTGCGCAAAGAGTGAAACCTATTAAAGGACGATAAATCACCGATGAATTACTGGTAGGGACTGTAAATACACCTTGGAATAAGGAAACAGTAGAAGGGTAAACATTCGCCAACTGTTAGGGATGCATCACCCGTAGTAGATTTGGACAGTTTTGAACTACTGCAGCAAGTGATAACTGTTCAGCCTTCTCTGAAGGGTGCCCTAACGAAAGTCATCGTTAGTTCATCACTACTTTTACCAGGAAACACATAATCAGGTTTCCAGGGAAGTTCCTTCCACTGTTTCTGAAATAAAAGTCACTCATGGACAACGTGGTCTTTGATTTAGCTTTCATATTCCCATTATAAGCCGTGGTTCATCCCATCATTGTCGGTAGTTTGTGATTTAACCGAAAGAAAGAAACTGCTTCAGGTTTGCTTGATATCATAAGCAATCCTCTGGGGGCATATACCCTCCAAGGTGCCGCATCGCTAAAAAATCCCCTTCACCTGACAGATTTGAGCTTATCTTGATGGTTACTTATGACAGTTTAGATGATTGCTTTCTCGCGCACAGTATCAACGAAAATGATGAAAGAAGTCTACAAGGCTTGTTAGAAAAGGACATCATCAGGTAAGTACGACAAAGGGTTTGTGGGAAAAAAATTGCGCGAAGTACGTAGCTTTCGTGCTGTTGTTCAAAAACATACAGCTAACCGCCCTACACTCCTTGCTGTCTGCTCCCAAAATATCAGACTCCAATAAGCATATTCTAGATGCCGTTTATTTTCCATAGAAATGCAAAATCGGACGAAGAGGCAGGTTTCAGTTGTTACCACAAGATTTCATAACTGCCAGCTTTCTCCATACGCACATGGAAAGGCCCTCTTTTGATGTCAATTGCCCCTAAAGAGTATGCACAAGGTCTTGTATGTAGTATAGTGGTTAACTCATGGAGTTGAAAAAAGTACAGTCAGTCGTTAAGGGACCACCTCACACTCGAGGAAGCAACATCCTTACTCAAGTGTTGAACTAATCCTTGAAACATGACGGCTGATATCCCTCAAACATACCACTTTTGCAGAGATAACCCTCAATTTCTCAAAGAAACGGTTTAGAAAAGATAAAGAGAGTATGGAACAAACGCTTCAGAACTTTGAGGAAACGATGGCACACAATGAGGCTGCTTTGAAACTTTACACAGTATTTGGTGCAGCTTATGAAGGCGTCACCTATTTTGTTGAGATTCATGAGACAAACAGGCGTGAATCGAACCTCAAGAAGCCTCATATCAAATAATTGAAGAGTATTTTCCCAAATGCTCCCGCCATAGATGCCCACGATTTATTCATTTTACAAGCGTCACGTGCGCAAGTCAAGGTCCCATTAAACAATGTTTATTCCTTGACAAATGACGCAATGCCGATCACCAAACTAGGATAAATTTAGAAACACTATATCTAAAAGCGAGAATATGAAAGGCATCCTCGGAATAAAAAAATTGGTTGACATTTTTTACGATTTTTCGCAATGATCTTCGTTTAACTGTACTCTAAGTAAACGATGTGACGATTCACTACGCTAATTCAACGAAATATCTTAATTGTGGCGACAAAACTAGAAAACCTCCGAGTTTGTTTCCTACGAACCAAACATATTATATGTGGTGATCTAGACGGTCCTTACTGAGACAAACGCTTGCAATTTTTACTCGGTAACAAAAGCAAGAAAGTGAAACCGCAAATACCCACCTCTTTCTTCATAAGTATTTTATTTTTTATACGCGAATTGAAAACCTTGGTTACTGTGTGCAAACGTCAAGCGCCCCCGCGAATACCAGAGGCTTACTTGTGTAGATAGCAAATATTATCTATTTCCTCCTTACTGGATCTATCCAGACCTGTATCATACTCAGCTGTGAAATGGGGCTCTGTGCTGATGTGATCGGTCCACATCGAAATCCTTTACCCAAGCTTGCGGGACACATTTCAAGTTATGGATATATGGATAAGATATGGAATATTTTACTTTTCTGGATAAAACCATGTGTCCTATATAGAATTATTCACTGTTTGCCAATGTATCATGAGTGAGACAGTTACCTGAAAATGGAACTACTTCAGCGTAAGAGTTTGGTCGTTTACTATCCTTAAAAAACGACATTAAATGGCTTATGTGCAGTGACACTACGCACTCCTGAAAGTTTTTAATGGACACGGGTGTTTGGCTTACCCATTAGACTTTTGCTGGTTATCAACCAGCGGTCAAAGGAAGGCATGATATCTTACTAACTGTTAGTCAAACGTGGTGTGTCTACTATTGTCAGTGGGATGATACTTCCGCCGACTTGATGCCAAACGTCGTAGCACACAATACTGCTTATCAAGTGAGCTCACCTAGCTAAAAAACGACCCGAACGGTTCTTTGCTACTCTCAGATGTTCTGGTCGTACACTTTTTAGATGACTCGTTCTCTGGTTCCATGTGAGACAAAGCAAATTGGTCATACCAGTGCGCTAACTTTGCTACTACCTTCTCCCTAAAAAGAAAGCAAGACCTGCTCTGATTTTTAAGTCTGAAAGCACTTACCGCACACACAGCACTGAAACTATATTCAGTCCTGACCAGAAAATGGAAATACCTGACCAGTTTTTAGTTGAAAACGCAGGAATTGAGATTTTTTATGGACGACGAAATGCGAAAACAGAGTATTAGGAAATGACAGGCCCAATAAAAGGGCAGTTGGTTCTTCTATCTGTTAATTTCGTTTCCCTTAAGTTGTTTATCCGATGTAAGTAGGACTTCGTTGAAAGCGAGTTTAATGTAGCCAAATTCGTTAAAAATTAACTGGTTCCGAAAACCTTTGTCTCTTTTTATGCATAAATCACGTCCAGTGTCTATGTTTTATCTGACACAGCGGGATCACAATAGCTTATTTCAAGATGCAAATAGCAGGTTTATCTCAGAACATTTAGTTGCTCTCATTATCGATGGAGAGTTTTACACTGTCTTCTGCGTTCTTTATGTAATTCTTTCTCATCGTCTAGTAGTAGTAGATTCAGATGCCAGCAGATTGTTCTACAATGTTACGACCCAAAGTCTGACATACAAACCAGTTTTTACCAGTAACCTAGACTGCGTACAAAACAGATTTAATCGTAATAAATCAGTCAAATACTTTTTTCAAGAATGAACTGCAGTCATGCCCCATGTTAAATTTGTTTTCCAAAGTGTATACAGTGCGTACTCGTTCCTTAGAAAGAAAGGAAGGAAGAAAAAAACAATTTCCGATCAGAAGCTACCTTGCAGAAATGGTTTACTCCAGCAAATTCTGATTAAAAGAGACCTTTTTATTCGCAGCAAAACAGCCTGGGAAGTCCTAACCTTACTAACAACAAAAAGCGTAAGCAGTGATCAAGGATCTCTTGTTTAACTTGATGTAAAATTTCGTTTGGAACAAGATCAACTCATCGAGCAATGACGGTTTTGCCTATCTTTCCATTACTACAAAACTTGATGGGCGGAATGAGAAGACTTGGAGATTTCAGTCAAGATGTTATTCCATTGGTAAAGTCATTCTGTATCTAAAAGCCGAAAAACACTGTGCGGTTTTTGCTTTCTAATTAGGGATCATCAACTCTGCACATCTCACAAATTTCCAGGGCGAACCTAATCAAGCCGAATGATATTGGAACCACCATCAGGCTACGGTGACTGGTGCGTGCCATGATTAAGAGCTTTTGATGCGCGAACCACTATGATGCGGGAAAACGCTTGGCTCTCTTGGACATCAAATCCATTTGCCGAAAATATATCGCACATTTCAGCATTCTAGTATCGTGTTCATACAGCATGGCAACATTGGGATTCTGAATGTTATTTTGAGTGACTATCCATTGGTTTCTTAAGCCTGGTGACCTCGGCGAATCTCGAGTCTTACTTAGTCAGTCACGCGAACACAGAGCCAACGAGGCATCCGCAAATGTTGCTAGGTAGGTAAATATGAATTTATTGCTGTAGCAAGCTGTTTTGCATATACTGTCTTGAGAGACTCACTAACATAGTGCAGTCCGTTTGGAGGGTTATGAACCAGGTATTCCATAAGCAACGGATTCGAGTACCAAGCAATGGCTCTGTGTTTTCTTTTCATTCTGTGCACTTGACTTCAAATTCAAGATTTTCCGAATCCCCAACTCATCTACATCGGGACATCATATGGGTTTGATGAAGTGGTTTAATATGTTCTCAAACGGTACTTTGCGACCGTCAAATAACTTGAGCTGGAACAGTTAATCAGAGCATGCATTCAGCCACTCATTATGGATAGTAATTTTAGCGTCCACCTGGGGTGGCATGGAAGAATAGCTGAAGAGTTCGCCTAAGATATGCTGACAGAGAACGGTTTAATTCCTTCCACGGATGTTCAACGGTGTTTAACAGCTCAGCGCATTTTTGGCCACTGTGCCACTAAATTATATTTGATGAATAAATAAATCTGCACTGACCTCTTATTATTGGTCAAAAGGAACAGAGTTCAAAAAAACCGACTCGGATTCTAGCACAGACTAAATAAGTCATGCAGCACTGGAAACGTATCAAAAAATCTTTCTAACAAATACTGTACGCTGAAAGAGCACAACTGGTTACTGCGATTTTCATGCCCACCTAGTGATTCCGAGCTTTCGCTGGACCTTGAAATTTTCTGTTGTAAACGGTGATTTATCCTCATGATTCAAGTACGCGGATCTTGTAGTCACAAATGTTAGCTGCGACCAAGACCCATAGGTTACAAAATAATTTACGAGGGGGGGGGGTTTCTATGACTGGAAAGCACTTCTTCTTCACCCTTGCGCTGACGGGTGATGTTAACGTTCGAAAAACATCACGATTTTATTTCTGCAATCTACCCACTTCCTGTATGACCCACATTCTACTACAAAATTTACTGTGTTTTGTGATTTAAGAACACTATGAATGATAATCTGGAGAATTTAGTGTCAGGAGACACTTATGCATCAGATTTATGTCCCAAGCGCAGGTTAATTCATAAACCAGCTTGCTGGAGGCAGACAATGGGCAAAATATAGGAAACAATCGTAATTTATTGCCTTCGATGCATCCTGTCAGAAAGTTAGGTGTGTATGCACAAGGACGCACCCGCTCAAACACTTTTTTGATAGAATAATCTCCGCAGGTTGAAACATATGCAAATGAGCATGGCAAAAATGGCTGTTCGGTTAACGACGAATGTCATAGGGTACTGGACTGGTGTTTTGGAAAGAAATTTGTTGCGCTTACTGAGTGTTCCATTAGGGTAGTCATGCGGTGTGAACTGACCAACAATACCTAGTATGGAAGGTGAAACGATTCACATGATTTCTTCACCTCACTATCGTTGATATCATCCCTATTTTGTCCACGAGTATAGTTGGATACTATGGAAATTTGACCCAGAGAGTAAATGGGCCGAAATATTTGGGTTGAGTAAAAAATTGAATTTACAAGTAGTTAGGGGAGGCGTTTCCTTACTGAGATGGAGACGTTCTCTAGGTCGCAAAAAGTGTTACCCGAAAATTCACACATTAATTTGCTGGTGTTATGTGACAATAGTGACCACTCGGTTACCTAATACTAGTTCAGTCTTGTTGTTTCCAAAGGACCAAAATTTATTGCGAAGGTTGTAATCAACACAGGAGAATCTGAATGTTGTCCGGTTTTCCACAAAACGTTTGTAACATTCAAACCCAGTAGCACACTTTGTTGAGAGGATGTTGGATAGCTAAGAAATTCGTTTCAAATAAACAGTTCAATATCATCGGCTCTATGGGACTGCATTCAATCCATAGGGGACTAACCTACTCGTCCACAATCGTTTAACTTCTTAAAGAATGCATATAGTATGATCGAGTATATAATTCGACCCCTTAAAGATATAGTTTGGTAAGCAGACCTTGGCAATCAATCAACTGCTGCTAATTTCTATTTAAGCTTTAAATTACATTAATTTCAAACTCTTAGATAAATCAGCCCCACAGAAAAATGCACCTATGCAGAACGAATAATATCATTTTCAGATATAATGATTGGGTAAAATAAGGTAACAAAATAGTTGCTTCATTGTGTACTAAAAGAAAGACTTTTGGACGTGATTGGACCCTACCCCATAGTCTTTGAGAACAAACAATGGACATCCAGAAAAACAAGCAATAGGTTACAATCAATTTCAAATTTGTGGCATAAATCGCATGTACGAGAAAATTTCGGCGGATATGCTCATGATGATTCACAAAAGAAGGCAGCGGCAGAAACTCGTACCGGTCCCACAAATAAAGCTCTGAGTGTCAAATAAGAGTAGAAATTTACCACTGCGAGTTTTTAAGGTAAGTGTTTGCCAAAAACATACCTGGATTCGATTGAGGAGGCACGACTATCTAGCTAACGGAGTCCTTGTCTCCATATGCTGTATTGATGACACAGAAAGGATGCTATTTGGGGACCATCACTTCGATGTTTGAGAGCGTCTTTTGCCTTGGGTGAATCTCAGAACGCCCGGTAGATCACATCCAGCAATTTATCCAATCAGACTTTGTGATGCACATTGGCTGACGGAGTTACGAATATGCTTATCAAAGCCCCAAGGTAGGTGCACTCATCATGGAGAGTCTCCATCTTCATGCAAAATACCAGTTACTGAACTGACGGGGCCTCGCTAGGTCATCGTAACCTTGGAATCCTGCAGTTTCCTTGAGCATCGTCCTAAAGGGATTTTGTAGCCTGTTGCTTCAGGAGGTTAGGTTGCTTCCCTTTTGTGGTTATCTAAGAGATTAAGATGCGTGTACTGTTCGTACAGTCGTGGATAACATGTTTTCAAATTGCATGATCTGGAAGTTTACTTTAGAGATATCATAAGACGCTTAAAACCACTAGTTTGGAGGAAACAGGGTGTTCTCGATTATATTTACTCATTTGGTGATAGAGTGCTCAGAACACAGCTGTCAAAACTAGTTTGTCAAGTTAAGCGCAAGTTAACCGAACCTTCTGCAACTTCATTTGAAATTTCAGTATGTAACTTTAAAAAGGATCCACATGCATACAGCAAAATACTTCAGTATGCGTTGGGAAACTTCGTTTGAAGTGCAACGAGTGCTTTCGCCATGTGGGCATGCTAGAGGTTATTACCCACTGGAACTTGAAAATAAGTAAGGTAAAGTAAGGTGTCACAGAATTACGGCAAAGAAAGTTCTCGACGGGTTGTATTTGTACTTGGAGTGAGCGAACCAGGCAAATGTAAGTGATTGCGGGGAAACTTCAAATCATTGGGGAAAAATCGGTATTTAAAACTAGGGCAAATATCGAAATGCTCGCCTGCAAATTCTAGACATTCAGTTCCACTAAAGAACGCGTGGGTATTGTGGGGCCAAGTGAGACTACTCGATAGGGTCTGGGGAGAAGCACATTGAAAGTAATAAAGAGATGGCTAATAGGTAGGTCATCCTAAAGCTGACCTGAGGTGACCCTTTGAGGATGAAAGAGCGCTCGCCCGACCAGCCTACAACATTATTCACTAAGGTTTGTAGCCATGAATTTGTCTCAGGCACACAACAGCCTAGGACAGATACTACGTCATTAGGCTATTTTGGCCCGATGTGAAAATCACAAGGAGAAAGAATGGCGGGAAGTAGCTGATAGCTGGCACTGGAGAAGCAAGGAGACCACGGACGCCTGCGAATTGTCTGCAGTTTGTTGGGTATTCTTCAGTTAGATCATTCAATCTATGGTCACTGTCTGTACACTGAATTGCTGCAGTATTTGTCCCCAATCAACAAGACATAAGGCAAGACAAGGAATATTTCCTTACCACTGATACTGAGATTTTAGACAACCGTTCTACTCGGGATACAGATACGTATGTGTAAAAAACGATATGCCTATGAAAACTAAAAGTGCAACTGGTAAACCGGGAGGGGAGCGAAATGGGGTTCGCGCGACAAAAAGACTTTACGGTGAACAAAACCATGCCAGTGTTAACTATAAACTGTTGGTCGTAAATAACAATTCTGAGGACCTCATACTGGTGAGATAAGCAAACGTAGAGTATTTTACGCGGGAGGTTCACCTGAAACCCAGCTCAAGAACATCATAAACCAGAGATTCAGCTGGGTTCCAGGTGAGTCTGCGGTCAAACCCAAGTTGATATGCAAATGAGTGTATTCGTCAAATCTGTCCAGTTTGGCTTCAAGTAGACGGAAATTCGAAGACTGTGCCTACCTGACGGGCCGCTATAAGGCGAAACCGGTGGTAGACTGTCGACAAGTGTAAAACATGCTTTGCCAACCGCGAGTAGTCCAAATATTTTATCGGAGTGCGCTGCTCATCGAATTCCAAAGAGCTTATGTAAAAAAGAATAAAAGCTGCGAAAAAAACACTTCCCAGGGCATTCTAAATTCGTTAACGATGGTCTTTGACGGCCTCCCGCCAAAGCAAATATATGACTGATGATTCAGTTGTGTAAACAGGACGAAATGGGTCTTAGAATGCCAGTTTCTAAAAGTTTTCGATCTACTGAACTGAAGACGCTGCTATAGTCAATGAAGCGGAGCAGGAGGTCCTATGTCCTGACATCTAACTCCCTCAGAATACTGTAGTAAAGACAGGTTGCTACCTCCATGGTCTATGTGAGGCGTTCACCGAAAGCCTAATAGCGTTAAGCGGCAGTTACTTTATTACTTGTAATGGAACAGAAGTTTGCACAGCCGTAGGGAATTTTAGTAGACCACTGGGTTGACGGGGTTTGGGTACTGAAATTACTCTGAGAATTCTCCATAATCCTGATATACGTGGTGCTACTAAGACATAGGTGAACAACTGACGAACGGAGAATTCTGACGTGCAGTGCTTTAACACTAACTGGGTCATCCTCTAGAGTCTTCTGGCTTTTATACAGTTCACGGTAAACATGTTCTGCAGATGGTGTCGCTGGTTGTGTACTTAAGCTCTGTGGCGGAGCACATGCATATGAACGGAGGGCGTTACAGGCCATTTTGGCAAAAATGTTTGAGAGTAGGACGATCCGTGGCAGTCATGGTATGTTGTTTTATGCCTCAAAAGATTTTTTATCTCCTTCCGTACGATTCTGCCACTATATGCCACCGAAAGCATCGGTTCAGTCAATGAACATCAAGTGTACACACCTTTTTATATTAAGCGCTTAATAAGCGGGGAGAACTAGGTATGCAGTGTCGTCTGCTGTGGAGCTAGACTGCCGGAATGCAAATTTTTGCGAACCTTTGTCCAACAGTATAGCTTGCGTTATGCTGTTTTGGCGCCTCACTATCGACGACAAGAGCAGCAGGTTTAATAAGACGCACAACCGATTTCGGTTCAGCCTCTTTTCACGGCAATTTTTTTTCTGGATAATGCATTTGCATTTATCTTGTTGAGGGATACACTGTTTGATTTCTAACCCCTGCATAAGCTCCTCTTTTAAAATCCAGATTTGGATAAGTTCAAAAGAATCCGACCGTCAGCTAACCACGCGGCATAATTACCCAGCGTAATAAGTTCATAAAGATATCTGATCGCTGAAAATTCGTGATTGGCCAGTCATAGTCAGGCAACTGGTAGACTTTGTGGAATACTTGTACTGTAATGTATAAAGCGACACAAATCTTCTTCCACGCACCTCAGGACATTACGTTCACGTTCGCAAAAGCTGACAGGACAGTGGAAAGGAAATGAACGTGGTTGAATAGTATAGTCATCAAAATATGAGTACAACCGAATGTCCCGGACCAGTACTATCTAATTACTTCTGTACTATTTACGAAACGGAAGCTTGGAAGCTAACAGACAATACAAGGGACCATATCAGGGAACTGCTTCGTTTCTGAAAGTTAGCGCCTAAACACAACAATCTAACCAGCACCGTCCAAGGTGCTTAACGGACAAAAAATTCAACGATCTCGTACACTGTGACTGAACCTGCCTTCCAAATGTGCTTATTACATAAACGTTACAAATATCCAGTTCTTGAAATAAATTTCATGACCATGATGTAGATGTAGTGAAATATGGAAATATGGAATTTGAGATGATTCGTCGCGGGCTAACGACACGTATTTTCAAACTAGGAAAGTACAGTCAATCTAACGGCTGCGCCGTATGATGGATGAACTCCGGGAATATCGTTATTACACCCGTTACTATCCAAAGTTAAATTGTATGCAGCTACCCAACGCAGACAATACTGGAGTAGTGCGCAGATGCATTTGAGAGTTTCAGAATGACCGGTTGAGCACCATAAATTTTCCTTACCGCAAGAAAGAAGTAAGTCAAATTTTTCTTGCATAAAATGCACAACAAGTGTGCTTCGTTTAATAACAAAGTAACTTATAATGGGGTGTTAGAAGTCCTCATCATTATCAAAACTTCCGTCAAAACAAACGCTGAACATAACCTGTCCAGGTAGAAACATTGCTTTTATCAGGAGTTCGATATACCTCGTAGGTTTCCGCAGAACTGCAATGACTTTAGTGTCGATACTTTTTTCATAACACCAGCTGGCAGTCCGCGGAGTGAAACGAATAATAAGATCAAGTTCATGACAAGCTTAAGCAAAGAAATGGAATTTGTAGCACAAAAGTTTGATGCAGTCATGAATATAAACTAAAATATCTGACTGAATGGTAGGGAGAATGATGCGAATGATGTCACTACTTTGTCGAGGGTCCACCCAATCCTGGTGTGTCGCACCTCGAGAAGAAAGAAATTCGACTAGTCTAAATAGTAGGTTGGGGTAGCTAAATTATGGAGTTTTTACACACACACCACTAGACTCAACGAAAGGATAGGGGTAATAACAGCAGTTACTTAAGATGAATGTTGGTGCAATCTGTCATTTCGTATCTTCTGAATACAAAGTTTTAGCGACCTAAAATGAAAAAACTCCGGCGTGTCTATCGAAAGACAATGGAAGACCATGGAGTTGCGACACGTCCAGATATCTGTGTGACACTACAGTAAATGCTTGTTGTGAGCCATCCCGCATGCTGATTCACCTTATAAAATTAAGCCTTATAAAATTAAATTTTGCTTGTACATTGTTTCGGGAAAGTGGTCCATTACATTTGAGTTTCAGGCGTGCATCAATCACTAGATCACAGGCGTATTTTCCGAAATTTTCAGGAAAAAAGACATAAAACGTGTATGCCTGCGTGTGTTAAAAGGTTAAGTAACATGGGGACTTTGGTTATTGCTTAGTCGGTATGCAAAACTCCATTTTTGGAGAAACAGAGGTCTAATGCAAATGATAATTTTGTTTGTTGTGTTAATCAGTGCTTGTCATGTACGCAGTAGATAATACCGAGGTTCAGTCCGTGCAAATTACGAATGCTTTCGTTTACTATCTTTACAGGTAACGGTGTAAGGAACGCTCCAACAAGTGAATAACTTTCCAGGTTTTGGCAGTGATGGTTGCTTTATGTTAGGAAATCCTAACGAACACTTGATTTTTCTTGATGTGTATTTTCAAAAAATGACGACATTATGCTTGCGTTTACCGTCTCAAATAATTCATACTTTGAATGCAGGGGATTATTTTGTCAAAATACTTGACAGCAACTCGACAAGCTATCCGCCAGGGACAGGCATTGATTTCCACTTAATTTGCATATTGGGAACGTTTACTAATAACCAAAGTTTTGTAGGGAAATGTGAGCCTCTCTTAAGCAGCACACAAATGTTGACTGCGTTACTATTCTGCATGGTGAGATCTGAAAGACAAGTTGACATCTGTAGAGGCTCCTACCTAATTTTCTATACTCCAGGACAGACACGTACCCAAAGCAACAACCGAAATCAGGTCATTCCCAACAAAGAGCGGAGTCAGTAACACAGCAAATAGGAATCTGGTTTGCTTTCAAAACTCCCGACACTTTCACATAAGTATTCTACTTCAATCTTTCTGTCTGGAGAAGTCTGTGTAGCCGAATGGTTTTTGAGTGAGAAGATGGACAAAAATGAAAGAGGTCCATGGTGATTTTCTGAGGCTGTAGTATACAAGTTAAATGAATATGAACTGTGATTAGTCGAGATGGATCTTTCTAAAATTAAAACCAAATATTCACCGCTTATAACTGCACAGGTGTAAGAAGATAAACCTAGACTCACATAAATTTTTCAGACTTTCACCACTGTCTTTTGGAGTCTATATGTCGCTATTCCACAACAGATTGCTTTTACGTTTCAAATTGTGCTCTGATTTGAGCTCGAAGGCATTGCATATTTTAAGCTGCAACCGAATAAGCCACATGGGGCAATTCTAAGAGCTCGACAAACAATGACATACAGTAGAGACTTATCAAATCCAGCCTCTGAAACACTGCAACATTCTAGGGTGAATCCGTCTTCGTTAGTCCTGTTTCCCAGACTAACGACATCTTAGCGTATATGGCTTTTCCGGCGACATTTTTCACTCGGCAACGAAATAGGTTTTACTGTTTTTGGGTGATAGAAATGCTGGTCAGATAATTGGAGCGTTTGATATCTACAAGAAATGTGCATCTGTGTAGGCACACATCAGAAATAATCGTGCTGACGAGACGGCATTAACAATTTCCCCAGGCCAGGTATTTCACTGCAAACATCACTCAGATAATGCGCCCTGCAGTGACGTAAAACACTATACATGAGGTTTTTGAAAATTCTTCTTAAAAACATCATAAACGAGAGATTCAGCTGAGTGAGTGTCCCGCAAAACCACATTTATTTGCAAATGAGTGTATTGCGCTATTATGGAGTGTCTTTTCCAGAGAGACGGTAAATTTAAACGTTGTCAAGTTAACTGGTTAGCACATTTATATGCCATGTTACAGTGCGATCTCAAGTGGTCCTGCCACAATTTATATATCCTAAAAATCGCCTAGCTAGTTTTCCTCCACGAAAAACAATCCGAGACTCGGTAAGCATCATTAAAAATCTGATGGCAGATTCGCTTAGGGGACCTTTGTCACAGCGACGGTTGAAACAATTAATTTCATAAGAAACAACATGGTTCACTTTTATCAGCGTGTCGTCAAAATAAAGTAATTAGCTGACATTAATGGTAATATTTCATCTCTTACAACGTAGGCTAGGTGTCGTGCCGACAAATATCCAATTTGGTGGTGGACTACTCAGATAAATACAACTAAACTTCTTAACAACCAATGTGCGTTATACCCTTTTAAACAAAAAAACACAAAACCAACCTGGCTGAAATCGACTTTAGAACCGTTACTGGTATGCTACAGCCAATAACACTTCAGACCAACTTAGCTAATGCCAGTGAATCAAATACTGGTGCACCATGGAGCTCAATTCAGTAAATAATATTTGCCTGCTTGGTGAAGACACTGTGTAGTATTAAGATATTGGATGTAGAAGTTTCTAAGCTTTCCACGGTATTTTTGCGTACCAGCATTTCTCGGTGCAATTCGTTTCATCTCCCGAACCAAAGATTCGTTCTTGCCTGAAGAAATAATGGGATCAAAATTTATGAACGTATCCGTAATGACCTCTTTATTGACAAAACAAATCCACAAGACGAATTAACTCGGGTCCCAGATCGAGCGTCGCAGCATTTTCGATTCTGTTTACTGCACGAATACGAGCATAAAAAAGTTGAAAATGGTTCCTTACTGAAAAAAGCCAAACCACGTGACGGAAAACACGTAATTTGTTCATTTATTCACTCAAAGCGGTTCCATTGTTTTATAAGTGTGAATCTCTGGGTAGTGTTCCTCCTGTCATATTGTCTGCTTTGTAATTGTACATGTCAGGTACAAATGTGACTACTACCAATTCTTCGTTACAGCCTTTTAATTTCCCAGTCAAGACAATATTTTTAACTGGCCTTCTCTGTTGGTATTTTTTTCTGATACCGGTTGGCCGACTTATCCAAAAACCATCTGCAATAATTTCATAGTACTGATTTGGTGAGCCCAACTCATCCATGTAATCTGCCGAAAAACAGGCTGACGGACGGGAAACCTTCCACCTATATACGACCAAGTTTAACCACTGCTTAATTAATCATCCTGCTTGTAACAGGCCAATTCAAAATCAGTGTTATTCAGGTCCGCAGGCCCTGTGCCAGGATAAACTCTTTCCAGTCTATCCAATTTGAAATTTAACTCTATAACTTACCATCCGGATGACCTTTGTAGCGTGTAGGCTGGAGAATAGTGACTAGGATGAAACGAAACAAAACAAACAGACCAGTTAATTAACAATTAGCCTAAACCCTCAGGTAGTATATGAAACAGCACCGGCGTGCCGAAGGAATAATGGATATCCAGTGTGTGTTTATTGACATCAATCAAACAAACGTTCGTTGCCTATAGGCTCAAACGCTAAACATCATTCATTCTCTCAAAAAGAAATTCTATATTAACTTCCTGGTATCTAATTAGATTGTGATGCAGGCGACCAAAGTGCAGTTAAAGAACACGAAATATGAACAAGACCGTCGGTGACAAAAGAGCTTCGACAACTAAATAACCATTCATTCGTTTTTAGAAAGCTTGCTAGATATTGCTTTTCATTATCTTCAGTAAAAAAATTGTTTTTAACTAAGTAAAACGCCGTGGCTCAAATTTACGTTTCATCTGTGTGCTTCGGTTTGCATCAGAGCGAAGCCCCTACAAAGAACTGCATACTGTAATTTTCAAGTGGGTTGTTCTGGCAATTTCAGTGTTTCCGAACACGATGGTCAAACACCATTATTGTATTATGGTAGAAAAATTTAGCCTTTCAACTGCTTTCGGTCGGTATGATGAGATTATCTTGCAATGCTCCTCACTTCCTTCTTTTCTGTTTCACTTCCTATTGGGTATTATGGCGTCGGTACATACTTCGTATGCTTCAATCACCATTTAGTTCTATTAAATTGTCCTTTTTGAGGTCAGAACACAAAGGTTTTGAGTAAAGACTTCGATAAAGGATTTTCGGCAAAGACTTTACATAAATGAACGGAAAGCAAGTCAGATATCAGTACTTTAAAGTTCTCAATAACGATCTCAAATATGTTCTCACTGAGAGAAATTGAAAGCCTCATTTAAAGGCTTAATCTTGAGATTTAACCAATAAAAGTTCACTCATTGCCATTTTGCTTGAGATCATCGTTCACAAAATGCACACAGTAATGTAAGAGCTTTAACAGACTAGTCCTGTTTTCCAAAACACTTGTACAACCTGAATTCTGTCACACGTTTTCTTCTGGCGAGCTTCATTACCCAAAGGATGCTCCCTCACCGGTATGTCGTGAATCTCTCGTAGTAGTTTCGATACCGTTGTTTGGTCACATTTCACTGGAGAGGTAAAAAAACAAGAAGACGACAACAATAATTCCAGTTAGTCTGCTGGCGAATAGAGTAAATACACCAGATGGTCATTTTCACAAGTTCACACTAAACATTGCTCAACCAAGCAGAGGGGGACCGTCTATTTGCTCGAAGGGTTAGTCCGTCAGAAAATCGCACCTGAGAATACATCCTGAACAGGCGAGGCGCAATTGGTGGAATCTCACTCACTGGTTTGAACACACCGGCATAATTTCATCCTCTGTACTGCCATTGGGTCTTATATTGGTGTATAGCATCAAGGCCACTTATAAATGACCGTCAGTCCAACGTTATCGGTACTTTTCAGAAAATTTTATCGTGGCTACATTCACGATTTTATTCCTCGAAAGACTAGGAATTATCCACTTATTTTACGTTTCTGCAAACAATAACCGGCTGGAACATGGGGTACGTAATATCATTAGACACTAAAAGTCTACATGTCATTCAGTATGTTGTCTACAGGCAACTTTCCGGCTCACTTATCATTGGTTTTAATTTTGTTTGATGATAATGGAAGAACATTTTATAGCCTAGGATAAATGTCTTGCTGCTTATTCAAAGTTAAATCTTCACATTAAAGCGAAAGAACAATCGATGCAGTTGAACTAATTTTTAACGTCCTTTTTATAAGTAAAATAATATGATGGTTCAAAATCCCTTTCAATCAAATAATCGGTTGGGGATAAGGCATAAGATACCGCAATCTGTTGTGATATTGACTAGGCCCAAAAAGAGTGCGTCTGGTCTGTTTGATTAAGGTGTTATCGAAGGTAGAATTTCCACCTTATTTCCTACTGTTCGGGAAAAATTATGGCTAACCAACAAGCCAAGATCAAAACCCACATTTGATGTGGCCCAAAAAACGCACGTCCTCTTCTTACAGCTGGGTGCAGAATATTGTAACGTGTGCGGACTAATGACTTCAAATGACTTGGTTAGTGCGAGTCAAATGGAAGTTGAGTTTCTGACTTATTTCCTTCCTTCAGATAAGTCCGCTGAGTAACTCGCCTTTTTGTAAGACGTGGTGATAATTGTACGACACATTGGCGTTGACAGTACTTAACATAATACTGAAATGGACCGCCAGCACCTTTTTCACCGACATTTTAATGTCCTCTTTAGGATGAACCAGGTTTCCTATCCGTGAAAGACGCACAAATTTTGGCGGACGTGCAGCTGTGATATTTAAGAAAACCACTGTTTGCCTATTTTGATCCAGTCGTCCTCGCCATTCCAGTCACCTGTGACACTGATGCGTCAGCCACCATAATCAACCGGCCAAAGTCTTTCAAACTATGGTTTTCTGGATGACAGTCTTCTATCTCTCCATCTCTTTCAGCATCTCTGAAACCCTTGTGTGGCTGTGTTACGTAACACTCAGTTGTAGCCAATTGTCAAATCCAAGCCAAGGGCAGTTGGGCATGGTAAATGAAATACGAGAGAGCAAGCAATAAGAAAATTAATTCGTTGCAGCATGCTTATTGGCAGCATTGCGGTTAAAATGTACCGAAGCGCGTTATATGTGACAGAATGACGGACAGTCAAAGAAGGAGTATAAAATGAGAGACACATTTAAGAAACCGTTTCTAACTGGCATTAGGTAACGAAAAACGGTAGCTTCGCACTTGGTAACGGCGTAAGGAAGAAAGGTTAACTCCAATTTCCGGCCTTCGACATTTTATAATAATAATCATTTATTAGGTAAACAGGTTGCATGAATTAACAAACAAGATTCAGAATCAGTACAGATGTCATTTGTGATGCAGTTGGACCATAAAACGATCATTGCATTAAGTAATGAGTATCGACGTCAAGCAGCCTTGGAGCAGAGAAACTGGCTGTGATAAAAATAACTGTAAACATTTTTTCTGAACAACCAAACAAGTTGCCAAAACCTTGACCGTGGATCTCTAACGAGTCTTCTGGGAAATAGGCTTGTTCGGTGAAAGTCCCCGGACCACAATCCCTTAAATTCCTTCAAAAGAAATTAAAAAAGTCCTAATCTTCTGTTCAGTTTAGTGTACTGTTTTCTGAGTAACGGTGACAACAGACGGCCAGAAAGATACTGTTCTTTCCTCGTACATATTAAGGGCTATCTTGACATATTGGAGTGCTGGATAGACGTTTTCAGGGAGCAAAATATAATCTTGTTGCAATACGCCTACTTTACTTTGACTTATGTGACGTTCTAATGGGCTTCTGAAAGAGCACATAAAGAGCGCGCGCCATTTTAGGTTTGATGTTAGAAAAGATAACTCTGATTGTGAAAAAGCCTGAGTGGAATCAAGAAAACATGGAGGAAAACTCACTGCTGTTTGTGAGTTATTGCTTGTCAGGGTGGATGTAGGAAAATTGTCTTCTTCACGTAGTCTGCTCTTTAGTATACGAATATTACCTGTCACACAAGCCTTCCACAAGATATCACTATTTTCGGGATCCTATGGAAAGCTTCCCAGGGTAGGACGATTAAGAATGGGAAGTACGCTTCAAAGGTGTGGATAAACACGTATTAGATAAAGAGAGTGACTCCATACTGACGACAGTGCGATTCACGAAAAGTAAAGGGTGGGTAATATTCGCATTTGTCCAAACAGTTTTCTCTTTTGCTACTCATCATAGGAATTGAATGTCTTAGTAAAATACTAGTAGCTTGCTTGATGATTGAGATGGGCATACAAATATATATAGTTATGGACAGGAAGTAAACGGCAGCATTTTCCTGCGCAGAGAGCTGAGTTATTCGTCGTCTAAAGCCCAATGTTGGGTATCAAAGGAACACTAGTATAGCATGAAAATACCGAAAGTGTATGCTGTAAAAATTTAAGAATTTCCCGGAGTATGAGTATCATTTCACTGTAGTCTTAAATTGTCACTTCTAATTGCAACAAAATAAAGTAGACTGAATGAATCTAACCTTAATTTTTTCACTAGTTGGAAAATGCCATTGAATGAACGGCTTGGTTGGATCGGTCTGGTTGCAGAAACGATTATGTTTGATATACTCGGCAGATTCTGTTTTTTTTTTCAATCCAGCAGACCTACAAACAGGGAGAGTTATCAGGAGGTTACTTGGAATTTACAGCTGCTTTGAGTGTTTGTGTGACGGAAAGGGAGTTCATCCTGTAGAGCACCATTTCAATAGTCGAAAGGCCGATGATTCCAACTCTCCCTGTATGCAAATTTTACCCACCCAGTGCACATCTAAGCTTATCATTTTAAGATTTGAGAGCCTGTCTGCTACATTTCAACAGGCACCAACCGCTCCTAGATATCTTTCAGTGTGACTACGTCCGTCAAAAGCCAGAAGCAATGACCAGGGAAATTCCGCCCATTTATGTCTTTTCAGTAAATGCATAGGAGGAAATGGACGGTGAAACTCCAAAAACACCGTAAACGTAGCCAGGTGTGGTTATAACAACCAGATTTAATAAGTTAGAATCAATTCTTAGTGATTTCGTCTGTTGCTTTTCACTGCGTTCAAGAATCAGCATTACGGATGACCACTTAAGGCCAAAAAATCATATCTTGTTGTCCATTTGTTTCGCTATAGGACTGGTTTATGTCGCTTTATATAGCGAAGTATCATCAGACATGCATTTAAAATCGCTTCACTGAAAATATCGTTAGAATTGGGTTTGATTATACAATCGTCCCAAGTCTGACCCCTCTGTTTAGTAACCTTTTCAGGTGGGGCAGTAATAACATATGGAAGTGAAATGTAGTTGTCACCAGGACAGCCTATTAGTACTTAGGTGAAATGGTGGAATATTGTCACATGCAATCTGGATTTCTTCATCTTCTCAATTATCTTTTAAAGTAAAGTAATTATCGACTTATGAAATAACCTCTTTGTGTGCGGAATTTTACTGGCAAAACGTTGTCCATAGTTCGAAACACGCTCCTGGAGTGCAAAGTCCTATTAAAGTTACCCAGAACTGAAAAGAACATGGTTGTAAAGGTTGCTTCTTTATTAAGCCTACAACTCCGCAAGTGTAGGCCAAGTTGTAAGTGATATTACCTGAAATCATAACAACCTGTCAGTAGTAAATGAATAGTGCATGAACAAAGTTTGCCAAGCGAATGTAGCACAAAAACAGCCGATTGCGTGCATTAGTCGAATGGCATGTGGGTTGTTGATATCCTAATCAGAGTAAAGCCAAGAATCAATCCAGACAAGCAGAAAAATGACTAAGCGGATGATGACAAGAAAAACTGGGCTGATAAAGAGACCTTTTGAGAAAAAGCTTCTGATATACTTCAAGACAAAAGGTAGCAATCGGGACGTCCGGAAGTATGTGAAACATACACGAGAAGATTGTTGTGTGCAAAACGTATCTGAGTGACATAATTGTTTAGGTCAAAATATGCACTGTGTGTAAAAGTCCTTCTGAAGAAAAAGCTTGATCCACTCTTTTTTAGTGTTTAGCCTCAGTGGGACTAAGGAGGCTCCCAAATACAAAATAAATCACTCACGAATGGAAAATCATCTCTAGTACTTTACTTCTGAAACAATAAATGTGCGGGCTATCGTGACGAGGTTCAGCAGCTGATCTGAACGTTTCCGTGTGAGGTTCAAACCAGGATGCGTGAAGTCTAAATTCACATTCACTCGGTCACCCCTGGTGAGTCGGATCCAGCAGGTTGAGACCTAATGCAGTATATCGATACTAAGTTCAAGCACCTATTGGAATTTCAGCAAAGATGATTTACTGGAATACATTCATTTGCAAACAAATTTGGTTCTGCGAGAGACTCACCTGGAACCCAGCTGAATCTCTCGTTTGTGATGTTTCCAGTAGAACATAAGGTTGACGGAAACTCGGGGACTGCAACTACCTCATCCGACCTCAGCCCCAAGAAGGGCGAAACCGGTCGTGGGCTGTCGAAGAATTTTCAGCAACCTTATGAGTAGTGCATTACGAATATAAAGATGATTTACTCTTTATGGCGTACAAATGATGAGACCTTTAGAGTACCCAAAGGAATTTGAGTAAACAGCGCTACGTCTGTCAATTGCAGTGGGTTGGGCAGCAAGTTCTATCTGTGTAAAATGTCAGATGATAGTGTCGAAAAGTCAACAGACATAGACTTACCAAGGAACACGTGGTTACTCTTAGTACACGAAAACCGGAAAGGTGTCACGGTACCTCGTGACGCCTCCGTGCGTTCGGCATACATCAAAAGCGTAAGACCTTGAAAAGTGCATTTTGTATTTGTCCAACTCGTAAGCAGCATCTCGACTGGATTAAAAGGGGCTGAAAAATCCAGCGTAGCGTTTCCTGAGATACTTGCCTGCTCAGTCTACCAGTAGTCTTATGGATTTCATAGTAAATGACTGAAAATTCGAAAATACGAATCAACAAATAAATGGTGAAAAGCCTGGCTTACTACTGCATATTCCTCTTGAAGAAAAAGACAATAATGCATTTAGCTATCAGGAATATGCGGTTATTGTTAATCACAAGTGGCTTAGCTAGCATTTCGCACTCACAGGGCCCGGTTTTGAACCATATCTCACGTTTGCCTATCACACGCGATAGGCTAATTGTGAAACAGCTAGAACAAGCTAATAAGTCAACTTCATGAACAAGGCTGAAAAACGACTCACATACTGAGGACACAGGGTTACTTCACTATGATTTTTTCAGTGGTTGGCAAAAATATTTCCATTACTTCCCCCTTTCTTTCACCTCCTTCATGTAGAGACATCTCGTTAAAATTCTTAAGACAACGCGACTGCAATCGAACCGTTTCCATTTAAACCTTTTGTCGATTCAGTGACAATCTTGGGTGGCCCAAGGATTGTTCAAATTCCAGAATGGAACAACTATCTTTGCACATCTTTTGGTGCGTGAAATAGCGGACTTCTTTTGAGTAGACAGACCACCTTCGTATGTGGCTCAAGAACATTTGACGGACCGTTTTTTACATTACTGTGATAGGTCATTTGAGTTAGCCCGTTTAAGCAGCAACTATATTTACACTTGATGTAATGTGAGTGAAGTGTAAGACGAGCTTCCAGAAGAAGCTCATTAAGAAATACTGATCTCGCCTGTTGAGAACTTTAGTCTGTCAACTACAAATGATTCATAAATGCTCGGATCTTACGGGAAAATGAAAAGCGGATCAGTATTACTGTACTATTTTTGCATACAATAAGATAACTGATTCTTAAGAAAGGTCCGGTTGCTTCAGTCAAAGTAAGCCATAAAATGACTTTCTCACTTAAAAGCCGACTAGCCCAACAGTAAATGTTGACAAAATGTTAACCCGGATATTTCATTTAGGATCGTCCACCAAGTTCATCGAAAACGATTCAAGGATGTCAGATTACGTAATCTCGCTGTTGTCGCTTTTGTCACAATGCGGTGAATCGCACCCGGACTTTGTGCACAGGAGGAATTTATTAAGTCCCCCGAAATAACTCGCACAATGTCTACCTTTCGTCTGACGATAGCATACACTAGGCTACATGCCCTGCATCACCCAGATGGTTAAATTTGTTGGGTGACCTTTGCTCCAACATACAAGCAGACTTTCCTCTCCACCTGTCTGCCCTACAGCAACCGGTTCGCTTTTATCACTTTTACTCTTATCTGTGACCTGTACGGGACAGAAAACGAGTCACTAAATACATCTCTTTGTCTAACGTTCCCATTTTCACTGTCAACATGTCGGGATTTCTATAACTCAAAAGCATAATTACAAAATGATAGTGCATTACATGGTTGAACTGTGCGTCCCCTTTACTTGATAAGCAAAGTACCTTTAAAAGATGATCCTCTGAAATTAAACACATGAAGTCCAGTTTATTAGTATGTGTCTGAAAGTTTCCGTAACGTGTCTGTCCCGTTCTTCGTGCGCTATTATAACACATTCCAATGATTAGCTGTCCAAGAAGTGATGAGTTTTTCTTATGGTCGCAGTTGGAAGATGTTAAAAAGCAAAATACGACCTGACTGACCAGATGAAATTCATGTGCTGCGCACAAGCAACCCAGCTGGAACTGTTTCTTTGCATTGTACCGCAAGCCAGTGAAGCCATCAAATCTTAATGATTTGCCAAAAATCCGTCAACCGAAAAAAAACGGTTGATAAAAGACATCCTAAGCAGCAAATTTCTATTACCATAACCTCAGCTTTCAAAGAGCCGGATGTAAACAAACCGCATACTTCAGCGAGCTTTTGTATAGAAGCATCGGGTTAGCCAAATTACTAAAATGAACCTAAACAACAGAAAACCCAGGAACTCCCGAAAACACGTAGAACAGAACCAATATCCACAAGATTTTGAGGTGCATATCACAAAGCGATTTAGTTGTCCAGGTAAAAAAGGTAGCGAATAGGGGCTGAAGGAAAATAGTAGACTAAACACAAGAACATATTTCGAAGATAGTTCTTGTAGAGATCTAAAATACGGCCCACTTAAATATGCAACGTTGAACTGAGCTAGCGGTATTGAAATCTGTTGAGTTAGGGGCAAGCACGGCTTGTCTCCTGCACGGCCACACTGGAGAGATTGGTAGAAGGAGGGGTTTGGTGATCGGGTTGGTCTACAGCGATCATTAAATTACCATTCTTCATCTGTTATACCTATTATTTCTTGCTATTTAGACGAAATTCATACTGAGCTCATGTGAGAATAAATGCCACAGATTTTCGATTAGATAGACTTGTCCGTCAGTTGGCTGGAGTTCAAATGATCTCCTGGAACTACACATGGCTAAAAATAAATAGCAGATATGCCAGGTTGACAAGTTCTTATTTCCTTATATTCAAGTTCCAGGATAAGATGGGCCAAAAGCACAAGATTCTGATTAACCCACTAGTTGCGTATTCGTGTCATGTGCGTTTGTAGATTATGCGGAATTAGAAATACCAGAGAGATTCCTGCTAGTCTGGCGTAGGTGCTGATATTTACAACGACGTGTTCGACAGAAGGCACCGCTAGGGAAGGATCTTTCTGTTTTTCCGTGGATACCCTTGCTAGAAGGGGATTTTGTGACAGACACGACTGGTTTCAAAGGCTCTTTTGGTTAACCAAAAACTCTCTGTGGGAGGGATTATAACTATAAGGTTTTTCTATATACACCACTCAGTAAGGCAAGCGATTATTTTCCATTCCCTGTATCTCAGTTAAAAATCACATCAAATTTTCAGGATCCACTGAAATAAGCCTTCCCCTACATCAATGGATTCATAATCTGAAGATGAAAAATGTCGCGCTTGGTGAAATTTACTTATAAACCATGGAGTTTCATAATGAATTGTGGTGAATTTAAGCTTTGTTGTTAGCATGTGCATTCATGCTTACTTATTTTGAGCACATGATACATCCTCGGTTTAAGCAACATTGGCCACAATTCATCAATAGATTCTTTCCCTAGAAGAATTGTTTGCGCGTTTATCGCTCTTCTATTGTTTTCACGCATCTGGGATCAAGGAAAACGTATAATAATGTGAATCGCCCACCTTTATTAGCTCTCTTGCTTTCGTCAACAAAATCGATTATGCAAACTACTGTCCCTCAGATGCTGATGATGTGTCAGATATTGGGACAGGGTGAACAGGATAGAACAGGGTGGTCGTGCTTTGGTAGGCGCTTTAGTGTTGGTGTGTACCCTCAAGCTATAACTGCCATAGACTGCTATCTTTTGAAAGCAGAAAGTAAGTAAATCAAATCTGACATCGTTTCTAATTTTTTGTTTCTTTTTATTATTGTTTGTGGTGTAAAGTAGCCACTGTTATCAGCATGGATGTGAAATCAGTTTCCCGTGTACGCGTTCTACCAATCGGTCTCCAAATTCAGTAGATCAGTGACCGATTGGGTTTGGTGCAATTCAATACGTTTATTGACCATGAAGCTAGAGCCAACCATTTTGGATTAATTATTACTTGAACAGTTTTCCACCACGGGATCACTGAGTCTGACTTGAATTTCAGGTGCATAATCATCCATTTACACAGTAAACGGGAGTCAAGTGAGAAGTGATTATGAAAAGTATTCGCCAAAGTAAGTCTGCATCAGAGGAATGATCTTCTCCCAAATTCGTTTGCGTTTCGCCTGTATGTTTGTCCTGGCAAATATTTAATCAAAAAAATAATCAGGCTGAACTCTGGAGAGGATAACAATATCGCATAGAGATGAAACAAGCTCAGTTATGATCCCATATTTGATACAAATGTGTGTTTGATGAAATCTGTACAATTTGGGTTCAAGTAGAACATAAGTTTGACGGAATCTCAAGGACTCTGCCTATCTGATGAGCCCCAAGAAGGGCGAAACTGGTCGTGTGCTGTCGGCGTGTTTTGAGTATCACTGTATTTTCTGTTTAGTGGAGTGTGTTCATTATTGTTTTCGCCTAATATTTTAGTTGAAATGCAGTAACGGCTTGCTTGAATTTCTTTCGCACTATGCTAAACATTTTTAAACCTTAGTAATCATTGACTTGTTTTTACTTTTTTTGTTATTCCCTTAATTTAAGTAAGACATCCCCTACACATATTCACACACCGTTAAGTTTTCTCCTAGGATCTCCATTCGACAGCAGTTTTCGTTCTGGATGTTTTTTCTTCATAGATATTGATTAATGTACCCCTAGTCTCTCACTCTCCTGATACATTTCGGTGTCCTTTTTCTATTTTGTCCCAACCGGCCAACTTCCACGGATACCGGTCCTGCGACCATTACATATTTAAGGAAGCTCAGATTTAAAAAAGTAATAGGCTTCCTTTTCCTATCGCTCTTGACGACTTCTCAGTAGGATCAAAAAAAGCTCGACAAAACGAAACCTTGTCAACCGGGTTTGTGACAGCTAGAATGTTCTTTCTCACCGTTATACACTGGTCGGCATTCAGGTATCTGTTTGACGTGCAACGACGCTCTGCTGTAACCAGCGTTACCAGATTTAGGAATTTAGGCATTTGGTAAATATTTCCATGCGAAAGTAACATAAACTGCCTTCACTTCTTGCCTGCAGCAGCTGAAATTCAACTAGAAGAACCATCCACCTGACATTTTCACAGCCAAAAGTCAAGCTGAGTAAACGCTGATATTCGCCTTCCAGACATTGTTCACTCAGCTTTTCTCCCCTTAGGTCTATCGAACTTGTTAAACTTCCACGAACTCCATAACCTCTTGTTTCACGAGATCTTCCATCTACCTTGAAACCGACTTCTTTTCATAGAACATCTCATTTTAAAACTCATGGAATGACTAAATACGTCAATTGGTTCACAGTTGCAAAAAATATTGAATTTCCACAAATGATCACAGTCGTTGTGTGGAATATACCCTGCGGTTACATTCTACATTAATTCCCCAGTGCCCTTTATTATATCAAACTTATTCTTAGCAAAAAGTAGGCATTCCATATTTATCCGCTATATCCTTATACGAGGAATATACATTTGGACGGGTCCGGTCTTGATGTAATTACATTAGTATTAGTGGTGGACGTCTAAGCTATACCTTTCGTATGTAACGGAAAAAGTTTTTCCTATTTTCCAGCAAGGACCATGCTCGTTCGGTAAACGGAGGACAAGTCAACAATGCATGTATAGCGCCATTTGAATGAGATCATCATAGAACCCATCCACCTATTGGTTTAGCTGTGGCGATGCACAAAACATGTCCATTTTTAACACGTGCATTCCATCAAAGGTTAAATCCTATCCATCTAATATATCGGTCGCATAATTTATGGTTCAGTATCGTATCCCGCAAGATAGTAACTGCCTATGTTCACTACCCACGGATCAGCTATGAAATGTTTCTGACAATTGTTAGCAATGGCATATCAAAGCATTCAAATACAACACGGGTTATCACACGGGATTCCTCCGAACTAGAATCGCAGTTGCTTCGTCAATTTAATGAAAACAATAAACTCTCCCAAAAAACATTCTTCCAGCTTTCAAAGGGAATTTCGGAATTTTTTTAGAACGACTCATTAGATAATTTAAATCTACAGATAGCTGTGAGGAAGGCGAAACTCTTCTGGTTTCACATAAGTGTTGATTTTTTAAATTTCACATTATGTTCTTATGTTATTATTACCTTCTGGATAAAAAACAACCAAGATATATCTTCGTAAATCACAGGAATCCGTACTGTTATTTCATTTTTCCCGGATAATTAATCAGAATCTTCTGAAACAGCAAGGGGTTACAGCTAAAGGGTACCGGATTACCTTTCCTGATGGGCAATTTCTTCTTGGCGAGGATGACGAAAATGAGGTGAAGAATTCTGTAAATGGGTAAATAGAAATCATTTGATCATCTGCTTTTGATGGCTACTGACATTGTGGCAAAATCTTACAGTTTGCTGGTTGTTACTCCCTCAGGAGCAGAAAACGCGCCTCGGAGGTTATCACCACTTTATTGAGTGATGTCCCACTAAAGCTATTCAGTATGCCATGAATACCTCCGTATTTCAACATGGAGACACCAAACTTGGCATACAAATAACATATAAGGTGAAATATAAGGCTCGTTAATGATCTTTTCAATAAAAGCAGTTTATGTGGTTATGATGCAAAATGTGCTGTGGATGCGAATTACTAATAAAGCCGCCCTGTGTTCCGAGCCACGTGGCTAGAGCATTAGATTCACCGTTTAGCAAAAGTTCCTAAAACTTCACTAATTATGTAAACGACGTTCACTTAGTTCACGAGGAACTTTCTTCGGCTATTAAATAACAAATAAGCGGCGTTTATCAAGTAGGATTGTTCCAAAACAGACAAACGTTTCGTCCAGTTCAGCTCGAGCGAATCATGTTTAATCCTTGTTCGAGTTTTGGCAAAAACCTTCCAATCCAGAATATATATTAAACTAAGTAGTCAAATGGATCAAGAATGATTTGATCCAAGCTTTTAGCAAATCATCCCATGCAGTCTTTACTGGGAAGAAATTGTTGTATAAACAATGGATGCCACTTCCAGCAACCAAAAACGTGGTTGGCGCATTTACATTTGGACAGGCACTGAGGTCAGAAACTTATCGCATTCATCTCCATATGTAAAATCCAAGGGAGCGAACAGAGTGCTCTGGGGTAAAAAAAATGTTGCACCCACGGCAAGGCAAAATGGGCAAGGTTTACGATTTACGTCTTGAATACAAGAATTTGACTTTCTGCAGTGAGCAGTACAAACGAAGTGCTCTGTGTGGACTGACAATTTTAATACTTGAGAACGGAAACAGGATTTCATTAACCACAGCTGGGCCGATGGCTCAGCATTTCTGAGATAATATTGTTCTTCCTGTAGATAGCCGGATGACAGTTTCCAAAGTCAGGTACAGAAACTATATGCTAAAAATACGATTCAGTCCAAATGGAATGTGCTCGCATGACAAGGTCGTGGCTGTTGTTATAGGTTTATCGTTGCTATCGGGCCAGCTTAAGGCTGCACTGCATGAAGGGACTATTTTTTCATACCAGTCATTACCCTTTCACTCAGGTTTGACTTGATAAGCTTGGAGCTCAAAGCATGAACAGCAACTTTCTAACCTAACCTATTTAACAAAATCAAAGTCCTCTTTGGTCCAGAGTCTTAAACCCACAGGCCTACGCCACTAAAGAGGCCACTTTAGGGATACTCGAAATGTAACATCTCTCTGGGGAACGTATCTCCCCATAGAACGAAACTTCAACCTTTTGTAACCTTTGTGTTCTTGTTTCTCTGGCTGAGTATTCCTTTAGTTCGTTAAACTTCGACTAACTAGAATATCACGCTAACACATCGACTGGGTCACAAGTGAACATAAACCACTGCTTCCAAAGGTACTGTGTCCAAACACTGGAAGTTTTCGACAGTACAATCATTTCCTTCCTGTCAGTTGAAGATCCACTAGAGAAGGGAAGTTTTGTTAGCCCAGTTGTGTCAGCCAGTCCGACAAAAAGCTTAGAAAATCGATCAAAAAACTATTGGTTACCTCTGACCTCGACAAAAATGTGGTATTTGTAACCATCACCCACCCCGTATCCATGTTGGCCTTGATGATTTTCGGGATCTGCGTTGCTTAAATTTTAATCCCAGTTTAGATAGCACCAACAACTTAGTATTTTTCGCCCTCATCAATGATCTTAACCTTGTTTTCCAGTTAGATGGAAGCCCCGGTTCTTTGCGTAAGTTGCTGGATAACAATGGGTATCAGCTATAAACGCCAGATAGTATCCAAATGCCTCCCGCCGAATGGACAAATGTTACACCAGCCCATGCGGGCAAAGTCCTCCAAAATCCCCACTGAAATTTGAACCACTCCTGTGGTTCATCATCATACATGTACCTGTAATTTGACCAAGCTGCCTACGAGATGACCGACTGTTATCACTGGAGTTAATGACGTGCTAGTCGGTAGGTCGAACAAGAGAAAAAAAATTTTGTTAACCAGCTTTATTCGTATTACGCGACAGATTAAGCAGTTAACCCAAGTTTTGCACCAATAAGGCCAACTTTCCATGTCACTTCTTAGTCTTCTCCCAATAGCTGATTTGGTTGCGGATGAGTTGACACATCTGTTGCATACCATTGGATAATATACACATGTCTCCCCTCTTCCATAATCATCCAACTGACCATGAACACCAACTGCCATGTTGTCAAGACCATATGTCAAATCTGGAGACCAACAATCGTGGAACAGGAAATCCGGCATGGGCTGTCTCGGGCTAACGATTTCGTGCCTAAAGAACGATAGTCTTACTGTTACTTAATCCCTTCCCGGAAGACTGAAACCATAAGCAGATGGCCACTGGTTATCAACGGTCTCCACCCTCAAAGTATAACATTGTAGTTTGGTGATACAAGGAAAACAATTCACGGGACAACAATCGACAGAGCGAGCCATGTTTACTGACACAGGTAGTGGCAATCTGCAATTTCTGCTATGCTACTGGGAGGACGGATACCGTGATGTTATGCAGAATTTGGACTTTGCTGAGCGTGTTCTATTTACCTCAGTGAGGAAATAAGGTGAGGGAATCGTCTTTAAACTGCGGGACCTCAGAAGCAAAACGGCTAACAACATCACGGTCTACTACACAAGTCCCCTTATCATTAGATATTTTAAAATGGCCTCGAAAGAGATCAGGAAACATGACGTATGTTACAACAATCCAAACTGAGTTTTGTGAAAAGAAAATCTAGGATTGTTTTTTGCTTATTCCTGAACAGTATTTTTGGGATTTCAGGCACCTGGAAGTAGGCTGGTGGACTTTTTCTTGTTGGTTATTTTAAACAAGATATACGCAGTGAGTCGGAATGCTAGAGTGGCCAGACTAATCCACATTTACCCACCATAGCTCATGCCGATATTGATCAAAATGATGATCATAAAAATGCTACTTCCTCTTTCACAGGAAATGTTTCTTTCGCCTACCAATTCGACTTATTTTCTTCATTTCAGCTCACTACTGCCTGTTCGGACTAGCATGCGCGAGGGCAATTAATCCACCGTCTTTCGTTTCCGGACTACTTGAAAGGCAAACATAGGACAGTGTGGGTCCATAATGTACAGCAGCGTATCTAGACTACGTGCTTTTCATGCACACAGCTCATTCGTTGGTGCTTCAGTTTATACTTGTTTGTATTTAGCTCTCTCCAATGCGTTGCATTCCGTTCACTTCACAGTACCAGAAGAACAGCCTATAAACACTCACATTGGAACCCTTTTATCACAACTACCCCCGATGTTTCATGCTCAATCTCAGTACTTGCGATTTCGCAGCCTGAAAGATATCCAGTCAAAGTATTTTTATGTTAGTGCACAAACGAGTCAACTATCAATTAGGCGACAGTTAGATCGGGAAGCTTTATGTTCGAATTCGCGAAGGATGAACGAAATGTTCTCTAATCAAAACGAGTTTCCTCAGAACGAATCATGCCAGGTCACATTCCGTGTAAATATCCTACGATTAAACCACTCCGGTATGGATATTTTCAGCATGGTGCGCGTGTTTGTGACCGTCTTGGACATCGATGACAACCGGTGTCGCTTCCTTCCAAGTGATCATCAACACATTTATGTTAGCGAGAATCAGAATGCGACGCAAGTTAGCCTTAACACTCTGGTAGACTTGGACGCAGATTCGCAGAACAATGTCATCAGATCGTCTCTACGTTTCATCACTCCTCAACCTGATTTGGTGCAGCTTCTTAGTCGATTCGATCTGCTGATCACTGACACACAGTCCGCAATATCCCCATATAAGCTATATCTGTTGATTCTAAAACCACTGGATTATGAGGATCAAAATCTGTTTGAACTAAATTTGAAGGCTGGAGGGCGCAACCAGACGCACAGTTGTTCACTGTGGATAACCGTTCATGTTTTGGATGAGAATGACCACCCGCCAAGGTTTTCGCAAAGATTAGTGCACCTATCCATACAGGAAGACGTTAGCACCAGTCAACCCATTTTCACTCCAGTGGCTAGTGATAACGATGATGGCCCAATGTACGGGAAGCTATTATTCGAAATGAGTCCATTCAATTCTGCTTCCGCACGGACTTCGTTTTATGTCGCCCCTGATAACGGCTCTGTGTTCCTCCGAAAAACCTTAAACTATGCAGAACGGTGCAGTTACAAGATCACTCTGGTGGTTCGTAATCCGGAAACAACCTTGTCTATGGGCCCAACGGATTACAATATGGATGGTTCTACAAGTGTGGCGAAGTACTTGGGTGAACATGACACGATGGACCTGATAATCGACGTGCAAGATGTTAATGACAACTCTCCAAAGATCCACGTCTATTCTATCAACGGAAGTAAGACATTAACCTTGACAGAACATATGTCGGTACCGCGAGCAGATTTTGCTGTAGTCCGCGTGACGGACGAAGATTCAGGACCAAACGGTCAAGTCACGTGCGCACTAGATGAGAATTCTACAAATATGTTCAAGCTCACTCGAATGGACCAGGTTCAGTCAGGTCAACCAATTATATCATCTAAGATAACCGAAAATTTCACAAAATCAAATGGGGCTATTTTTAAACTCGCCGCATTACAGTCATTTGACAGGGAGAAGTCGGACCAGGTATCATTCGGAATAGTGTGCACTGATCATGGAGAACCTCCGCAGCGAAAAAGCACAGAGGGTGTTATCATTATACTGGATGTGAATGATCACGTTCCGGAATTTGAAACAACATATGTACGTCTTGAAATCGTCGAGGATACAGATCCAACTCGTCGTGTAAACAATTACTTCGTTCTTCAGCTGAACGCTTCGGACAAAGACGTTGGAGAAAATGGCAAAATTTCCTACTCATTACCATCAGAACCTGAAAAAGACGGATTATTTACAATTGACCAAGACTCGGGGATTATTCGGACTACAGGCAAACTGGATCGCGAACTGAATTCCACTATAACCCTCATTGCCATGGCGACCGACAGTGGCGAGCCCAAACGTTCAGCATCACTGAAAATCTACTTGACTGTACTTGACTATAACGATCAAACTCCGCAATTTGAACATTCTATTTACGAATACTCTGTAAAGGAAAATGTGGTACGCGGCCATCTGATAGGCTCCATAGTCGCCTGCGATAAAGACTACGGAATAAACGCTGTGCTGAATTTTTACCTGACATACTCATTACATGGTGACGAGGATGAACAGAACTATAGGTTCGAAAGTGAAATCCCTTTTCGCATAATGTCCAGCTACCTGGTCACAACACGCTGTTACGAAGCTAAACTTTTCACGAACAGTGTGATCGATAGAGAACAACTTCTCACAGAAATGAAGGAAACCGGAATTGAAAAGAATACCCAACTGGAAAATCGAACACCCGTTCAAGTGTTTGACCTTGAAATTGTTGCCGAAGACAGGGGAACACCTAAGCGTCGGTCCAAAGCCAAAATTAACCTACTAGTAACGGATGAAAATGATGAGCGTCCAGTTTTTTTGCTTCCCAAACCGGATCAAACGGCAATAAAATTATCCCAATATGAGCCAGTGCACTCTGAGTTCTTACAGGTAAGTCGCGATGAAATTTCTGTGATATTTAAGAGAATTGGAACACATATGTCAAACTACGGGTGTTCCCAAAGTTTCGAAAACTTTGGTATCATTTATCAAGAGCTTTCTGACCAAGTGAATTCAAATTGACACCAAATCAGTCTGTGAATTTTTCTTTCGCTGCTCTCCACACCTCGATAAAGATAGTCAATGGCAGCAGAGATGTTATGAGTAAAATAACTTATTCAGCCCAGCCAAGTTTCGATTTAGGACCCTAGGCAGTTAGCCTTGCTAGCGTAGAAGCAGGCAATTTGTGCCTGGTCAGGTGACTAAAATAAACACATTGTTGAGGCTTGTACAACCTGATGAAGTAAAGGATAGTAGTTGATGATTCCATCTAAACTTTTTGCATCTTGTAGTTCTTGCCTGACGTGGTTCCTCTGGTCGGTTCCTCCCATCCGGTCGTTATCATGCCCACGGACGTTAGCAGATGCGTGAATATAGTTGACGTGGCAGATGCAAATGTCAGTACTTCTCCATAGTCAGACAGGTCATCTCACACAAGAATTAAATAGACAGAGTTCTTTATATTTACTTCTCTACAACACCATACATAAATCCAGGACTTTGTGATCAAAACCTGTGGCCCTTGGCCTAATAAGCTGGCCACATAATCAGGCAGTTTTACTAATCCTGTGTGGCCGCAGTTTTTATTCAAGCTGGTCAAAGAGCCCCACCGAGAACTCAAAAATTCCAAACCGTGTGCTTGGCATATTACTTGATTTTTCGGAAATCGACCCCAGGAAAACACACGAAACCAAGCGTTTCCCCCTTGTCACATCTTATGGGAAAAGCAGCTATGTTCAACCGTTACAGTATGTTGAGCGAAAAACTCAAATTTCACCCTAACTAATGAGCCAAATGGCCAAGCTAAGAATCTAGTTCTGCCAGTCGTTAAATTCTTGAGGTGGCTCTATTATCACGAGTGACCAGCAGAACAAGGATGACCCTGTCATCTCGGACGCCCTCTTGTATTGTCAACAGTAATGGTGAGTTGATTCTCCTACTTACGGTTTACGTAGATCGCACCGGGTCGTGGTTTGCACAGATCCAGCCAACGATCGTCGCTCCTTGGTAGCACCAATATGGGACATGTCTAAGGCTAACAAACTTTTCACAGGAGGCAGTCATACTAAAGCAAGTTAGCGATTCATACTGCTCTCAAACTCACTGCTTCATAGCCGTAACGAGTTCATTCAAGTTCGGTTATTGGCTACCTACCTATGAACACTTGGTGTTCAGAACATGAGTTCTCGGGAACATCAGTCATCGGACCACAGCCAAATAAATAGGTCAAACAAGCTCAATTTCCAAACTATGTCAAACGAACATGCAAGAGCGCCTTGATTTCGTTTATACAATAATTTCCTATCAAAATGAACAGGCAACCACCTATCTACACTTATCTCATCGTGATTTGTCGACCATATAAAGAAATTTGAAAATTTTGATGTAATCTTACGCCAAAAGTCAGAGAAGTACTGTATAGCCCTTTCATTCTTATTAGACATTCCACGAACTTCCAGGGGTGATTTGAATCCGCAAATCACCGGTTAGCAGCTGAATACCAAATTTCTGGCCATGAGCAGCTGATTAGCAGTATCGCGCGCTGCGATTTCATGGGTTTTAATATTCCCAGGGACTCATTAAACGCTCAGTGTCCAGGATTCCGGATAAGAACGAAGCAGCCACACAGTACTTCTCATCCCCTCAGCATAGATTGATGTATCTTACAGGGAAAAATCTGAAGTGCCATGATTCGCCACTTAATGACCGGTTCCATGTCACGCTCGTATGCAGCTATATAATAAACAATTCATGTAGAACGGGTACCAGGATTACACGAGGCAAATTCTTAGTGGAAAAGAGCATCGTGCAGGAAAATGCTATTCTTGCACTAATAGCCATGAAGCTGGGCACTGCCCTTTAGTGCTGACCTGCTTTTCACCCAGTATTTCCAACGAGTCTTCTTCCATACAATTCTTTCTATGCGACAGCGACACGATTAAATCTGTCACACAACCTGGGTAACTCCGATGGCATACAATTGTCTAGGCCATCCGAGTAGATCATTTTTCTTTCCACTTAATAAACTTCTCCACATTCGTTCTTTCGAATGATAAATTCTTTGAAATTTGTAATCTCACTTGTGCGTGGCCTGCAGGCATACTTGATTTTTAAGTGACTGTAACTGGTATATTGATAGTCAAAAAGTTGCGATATCGATGCACTGGTTGTATTGTTGGAGGCGGCCCTCAATGTCTACCCTGGATCATCTTAAGCAGCATCCTAGTTGAGTGACAAATTTACTAGTGATCAGGTTTGGCCGTTTCGGCGTGATTGCGTTTTAATCAGTTACTGGTCATCAGTTACTCGAAAATCGGTAATATTCTTTCTCCAAATTGCGGCCGAAATAAACCACTTTCCATCTTTCGGCCTTAAAACTTAAACCTACCGTTTAAAACAGATCTGCCCCGTGCATCATCCATGTAATACTCTTATCAACAATATCGCCTTGTCCAGGATATTGCGTCCTTAATCGCTCCCACACTGCATTGATCTATATTTTCACGGGGTTGTGAAATTCACCTCAGAACTGATCACACCCCTAAATGTGTAAAGTTGTGTAAACAGAATTCAGTCGAGTAAAGATATCTCAAACCCCCCTTTGTAAATACGAATAATTCTTTGAGAAATAGATACACCCTCTCAGTTTCTAAAACATGTTTCCTATTGAACGCTTTCGGTCAATCTACAACTACATGTTAGAAAAAGAACAAATTTGAGACATAGCGAATGGCTCATCATGGTTCCAAAAGAAGACTGCAGAGAAAAGCGACTAGTATTAGGAGGGAAACGCTTCGCTGTGGAGTTGTTTATCAGGAAACGCCAACTAAACGGTTACAGACTATTGGACAGGAAGGTTGAACTCTCATTTGCATGTTGTTTTTAAAAACGGAATATCCATCTTCTTCTCGAACACGTCTTCTTGAACTCTCCTGGATATTCATTGACTATCGCACAGTTGCAAGCAAAAACTGTAAAGTAGTTCCACAAATTCCGTAATAAATCCCACCTTCCATTAGATCAAGGCGAAGTTACGAGAACACACATACTACTCGCATGCGTCATCAGTAGTACCCACCGTTACACTAGTAGCTAGTAGCAACCAAGGTCCGGGAAGCCACTCATTTAACTTGACTCAGTTGTTATCACCAAATTCAATCCACCCACACTTTAAAAAGTTTCACTGCGTGACACAGAAAACTTCCATTGCCCGTTATGTTCCAACAGAGTGAACACACGCAGAAACAACAGCTGATAGTAAACTCCTTCTAGCAAAAGTATCGTGTTGAGACAGGTGATACGGCATTCATTATTATCCCTGTAGTGGAGAAAGTGAATTCAGTGGAGAAAAGGAGCTCCCCGATATGTGTCTGGTTGTATCCGCCAAATCATTTCCTACGTACAGAATAACGTCAAGTAACAAGTCACCTTACTTTGTACAATCCGCAGCAAGGTTTTTCAACTGGTTTTGGTAAGCGAAAAGGTTGGTAGACGAATGCTAGGTATTTACAACCTACTGATAGACTAGTGTAACATTGAGAGCGATTTGTATCAAGGATGCGGCTTAATACCTGGCTGCATTTACCACTGGCCTTTTTTCAAAAGGTGTCACCTCTGAAGATACGTCGTGTGCACTTACATAAGAGAGGGATTCCGTTAAAATGGAAAAATCTTCCTCAGAAAAGCATTAACAACTTTTTCCATTTTTACTGAAATCAAAATCATCATATGCATTAGGTTTTGGTGTAACACCCATATCCGAAAAAAGTGGACTTATTATTGTAAATTTCTACTAAAAGTCTCACCAATCTAGCACTGAAATACACCCTTGGAATACTCCCTTGCCTCGCACTTGTGAGAATGGATTTCCCTGTTGAAACTGGAAGAATGGTGTGAAAGTTATATGAATAGTTTCCAACTTTGCTGAGTGTCATTCAGCGGTGAATTGCGTGCGCCAATCCGATATTTATCATTGCAGGCAGCAGCATTTTGGTTTCGGTTTGCTTCACGCCCATTGGAAAAAAGCTAGGATACGAAAAAACGACTGTTCATTAGGGGAGAGTTTTTGGCCTCGGCGGTAGAAAAGTACACATGGTGTCATACGGTTTCAAAGCCCATCTAAAAGCCTGGAAACTTGCTACTTTGGGTGTGCCCTTATCCATTAGACTTCTTCACAATACGGCATTCAAACAGCATTCAAAAAAACTTTGCCGTTACACAGGAACACATTCAGCTGGAATTTACAGACCACCCGCTAATAGAATAATCTGTAGAGTATCCTTCCAACGAAAGAGACGAAAGGTGAATCATTCCGTTACCAATCCGTAGTATAAAAATTACAAATGTGTAAATACAGTGTTCACATTTTTCCGGTAATTGCAGGAAATCACATTAGTAATAATGAGGAATGTTAGCACTATGACTAGTGGTAGCTCAGTTGATGTGATTCGATAAGGAGTCATTAATTACATGGATCTAAGATTCAAATATCAGTGAGTCTGAAACACACAAAGACATAACCTGGTCACGCTGATTTTGTGAAGGAATACCCGTACCAAACGCGTTACGAAAGCAAAACTTTGGTACCGAGCAGCCAAGTAATAAGAAAAAGTTTCAATAAGAAATCGGGTCACGTGAAAATACGGGAAAGTTCAAATTATATGAAAACGGATATGACAGTTCTTCCGCCACCTATATCCAGTCTGCCAGTTGAAACAGGCGTAGAACAAAGCTGCCCATATCAGTCAGTCTGATAGAAGAAAACAGTTAGCAACACGGTTCCGCAACCCTGCTTGGTGTAATAAGTCGCACATTTAGAGGAGAAAACTGCTTCTGAGCTAGCATAGAAGGCATTGGCGCAAATCGAAAATCAGGCTCTCACCACTGAGAAGTTGAGAACTTCTTCACTGCCAGTTGGATTCATCTGACTGAACCCAATGATGCTAAGATCCTAACAGCAGAACATACGGACAGAACTACTAAATCATCTTCATCGCAGGAAATGGGACACTCCGCAACCCATCACCCCTCTCTTTGGATTACTTCTCTTTTCCAGGGTGGGCTGCGATTAGTGCTGTGACACAGGCCACGACGCAGGCCGTTATCGAGACAAACGGGAAAAGAGAGCTGTTCCTAAATGACACAAGAGCCGGGGTGTCACTGAGGCAGGGAGGAAACGAAGATGAATACAAATCGTGCGCATTAGCCGTGAAGGCAGTGGGTGGATACCGACTGAAAATTGAGAGGTTGTCAGTGCACTCAATGCGCCTAGGTGACAGGTCGATGCGGCACAAATCCCTGACCAACCTAGCAATAGAACAGACAATTTTGGGAACGGATTTTCTCAAGAGCATAGAATCCTTGGTGGACCTAAAACGGGGCAAACTGATGACAAAGTATGGCTCAGTCAAGCCCAGTCAAGAAGTGCAATTAGCGAACCGTATATCCGAAAGCTCCCGTCTTGTAATGTTCCGTCAGTACAGCCTGTGGTCAAGGAGTACTCCGAACAGTTCACAGCACATGAAGATCCGCTTGGCTTCTGCACATAAATTGAACACGAAATCCCCCACTCGTCCAAACTCTTTCGACCGTACGGGCCCCGACCGCTACCGCTCCATCCATGGGAGGATTTCCATAAGCAGGTTCAAGAGATTGGAAAAAGTTTGGAACCGACTGAGAAGTCATTGTTTCAGAAGAGCCTGGTGAAAAATCGGTAGTTTTTAATTGGGCAACGTTTCGCTTTTGACACAAAAGCTTCATCAGGTCAAGTGAGCAGGTCATCAAGTTTGTCAGGTTTTAAGGCAGACGGAGAACCATTCAGTAAGACACCTTCATATTAGCGCACCAGATCAGTGATGAGTGTCAGCAAACGGCTCTTGTCGGTTAGTGTGGTTGCCAAAATCTTGCGCCAATGGGTTGGGGGAGTTTCCAAAAAATTAGTTCTGATGGGCGAAATAGACTCATTTGCACACCAATTTGCTTTTTCGGGAGACTGGTTAAGAACCCAGCTGAATCTCTCGTTTATGGTTTTTAAGCAACTGAATGTGCTGCACTTGGCCGCCTCATGTTTCATTTGGTACGATATTCGAGATACGGCGATACATATATAGACGTAATACACTACTCATAAAGTTCCGTCATGAAGAGACTGGACGTGACGGCTTGTGCACCTCAGCAACCCACTGCGCTATACTGGGGGGTGTCCTCACGACACTCAGTCTCTCAAACCAGGTCGGTCAATGTTTAGAGGTCTGAAAAACACAGTCTTCCTGTCTTCCAGGTTAGGGATTGAAACATGTGTGGCGACGTGTTCCGTAAAAATGGCAATGTACCTGCAGTTCCCGCCAAACAACGCTGCCTTTCGGTTGGGCTTTTGAGCCAAAAACCGGTTTAGGATCCTAATCGTCCTCCTATGGGCGCCCTGACAGTATCCCAGCCCACGTACAACCATGATACTTACGCCTAACAATAAGCTCATGCCACATCGGCCGTCACGTGGTGCCATCAGCCGGGTCGCCTTACTCGCTGCATACAGCAGGGCGGGTAAGCGAAAACAGGCTACTGCTGACACATCCCTTCATTCCCTTTCACATACTTTCTCTTCTCCTCTCCCCACCCCATTAATAACTCTCCTCTTTTAGGCCCAGCACTTAGGACTGATGACTCCATTCGTCTTGCATCGGTTTTGCATGCAACATCTGCTCGTCACATATAGCCGACATCCTCATTTATCTCGAAATCAATCATCAAGCCTCGACGCCTAGTCTATCTGGCCACCTTCAATGTCCGCAATCTGAAGTAAGCAGGACAACAACCTGCTCCTACTATCACACTGGACTCGCTTGGCATTGATGTGTGCTGTATCAGAAACAATGATTCAAAATGCAAGCACAGTGGTTGAGCTAACCACCCAATCAGTCTCCATCCGCTCCCGAATACGCACCTCTGGTGATCCAGAGGCTGCTGCGGCGGGCTGTGCAGGGATTGGTATCGTCCTAAGTCACCGGGCGGAAGTATCCTTGTTTGACCTGCTGATAGTCGCCTCTGCGCAGTTCGTCTGGCAACGTCTGTGAAGGAGTCTCACAAGCGAGAAGTTGATTGATGTTTGTTTATCGTGTCTGCTTACGCCCCAACTGGCTGTAGCTCCGACGCCGTCAAAGACAGGTTTTACAACGTTCTGAATGCCCTGTTGCGGCGAGCTAAAATCCCATATATCGTTCTGGTTGCCGGAGATATGAATGCACAAGTGCGTAGGCTTAGCGTATCTGAGACTCAATTAGGGAGGTCGCTCTGGATTGAACTCGGTACGTACGGTGTACGATTGCTTCAGCTGTGTGCTGAAAGCAGGCTGCTTCATGCAGTACCAACTTCCGAAATATCCGAAGTCGTCTGGTCACATGGTGTCCTCCAACGGCGTGCAGGCCACGAACTCAAATCGATCACATTGCCATCAGTTATGAACGGCGCGGATCAATAACTGACCGCCGCTCGTTTTGGAACACACTTGTAGATTCCGATCACGCACTCGTCCGGAGTCGCTTCTCCCTACGTTTTCCAGGGCCATGTTAGGTGAGGGAAAATCGCCTGGCAACAGAGAGACTGGCAGACCCGGACGTTAGACGAATTTACCCAGAACCGTCTTCTAGAGTCTCTTCCAGATGCTTCACCATCAGATGCTAATTCGTTCTGGGACGAGACCGCAACCACTTTGCACAGTGCTGGCAATTTTTCCTGTGGCATGGCGCTGCTAGGCCCACTCAATCACTGAATATCAGACCGAACGGTGGAATTCCTTAAATCTCGAAGAAATATCCCAGCCGGCCTCGAACATAACTTGAGGCGACGAATTATTAGACGTCAAGTGAAGGCGAGCGTGCGAGCCGACCGTAAAGTGTGGTGGACACGGAATGCCAAGGAAATGGAAGAGGCCTAGAAAGCCGGTAATGCCCGAAGATTATTTCAGTTCATCCGTGCGACCGGTCCCCGGAAACCACCTGTGAGCGAAACCATCAGTGATCGGAAAGGAGTGACCATCTTGAAGAAAGAAGAACGCCTCGATCGATGGGCCGATTACTTCGAACAACAATTGTCGTGGCCACCAGCTGCCACTCATCTCGAGCCCACAGCTGACGTAAAACCCTGGACGGTGAACTTGGAAACACCTACGGCCTCGGAGGTTTACGACTGCATATGTTCTCTCAAGCGCCACCGAGCCTCTGGTCCGCATGACCTCCCACCCGCGTTGTTCAAAGATGGGGGTGAAGTCCTCAGCCAGCGCTTGTCTGATCCGTTTGCTTGCATTAGAGAAAAGGAATCTGTCCTAGACAACTGGGGAGTCGGTGATAGTGCCCATTTTAAAAAAAGGCTCGTAGTGAGTGTGGTAACCACAGGGGATCAGCTTGACCCCGGTCGTAACGAGACTGTTGACGTCACTTGTGCTTCGTCGCCTTATAGATCGGAAAGGAGTGACCATCTTGAATAAAGAAGAGCGCCTCGGTTAGTGGGTCGATAATTGTGGTAACCAGAAGGGGATCGGCTTAACCTCGGTCGTACCAAGACTGTTGGAGTCACCTGTGCTTCGTCGCCTTACGGTGGCTCGTGAAAACTGACTCGAGAGTAACAAGCGGGAGTCCGGCCTGGTATTGGTTGCGTTGACCAAATCTTCACATTCTGTCAGGCGCTAGAACGACGTCATACGTATAAATTCTAGTATTCCTGGATTTCCAAGGTGTATTCTACTGGGTTGACCGGTCTGTTCTTCTTGACACGCTTGTTCATCAAGGAATCCCCGGAAGTTCATGAACATAATAAGTTCTTTGTATTCTCAGACTTTCGGACTGTGAGCTCTCCAAAAGCTTCGTAAACAAAGCGGTGTTCGTCAGGGATGCCAGTCTCTCCATTCCTATTTAAATTCGTGATTGATGAAATCATGAGACGAACGCCGGGAAGGTCTCCAAAACTCCGGTGTTCAAATAGCCTGTGACGAAAACTTCACAGGAATATGTAGACGATACAGTTCGCGTCTACGAAGACGAGTAGAAGGCGCAGGTATTTTTGGATAGACTGACCAAAGTCATCTCGTCCTTTGGTATGCAATTTATACCCACAAGGTGTAAGATCATGCTTCTGGACATGCAGTCACTGAACACGCCACTTACAGGGAGAGGCGCTCGAAGTTTTGGAGCGTTTTACGTATCTTGGAAGTTGTTTTGTTTCTGATTGTAGTGTGACAGATGAGGTCAATGCACGAATCTGTAAACCTCGGGTCGCGTTCGCTAATTTGAGACACCTATGGCGTCACAGTGTAGTGTCCCTGAATCTCAAGGGACTTGTGTATCAAGCTACAGTACGGGCTATTTTGTTGTATGGCTGTGATGCTTGGCCTATTCGAGCAGAGGAACTGAGACGTCTTCACGTGTTCGACAATCGTTGTCTCAGAACCATAGATGGTGTGGGTTGGTGTTGGCGAATCCGTAAGGAGGCAATCAGAAGGCGAGTTTTCGGTTATGCAACGGGTAATTCCATTAAAAAATGTGTCCAGCACCAGAAGCTGCGTTGGTTGGGATATATGTTGCGTATCCCTAACCATCGTTTGCCAAAGAGAGTGCTGTTTTCCATACCCAACTCAGAGTGGCGGAAGCAGAGAGGTGGACCAGAAGAAAACGACGTTCACTGTTGGGGACACAATTCACATTCAGTAGCTTGATGCTTCATTTAACGAAGGGACTATAGAATGTTGCCGTGGACGGAGACGATATAGTCATTTATAGCATTTTGGAACTAGAGCATGCAGTTCACTTGAAAGCCATATTGGACCGTATTCTGGAGGCTGGCCTGCGGATAAATGAAGCCAAGACACAGCTCGCTCGGAGTTCAGTGACACTGCTGGGGCATAAAGTAGGTCACGGAGAAGTTAGCCCACTTCCAGAAAAACTGGCAAAGATCCAGGACTGTGTAGTCCCCAATTCCAATCGGTCCCTACGGCAGTTTCTCAGACGAGCAGCGTACTACAAACGGCTTGTCAAGGATTTCAACACGGTAGCTGCTCCACTGTACGACTTGCTGCATCATCATCATCATCATCATCGACAGCATGACATCAGTGTTCAACACCGATGCTTCACTGCCGTACAACCATGAGATACGCAAAACCGATGCAAGACGAACGGAGTCATCAGTCCTAAGTGCTGGGCCTACAAGAGTAGAGTTATTAATGGGGTAGGGAGAGGGGGAAGAAAAAGTATGTGAAATAGAAAGAAGGGAGGCGTCAGCAGTAGCCTGTTTTCGCTTACCCGCCCTGCTGTATGCAGCAAGTAAGGCGACCCGGCTGATGGCACCACGCGACGGCCGATGTGGCATGAGTTTATTTGTATATGTGCGATTCATGGTTGTACGTGGGCTGGGATACTGTCAGGGCGCCCACACCTAGACAGGAGGACGATTAGGGTCCTCAACCAAAGCCTTTGGCTCAAAAGCCTAACCGCAAGGCAGCGGTGTTTGGCAGGAAATGCAAATGCATTACCA